>WAAB01006921.1:171364-198888 GCA_013389865.1 Piaya cayana
AAAAAAAAAAAAAGCTACAATGGCTGATCCGCAGGTGCAATCAGCAGATTTATAGGATCTGTGAAACTTTTGCTTTGTATTGTTCTAGAAAGAGAATGGAGGAGCTGGCATCCAGCACAATTCAAAAGGCTGAGAACAAGCCCTCAGAAAGAAAATAAGGCTCTTCTGACTTTTAGAAATCTTTATAAACGTCATTTAGTGTCATTTTCAAATACCTTGAAGGGATCATAAAACTTTGCTCTTCTCTGATCATTGTACCACTTAGAAGAGGAAAGGTATGAACAGCCATAACCCTGGCACATTTTTAACAATACTCAGGACCAAAGGGGATTGTAAGATGGAAGCTTTGATAACAAAAACATAAAGATGTCATTGTCAACTATCTCAAAATATACACGCTTGTTGTAAATGTCACATAAGCCTACAGCTAAGTGATGGATCAGAATTCCCCGTGTTTTCAAAGTGCTCCTGTTGATGAATACTTTAACTCCTTCACGAACGAGTTATCCTGTGTCTCACAGTTTGCTTTCTGTCCTCGTGCTTGACATCACTAAAACAAAAAACCTCATTTAATACGAGTAAGTTGCAAATACAGAGTAGAATTTGCAATGTCATCACAGCCATCTCTTCTACGCTGATCTTAACCAAAACCAAGAGCCACCAGTCCACTCCTACTGTATAGTTTGCTCAGATAAATTTGCATATTTTTTGGTAGAACTGTTAGCCATTTACTTGAGTTTAGAGATATTTATACTGTCAAGTGGCCTGCTAGAATAGAATCAAAATAATCATTTCTCAGTAGACCTGCAGGTGCAGAATACAGGAGCAATGTATTGCCAACATTTATTAAGTGCATTAGATGTTTGGAAAGAAGCTTCATCACATATTAAAATCTCTAATTCCAGTAAATTAAAAGACAATTTGGTAATGACAGGCTTCTAGGTAGCCTAACTCTACTGTTATAAATCTGTTCTACAAATTGCAAGTCATTAATAATTAGTATTACAAAACCTATTACATCTTTGATTGGGAAGAAATGGACTGCGGCTAGTATTACATTATTCAATTAGATTTAATTCCGTTTAGTATGTGTTTTACTTTATTTCAAGCACAGTCTGTACCAGGATCATGGTAGGGACCATCCAAAATGTCAAATGATGTATGTATAGAGCAAATAGCACAGATACTATTTTCATCATACAGCATAGCTCTGTTGAGTGACAGTGGAAGAGCTGTTAGACTCACTGTGCTTAATTAGATTCCTTTGTGCATTGTACAGCAGGATTGCAGGCTATAATCTATAAATGAGTTTATTGAAATGTCTATATTCGTATAGTGAGAGCACGGTAAACTCTGTTTCTTGAATATCACCTTTGCATACTTTGCCTCTTCAATACGAAATGGAAAGCGTCGCTAGAAAAATGTAAAATGAAGAAGACCTCAGGGATCAGAGGGTCTGGCTCACTGGTAAAGAGGGTACTAAAAGCCTCGTCTTTTCTAGGTTTTTATCTTCTGCTGGCCAACTTGAATTATGTACATTCCCAATTTGTAAATATTAGTCGTATCTATCTGAGCAGTGGAGAAGTTCAGTATTTATTTCCCAATTTCTTGCATTTTCCACCACATTTCATTCAATCTGTTAGCACTGCAGTGAACCTTTCTTTGCATTTATTTCCCAATTTTTCTCATCTGTTTCTTCTGTTAACTCTATGGTCATTAGGAATTCCTTGGTGTCATCATCTTGGCACTGTGTGGACTTCTTTCTTCCTGAAGCACCGCTGTGAGGAAAGCAGCTTCATAATGTGTATTTATACAGCAGCACCGCTATATGAAATACTGTATAGAATATATGCTGTGTTGCTTTCATATTATACTGAAAAGATCTGTTTTAGAACCTCGATCGATAGACAAGTCCCTTTATCAACAGACATGTCAATGCAAAAGTAAACATCGAGGTTAGGTGGGATGTCTTTAAGATGTCGAGCAGAGAGCTCTCCTTGAAAATTCTGCCTGCAGCTGCTGTCCTGTCTGAGCTGAACAGTTCAGACACATAAAACAAAAAGGAATTGACCAACAAGTTTAAGTTGCATCTATTTGTTTCAGTCATTTTCCCATGTGCAAAAGCATTGTTAAGGCAAACTCAGTGGTTAATTCCCCCTAGAGATCCTGGAGCCTGTGTAGTGGTTGGTAATTTATGGATGTAGTCAGGCATTACTTTAAAATCACAGTATTATGGGGAAAGCTCTGTAACAAGTGGACCAAGCTGCAGTGACAAGAATTGGTAACGAAGGAAACAACTGGAAGACCAAGGCAAGAACGTAACTTGTTGCTGTTCCAGCCCTGCATATTAATAAAGCTACAGCAAAAGAAACATTTCTATATTTAGTCTATTCAAAACAACCACAAAAAAAGAAGCAATAGAGGATTTAGTAACCACAATAGAAACATTTTTCAGTATGATTCATGCATCCAAATCCTTTGGTTCCTATTCAGCACTCCTGGTTTGCTTTCGTCCCACGTATTAAGTGTTTCACGCACGTCGTGGTTCAGCAAACTGCAAAGTCATCCTTGTAGACCTTCTGAAAGAGAATTGATGACGTATGTTTGTTACTATATTTGTTTTCCTGTTCTTCATTCTTGAATCCGCATCCTATTTCCTACAGCTATTTCAACCCAAGTCGCTACTACTAGGCTTCTAGTATGAGATCTTCTTCTTCTTTAGAAAGCAGTGGTAAAGAGGAAGGAAAAAATTGTTTTCATCAGATAACCCAGCTTTGCAGAACGAGCCTGACTTCTGCTACCGTGGCATTTTTCCTTTGCCTCTCTGAGACCGTCCTTTCACCTGTGCTTTGCTTCTTCTGCCTGCTCCGCAGTCTCTCTGGGTGAAAGGCTCTGATGTATGAAGTCTAGCACCGTTGAGCCTCACTGTTATTTGACACTCCTTCAAGAAATTTGGCTTCACTGCTAAAATTGGAAGTCCCATTGCTTTGACCTGCATTTCCCGGATGAACTCTTGGGTGTACGTCCTGTCTTCTGGCAGCATTAACTGTTACTCATGGACTTCTCCTGTGAAAACAGAGGTAGGTTGTGTTCCTACAGACTATGTATGAACATCCTGGAGGGTGCATGGAACAGACTGGTGTATACTGCGGGGTGTGATAATAGGGCACACTCCAACTGCTGCTAGCCCCCAATTAGCAGAAATCTATTCCCTCCCAGAGATGCTTACCCTCACATTGACCTCCGCTGTGTGTCAGGAGTTATAATCCTTGTCTTTGCATAAATCTCTGGGGCATGTCGTGCACAGGGGCTGACTCAGTAGCAATCAACCTCTTGAAATTTTAAAGACTGCATGGAGACATAGCCTGCTGCAACTGAAAGCCTGTCAAAACACCTGCTTCTCCTGGCTCCCTCTGGATCCTTTCTCCAGGATGCTTCTCTCTCACATGTTTGTATTTTTAAAATAGTTTATGCTGCCAGCTCAGATTTGTCAAGCAAGGACCTTCCTTACCTTTGAATTCACAATAGTCAGGTTTCTTTCATCAGCACAGTTCTTGAAAAAAAAAAGGTCTCTTTCTGGCCACAGAATTATCAAGACTGTTATTCCATTTTATAAGTCATCAAGTATGGTCCTTACACAGCACTTACACTGATCTCATCAAGAACCAAACAAAAGCGAGGAATATTGGCAGAAAGCAGAGTTAGATCAGTTCGAACTGTGAGATGTCACAGGAACTGAGTTAAGAACATCTCCACCGTGCACTGAATATGGAGTTGCTGCTGATAAATAAAGTACTGAAACAGACCTGTAGTTAGAGCAGAACCACAGGCATATCTGAAAGCATGAAAACAGCGTAAGTTCAAGACACATAGGCTTTCATTCCCCTGTCACTCAGTATGTGACTTGAATTAAAAGCTTACTCTTCACCTCTAATGTTCTCATATTTTATTGAAGATGCAGTGCTCCAAGAAGACTGAGCAAGGTATCAAGCAATAGAAATAACACACAAAAGCACAGTAGAGGTCTGAGATATATGGACAGAAATGATGATACAACACGACCATATCGAAGTCACTGTATTAAAATACAAGCAGGCCTGATTTTCTTCTGCATCGGAGCTTCCTTACGCCACTTTGTCAGAATAATTGGGCCATGAAGTGTGCATAACTGTAATTACTCCCACTCCAAAGGTCCTTTAAGCTGACAGACCGGTATAAATGGAGCATTGTATAAATGAGAGTTCAGTTCAGTGTGGAGTCGATGGCATGTTCCTCTGAATTCCAAGTGCATTCAGAAAGTTTAAGTAGAGAAGTGGCAGGGATACCTCCTGGAAGATGCGTGTATTTCAGAGTCAATGTTTTATGTGTAGGAGAATTTCATTGGGTTCACTGTCTGTGTTTACCCCTCGTATAGGTATGGTCACCTGTGCAAAGATGGTGAAAGTCCTGTAGATCTTACTCTTAAAATTTAGCACTGATTTTGTTCAGCTGTGACTGCAAAAGAGACTCAGGCTGTGATATCCTACATGGTATAGATGAGTTCAGAGGAATGTCCCAGGATGCTGGAGGAAACTGAGCAAAGAAAGGAGAAATGTGGCCCAAAAGAGTGTTAACCCCTTTGTCTTACGGCTGCTGTTCCAATTGATTCATCTGACAATTGTAGTGGGAACAAAAGGTGCTTTAATGGGAGATTTTTCCTTGCTGGAGTGGAAGGGGAGCCTTCTGTGGCAGCAAACCTTAGCTATCAGAAGCATCAAATACTGTGGGGAGCATGTTCTCTACTTACATAATAAATAGATGGCCAGCCTAGAAAGATGCTTTTAAAATCATGAGATTTCTCTAGGGGTAGGATGAGGTCAGAGGGGTGGGGGATGTAATACAAGTTTCTAACAAGGAAATTGAAAAGCAGGTTAGAGAAACTGCCTTTCAAGGTTCTCCTTTATTATTTCCCTTTCTTCACTGAAATTCATATCAGGACAAGACCCACGCAACACTTTGACAATCTCGTAAGTCTGCTAACAGTATAAAATGTGCAACCCTGCTCAGGTGGATTGTACCTGCTGCATCTGTGTGGGTTAATGAAAACTAATCCTCCACTCTTAATAAAATCCATTAAGCAGTGACCAGTTGCTTCATTTGGAATCCCAGCTGTGCTCCATCTCCCCTTCTCTCCCATCTGTCAGTCAGCAAGGTTTCTCAGGGAAGATTTTCCATTTATCAGGTTGACTCCTGCAGCCCTGCTGCTTTTGGATCACGTTGAAAAAGAATTGCTGTAAAACGCAATAATAAGGAATATCTCTGGGATGTGATTGCCTATTTGTTCTGGATTGTTTTGTTCTGGGAGCAGGCTCCCTAGAGTGTATTTGATAAATTTAAACAGCATTACAGCAATTATATACTATGTTGTTGGGTAATATCTCCTGGCTAGCTAGACCTCTTCTATCGTTATCGTCTTCTCAGTCTGAAAACATGAATGGTTGCCCTGGAGTCTTTAACTCCAGACTTCATAGGGTAAATTGTAGTGATCAAAATATGTGTGGGATTTGGGGTATCTTCAGACCTCTGCCCAAACACAAACTTAGATGTGAAGAGTTAATTAGCTTTGATTAGTGTCAATGTAATTTTAGCTTGTGAAACTACTCCTGGGCCAAGATGCACCCACCAAAACATCGGTTCTGCAAAACACTTAGTCATGATCTTAAGTTCTTGACTGAACTGGAGCCTGAGGCTAAACAGGTTTTAAATGGAAACATAACCTTGCCTGCCGTGTATAAATTGGTAAGTTACATAGAGGAACCTTCATTATTATATTTTCATTCAGAAAAGTCAGTGGAATTAGTCAAGAGAAATAAACCTGCCAGCACTGACAGGCTGAGGGGATAATCCCTGATTAGAAATGTCCTCCAAGGCACATCTTTGGTATTAGCCTAATTTAAAAAAGGAGGGCTCGCGGTGCTGAGAAATGTACGTTCTTAACAACAAAAGTGAAATTGAATCTCATCCTGCAAGCATGTCTCGAACGCGTACAGTCCCACTTTAGAGCCGTCCTACCTCATTAGAAACGGATTCTGCGATTGTGCTGTCTCAAAAGGCAGGGCTCATCTGCAAAACTGAGACAGGAGGAACAAGAACAGAGGCTTGAGAGCACTTCAGGGAGGAGGGAAAGGAAAAAAAAAAAGAAGTGATAAAGCAAATCCAGCTACTGCTTCTCTATCTGCTGGATAAATAGGAGAAATAGTGATGCTGTGATCTCTGACCTTTTATTAAGAAGCTAGTCACTTGCAGAGGACAGTGATTCATTGCAGGCCACCTTATCTGCATTCAAACAGCCTCAGCCCCGGGCATCCCTTTGTCACCTACTGTAACTACAGATGGCAAGAGATTCCCTGTGCTAGCGGAAATAGATTTATAAAGTTTAAAGTGCTACTTTATCCTATCTGCAATATGAAAGAACCTTTAATGAGATTTAGAAAATTATGGCTAAAGCCTAGTTTGACTTTTGTAATAAAACATGCATTGACATCTCTAACGAATGTGTATTGTTGCAGTGCAAGCCTATAGAGAAGAAAGGGTGCCTTATTTGAATTATGAATTGATAAAAGGAATATGATACTGCATTTGAAGGTGGCACAAAGGCTGAAATTTTCCATAGGAATAAGAATAAAATGTCTTTCTTGATCTCGCCAACTGCATTTTGCAATTCAAATTGAGAAAAAAGAAATCCTACTTTAAATCAAATATTGAACTGTTGATGAGAGGCAAGAAACATTCTTTGTACAGAATGGGTAAACAGTTCTACTCTGATGACCCTTTCAGGCAAAGTTCCAGATGCCCTTACTAACCGTGACACTTTGAATTACCCCAATGAGAAGTAAGCAAGAGGCAGACGTCACTGCTTTAAAAATCTTCTTAGGAAATCCCTTACCTAGGAAATGTTTTTGGCTAAAACCAAACCAAGTGACTGTGTCTGTGTGGTTACAGTTTGAAATGGAACTTTTAATCTTGTAAACATGATGCTGCTTTCTTTTATTTTCATAACATTTATATACTTCCTTAAATTATAGATTACTTCTATTCCCACCTATGACTATGGATCAGAATCAAGTGTTGGATATAAACACAGTTGCCCAGTGATCCTGTCTGGAGCTGAGAGCTCTGCTGCTTCCCAGCCCTGAATTACAAATAATCAGCGTGTATGTAAATGATGTAAATGCTGTTGCTGTTTCTTCCTTGGTGCAGGCTATTGTCCCTTTGTTCCTAGTCACAGCTGGTTAATTGTCACTATACAATCTGGACAGTTCACTTTAAACTCTCCACGCGTAATTAGGGTTTCTAGTACAGTCTTATTAAATATTCTATCAGCCTTAAGTTGTGCATGCTTGTGACCTATGATGCATTGTAATTACCTGCAACTCAGCTGAAAGACCTGGGACTACTTCATAAGTTGAAGGTTGAGGCATGCTTCACTCTCTCTTCCTTGCTTTCTACAACTTGTTTTTTTTTTGTCAGGGGAAAACCCAGACACCCAAACAGAACAAGAGCCATTGCTTCCTTCAGAAGTTTTCCAGGTTGGTGATGGGAAGCCTATTGTTGTTGTGAAGTGTCCTTTTGTCATTGAGATGTAGCTCCTGGAGGGTGGATGTGACATTATCAGCCAGGGTGGCAGACCAGCAGGTGCCACTTTATCTGCCTCCTCCTCTCTCACACTTCACTTCCCTGTAGTTTCTTAACCAGCGGATGCTCAGATTCAGTGGAGCTTGGTAATGGGTAAGAACCTGTAAAAAACATTTTTTAAATCTAAGAAGTGTACTGCGGAATTCTCCTGATTAAGAGCTGGTGAAAACAGCTTTTTGCACTCTTTCACCTACTTCTAATATGCATGTGAGGAGATAGCTTCTGTCTGAGGGCTTCTGCTGGGGAGGAGGCATGAGAGCATGCATAGTCCTAATAAAGTAATAATCTGACTTTCTTACCAGCAATAGGTAATGTGGACTCTTTGTAGGCAGCTGAGAATGTGGGAGGTGCAGTTTATTCCCTCTTTCCACTCTTCTCCAGCTCCAGATGTCCGCTCTGTTTACTTTCCTCATTATAATATATTCCATTTTGGGTTTGAGTCTGTGTTTTGATTTAATGGTCTCCTTGGGCACCTTCTGCTCTTGCGAGTAATCCTTATTCATAAAGAGCTCAGTTACAGGCAATAGGGCCTTAAATCCAATTTTTTGGCAACTCTGCTTGTATTTATGAAGAACTATTCTTGTGAATAAAGTTTTAGCTTGTGGTAAACAATGGTAAATAATGCCAACAGCTACAGTTTGGTTCCAGCTATACCAGCTCAAATGAGCTGAGAACTCAGCCCTCTGTCAGACGCTGTCAGTTTTCTAATGTGGAAAACTGAATAATTCCACGATATTTTCTCCATTATATTCCTCCCCTCCCCAGCAGATTATGAATTTGCAAAGTGATGCTTAATTAGCCTTGTTATTTACTAAGGAACTGTGGAAAGACATCATGACACTGCTAAAGATGGATAAACCTGGATATCGGGAACTACCTGATAGCTGGGAAGCAGATAAAACAAAACCTCTCTGCTTTACCTTTGTAGGACAAAATGCTTCCACCTCCTTTGCACTGCACACCCAGCATTGCTACAGCTCTAGGCAGGTGACAAGGGACAGTGCAGCCCACAAAGAATGGGACTGGACGATCATAAGGAATATACAGATTCCTTATTGTTGTTTGAAAAGTATAGATTAGAGCTGGTGGTTATGGTAACTTTTGATGTGACTTAACGACAGAAGTGGATTGTTGTTAGTCTGTAGCCCTTCTCTTTAACTAAGTTTTTAGATACTAGATAATTTGTGTTTTCTACCTCTCCTCCTCCTAAGCTAGTGGGTTTGGTTCTGGTAATTAATGGCTGCCTTCTCTCTGGGTTTGGCTTTCTGAAGTCTCCCAAGCCCAGGTGACAAGCACTTGAAGGACGGCACAAGCTGTGCCGTTATATTAACAATATAGATCATGAAGCTGTCTAGAAGAGAGGAAATAGATCAGACAGGTGATTTTACTTATTCTTTTGGTGTAGGTTGTTCTTCCACTTCCAAGAAACAGACACGAGAATGAAGCCTCCAAGTCTGCCATTTCCTCAGAACTCCTGATGACCCTTCCCTGCTCGGTGCCCGTTAATAGCAGCTTTAAGAAATGAGTCTTAGTGGCAGGACGGTGTGACAGAAAATTAGTACAGGCCATAATTAATATTTTTGAAGGATTACTGGATAGTGTGATCTGCTGTATCTTAGCGCACTCGTTTTCCTCTGGCCTACCCTGCTTTCCACGCCTTGTTTAGGCTCAGCGAGGTGCAAGAAAGGGATGATACAGCTGTTGAGCCCTTCCTCTTCTCCGTAGCTCAGCACCCCATTTCAGGGGAACATGGCATTTAAGTGGAGGATCTACCCTTCACGATGATTTTGGAGATGTTCACCGACTGCATAAGCACTTCCAGGGCTCTATCATTTAAGAGGAGCAGCATTACTTCAGCAGTAGTTTTACAAGCTGTGGATGGGTGTCTTGCAAAGGAGAACTGATTTCATTAGTCATTATGGGACAGCCTTGCTGTGTGACCTTGAGCCACTTAACACCCGTGCTCCCCTATTCCCTTCTGTGTAAAACATTGCTGATGTTTATCTAAATTAAAGAAAAGCAGTAGGTGGTGTTCATTAATTATTGTTGGAGAGCACTCTGAGATCCATCCCATAAAAGTGTAGGATAGAACGCTTTGCCCTTCTAGAATACATTCATTTGAGGAAGTTCAAGCATTACATCTTCCACTTTTATGTGAAAAGAAAGACAAACAGTAGGCCCCTTGGAGGTCTCATCTTAACTGGCTTTGGTTTTGGTGGTTTTTTTTCCTGTACTGTACACAAGGCTAAATTCACAGAGGTGTTTATAAACATGAAAAGTTGCAGAAAGGCACCTTATGCGATTTGCATAGATACTTTTGGGATCTGCTCCCAGTGGACTCAGGTACCTGACATGCTTGAGTGACTCCATCAGTTCCAAGGGATTGCCCAACTACATCCTTAGGAGGCTGATTTTCTCCTGCTGTGTAAGCTGCAGGTTACTACTTGCAACTCTTAAAGGTACAGAGGAAACTGTCCTCTGGTTCTACCTTTGCTTCTCAGCAGCATGGCAGGATATGGCAATATATATTATTATATATGGCAATAGGATATTTCTTTTGAAGTTTCTGTCTCTTGGTGTCCTGGTGCGGATTTCTACTGTTTTGCTCTTGGCTTGCTTGATGGGTAACCAGCAATAATAACTAAATTAATGGTTGAAGATGCAGGCTGTTAAACTGTTTCATTGGGGCTGGGGTAAGCAGTGTCTAATGAATCTTCTTAACAGTTTATTGTTAGAGATATTCCAAAAACTCCTGTTCAGGAGACAATGGTGTTTTACAACAAATCTGTCTCAGTGGCTGTGGTGTCCTGTGAAATGTGGTTGCCTTTATCAATGTGTATTTTTACATTTTAGAAATTGAAGGCAAGACCTGAGAGCTCACGATTCAAATGGAGAGCTCTGAGATCTGGTGTGGTGTATTGGAGAACTGAGGATTTTCTTTGCATCCAGCTGCGTGTTGCCCTGTGGTTGATTCTCTAGAGGCATCTTGTTTGTGCTCCTGGAGGCTTTATGAAGTTGCAATTCACCGAGCTGATCTCTGCTTGTTCTAAAGAGACCTTGTCCTACCTCAAATAGGAAGAAGATCTTGTGGAGGGAGCAGGGTAAGAGGTTGAATTGTGAGTGCTGCAAAGATTTGGGTGCAGGAATAAGTAAACTTTAATATTTGTGTGTGTCTATACGTGCAAATCCATGAAAAAGGCTGCTGTGTCTTCCAGCCTCGGGAAGATAAGAAGAGCTTTACAAGAGCTGCGCTGCTACTTTCCATCTCTCTTTGCTCTGATGGTTATGGGTCCTTGCTCTGATGTTATGTTTTGGCAGGCAGAATGTGCATTTTCTCCCCTCCCACAACACGCACACTTCTTTTTTTCTCCTTTGTGAGATGTGCTGGAAGCACAGTGATTGTTATCATCCTGAATACTTAGTACCAAATTAGATGGTTTGTTTTTTTTCTGTCTGCTGCGAGCAGCAGCTGTCTTGGTTGGATAATAGCACACTTTGTTTGATAAAGTTGGAAGAAAATGAAACAAACCAGGGGAAAATCAATAATTCTCCCAGTAATGGAGGGGACGTGTGTCTGGCAGAGTTCTTGTTGATACTCATACTGAATCAACTTATATACAGCAAAACGTTAGGTAAATAAATCCCTTCTGCTTTTACTCAGAGGTGTAGGTCCAGGTAGCCAGGAAGGGTACCTTGAAAACAGGGTTTAATTTTCCTTGTTATTCTGGGGCTCCTCAGAATAAGTACTGCTGGCTTTTTTTAATGGGCTGCAGATGTTTGGATCAAGAAGAGGGTTTTTTGTTCTGAAGGTAATATTGCAATGCTTTAAATTCATTTGGAAAGGTTAAGGATTAAAACATGAGGGTCAAGTCTTGCAATGATTCCCAGTGAATTTTTTAACTCATGGTTTTGTATTTGCAAATCTATCTTTGCCCGCGATACAATCAAGATCCTTTGGGAAGGGGCCGGAGAGGATCTTTCTGAAGGAAAAAATGGACAGAAAATATTTAGTGTCTCCTGTGTTCCCTTCTTCCCACAGCCAAGGGAACCCAGCTCCACTAGTGGTTTGGTTTGCTGCTTCTGAGGCTTCACTAGGGAAGATAAACGGAGAGGTCAGTGTTGTTTTCTGCTGAACTGATGCTCTGTGCTTACCGGAGATGTCCGATGGGTCAATGTGAGTCAACTTATGAATTCCAAAACCATTAAAAAGAGACAGTCAAAATAATAAAAATAGCTTGGCAAATGCCAGGGAGGAAAAAGGACTCGAGAGGCTTAATGACTGGATTCTGTGTATTTAGCAATGGTGTTGGGCCTCCTTTCTAGAAGAGGTGTCCTGGACAAGATAGGATGCACTGCCCTGCATATTGGGCACGGGTAAGCAGATGGCTCAGGTGGGCTGCTGTGAATATTCTTCTGAAGTTTTTCCTTTGAGTGGTGAATTTTGCTTGCCTATACGGAATAACATGTAGCATGTTTATCTGAGGTGAAACTTATTTCTGAAATTGTCAGTGTTGCTGCCCCCATTAATCTGTCTGAGGACCTTTCCCTGCAATCTTTTTCTTTCTTTTCCATCTTATTTTATTCAAAATTTATTTAAAAACCTGTTGGAGTGTCAACTTCTGTAACAAATCCTAGAGGCACATCACTCTGGCAGGGCCTGGTGCCTACACAATGAAGTGGAGTGAGGATGTCTTCTTTGTTCTTAGTCTTTTTAAACTGAGGCAAAAAAAGAAAAGCCTCAAGATTAACAAGAGCTCTTGCAAGAGAAGTGTGAAATCTTTCTCTTTCTCTCATCCTTTATGTTTTTTGCTTCCATGCTGAGGCTAAACTAATCAAGAGCATGAATCAACACAACTGATATGATGAGTATCTGCCAAGTCATTAAAGACAGTGTAGTTTTTTCCAAGCCCTTTTTTTCTGTGGGGGTGCTTCTGCTTTAATTTTTGGGACAGCTGTGTGTGTGAGAACTGAAGGTGCCTTTTCCCCCCACCTTTTTTTCCCTTTTTAGAATCTATTGCTGGCTGCCACCTTTAAATCACGCTTAGAGGCTTCTGATCTCTGCCGTACACGCTACAGTGGCTCGTGACACTGCTTTCTGTTGTAAATATAGCAGGTCATTTAGCGCATGGTAGTCCCTCCAGTGAGCTGGTGGAAAGTTGTTTAGCTCACAGTGTTTGGGAACTCGAGGTCTTGACTCTAAATGCGGGGATGAATCTCGTATGCAGAAAGCAATTACCAGCCCTGGAACGTGTCCAGAACAGGGAGGCCAACACCATCCCACTTTCAATAGTGCCCTGGTGATACTAATAACCAAAAGCTCACCGCTAATATATCTTCTGAGAGACGCGCATTCTAATAGGCAGCCGTGGTCATATACTTACTTTTCTCACTTTTCACTTGAATATGGATGAATATATTTGACATCACAGCAGGTTGAACGGTGAATTTGCAGCTACACGTGCAGACTTCTAGAATGCCTGCTTGGTGAAATCGGAGCAGGGAAATTACGGGTGCTGCAGTGTATAATCTGCACGATTACCATAATTGCTATCTGCATTATCTTGTGAATGGAGATGAAAATATTTTATGTAACAAAATTAAATACCGGTGTTGTTTGTTCTATATTTAATACTTCAATACCTTTTAAGTACATTATGCTATAAAGAACAACTCGAGTAGAATTTAGATCAGTGATTGCTTGTAAAATGTCTGAGATGAAATGTCTGAAGACTGAGGCTTTGAGAATACATTTTGGATGTTAAACTTGATTTCAATTTCAAGGTCTATTTAAAAAATGCTGCTAATGAAATAATAGGAACTATCATCGTCGTCATCTTTTGCAAAGTTGTTCCTAACTATGGTTTTCTTCTGGTCTTTTCTGCGATTAAAAGATTTATGGCCAATTAGCTCCTAAGACTCCTTGCTGCCCTGCTACAAGCCATGCCCTGGTCTGGGTGCTGGTGTTGCTGGTGTGGTTTTCAGCTCTGTTGCACTTAGTGGTACTCAGGAGGTGTCTCTCAGCTTTCTGCTCGTGAAGACCTCTGTGCCTTCAGCTTCACAACAGGCACTTGGCGTTCACAGTTACGGGCTCTAAAATGAAGTCCAGTGGGCGATGCAGCTACACGTGTGGAATGTGCGGCTGCTGACAAATGGGTGAATTTATCTGGCCATTTTAGCAAGCCTTCTCTTGCAGTTGTATTTCAGTTCTTTATAATATCTAACCAAAATGTTAATGCATTTTCCTAAAGGGTTTGATTCCATCTCAAACAGTATAGGTCTGGCCCTTCTGCGTGGACAGACTCATCTTCCTCTGCTGGTTCGTTTTCCCTGGAATTTCCCCAAGGTGTTCTAGCAGCACAGGGGTTTCTGGGGGATGTGGAAGACTAGGCAGGATAAAAATAGTAGGAAATAATCATGGAAGCTTAAATGTTTTTTTTTCTAACCGCAATACCTGGGGACAAGTTCTGTCTTTTTGCCTTTGTTAGCAAGGTTCTCATGTTCACTTTGCATCAACTGCAAAAAAAATTGAGAGGTTAAGCACTTAATCGGCCACAACTGTCAGGAGGTGTTAGATCAAATTCTGGTGTCCCGTGTGCTTCCTCTTGTACCACAAATGTCACTGCTACTCATTAATTTGCTGTTGTTCAAATGAATACATTTTAAACTGGCCAGATACAGAGTATGGGAGAGAAATGTCTTGTCCTGTGTGTAACCATCCAGTAAAGATAAGAAAAATAAAGATAGATTCCTGGAAACAGATGATCATGTTGAGGTATCGAAAAAGAAAAGCACAGACTCTCCTTTGCCCACAGACACTCTTCTAGTCCAATGCCAACAGTAAAAGCCAGAGTAGAGAGTTTCTTGTGTGGTATTAAATACATCTTTTACCCTAAATTCAGACTGGGAAATATCCAAGCACACTGAAATATGGCTCTCAGGTCTAACCGAACCTGTATGTGAGGGTCAGGAACCAAGCAAGGAGAGTTTGGTGCCCAGTTCTCTCAGCTGTGTCACGTACAGACCCTAGTATCCCAACCCCACTAAAACTGTGCCTGGTGCTCTTTGGTTAGAGGTGCTGAATGGTAAAGGAAAGGGGAATGCTGGTTAAAACACGTCCCTGGTGGTTGTTTATTTCTGATTTGGTCTCTCGCTACTGAGACAGGGAAGTGGGAAAAGGCGTAGAGCACCACAGGCAGAAATGAGGTTATGAGCGACAGAGAAAGGACGTCTACTGTTACGACCAGAGTCATCCCTTTTATTTCATGTGCTGTGACTGCTTAGCAGATGCTGCCCACTGCCTGAAGCTCTTAGGACAAAGAGGTTTGTCTGCCTCGCTGTAGTTACGGTCTGTTCTACCAGTAATTGCTGGTGTGTGCTTGTGATAAAGCTCTTTGTAAGCAAACAAAAAGCATGTTACGCTTTGATTCACAGGATATTAAATCTTGTGTGGAGTCAAAGACACAATTTGCTGTATGGCACAGAATGACCCGTCCAACTGTAGTTAGTGACCTTTATCCAAATGAAAACCCTCCTTACAAACATCTGCCTTAAATTAGAAAGATCTCTTGAAAAATGCATGCTGAATACTTAAATCTTGGGAACTGTAATGCATTTTGATTAAGTAAGAACAGTTCCTGTGAAATTTAGGGGACATTTCATTACCATATGATGAGTCACAGTAGAAAGAGATGGGAATTACCTGACTCTGGTCACTTTTGCATGTCTTTCTCTGTTATGAGAGCGTGGGTACAGCACACGCTTGAACGTTGCTGCTCAGGTCTCTGAGGACCTACCTGGTCTTGAAAACTCATTAGGCAATGATAAAAATCTTCCAGTTAATACTGTGGAAGTAAATTAACATGAAGTCTGGATGACTTAAATGATCTAAATGGGCGTTTATGGTTTAATATTTTATCTGTAGTTTGTTGTGCTGTGGTTACACGTGAACCTCTTTGCTAGGCTAAACAGTTCCTACGTTTTCCTTCTTTCCCCCATCCCTACAATTCATGGTGGGGCTCTATGGATTAATATACTGGAGGAGTGGGTGGGCAGGGCAGCTGCAGCTCGAGCTGGTTGTGAACATCAGCCTGTGGTCTCATCCTCTTTGGATCACTGTTCTACAAAGTCATTATGAAATGGGTGATCTAATTCTCATCATTTACTATTTTTTTTTTTCCTTCTTTGAGTGATCCCTGCAAACGTAGCTGGATGCACTTGGGATGCTTCACACGCTTTGTGCTCAGTGTGCCTTTTTCCTTAGGCTTCTTAAGCAAGATGAATTGCTGAATACATTTGCATGCTGTTGTGCTTCAAATTATGTATTCACAGATTTTTTTTTTGTCTGCACACAACTATTTGGGTCTAGATACTCAGCTTTAATAAGAAAGTGGCAAGATTCCAAGCCAGTGTGGTCTGCTTTTCTGTTAAAAAAAAATAAGTGTCATTCTCCCCAAGGAATTACAAACTGAGATGAGGCAGATTGAGGGCAAGCGTGTGGTTACAAACAGCTTCTGAATAATTTCATTTCAGATGCGCAGTGATGACTTTGAAAACTTTGCAGGTAAAACACAAACTTTTCAAGTAAAACAAAATCCATCAGAGCAACAATTCCCTGTGTGCACATGTTCATTTTGGTTTCTTTCCTTCCCTTTGTTGTTGTATCTGTTGCAAGGAAAGTCTGAAATTGTTCTGATATTTCACACATGGGGGAAACTTTGACAAAGTTCTTAAATGTTGTTTATTTTCTTAATTGAATATCAGCTTGTTCAGCATCTTGGTTTTGTGAGAGGAAGGTGGCATTTGGAAAGAAGATGTGAGAACAATGGATGAGTCCTCGCACAGTAAGTCATCTCTTGTTTCCCCATCAAACTTTGAAAGATCAGTTGGCAAAGTTTCTTTATGGTGCTTTTCCTTGCTCTACTGTATCCCAGTCAGCAGCTTCATGCTCTGCAGTTGAAGTTCCTGATTCAGGGTAGGGATTTGGACTTTGCTCTTCTATATGAGCCATTCATAAAAAAAACCATCAAAGTATTCCCATTGGAGCTGTTCCACCTTGGAAAATGTAGTTAAGACCATCAACTGCAGAGTAAAACGCTGGCTCAGAATCATAGAATCACCACGTTGGAAGAGACCCATTGGATCATTGAGTCCAACAATTCCTATCAAACACTAAACCATGTCCCTAAGGACCTCATCTACTCGTGCCTTAAACACCTCCAGGGAAGGTGAATCAACCACCTCCCTGGGCAGCATATTCCAATGCCTAATGACCCTTTCCATAAAAAACTTCCTCCTAATCTCTAGCCTAAATCTCCCCTGGTTTGCCCATTCCAGCTTGCTGATTTGCAGACAAGAACACCGAGTAACTTCTGTGGCAGAACTAGCTTAAACTTTATCTTGCGGTCATTGTCCAGAGGTGGCTGAAGTCTTCCCACAAAGTCATGTGGATCTTGCACCATTCCCACCAATCCCAGCTATTGCTCTTGCTGCGTTTCCCACAGCTCCTACAGGCCAGTAGGTCAGATGCTAAGACGTCTTGCTGCTTAGTGTTGGCTTCCTAGTCCTAAAGCAGGTAATTTTTCTTCCTCTCAGCACGTTGTGCTCCTCTTGTGGATGAGGTAGAGTCTGAATGCTGTAAAGCAGTATTCATAACTCCTCTCGTTGCTTCAAAGAACCAGATATGATCACAGCAGAATCAAAAAAAAGAATGCTAAGGGAGGCAAAAGGATGAAATATATTACACTGATGACATTATGGCAACATAATGAAGAGACTGAAAGGCTCAAAATGAGATCTTATATTTTCCTTAAGTTTAGTGAACCCATTCTTCTGAGCTTTATGGGCGTGATGAACATCAATAAGATTGATTTTAAAAAGGCTGTGGAATGTTAAAATTATACCATGTTGCTTACAGCTTTGGTATTATTCACGTTACAATGGGCCATTACCTACACACTGTTCTTTACAGGGGAAAATAATAAATTAATTGCTTTCCTCTGTCTGTTTTTGCCTTGCCTAAAGCTTGTCAACAACTCCCCTTTAAGGATTGCTGCAATTGCCATTTGCATAGTAAAATCTGCTTCTTGAGCATGGCAGAAACTTGCCATGAGCCTTGTTTCTTCTGAACGATTGGCTCGGCTCCCTTCCAGCACCCAACCTGCTGCTGCTTGATAGGAGCCATAGGGAAGAGAGCACAGCGACTGGCAAGATCCACGAGGAACGGAGCTCTCGGAGGCAGCGGAAGCTTGGGAGAGGCAAGGGCAAGGAGGCTGATTGTTTTAGCTGACTTTGCTGGAAGCCTTGCTGTTCCCATTATAACTTTAAACCAAGTCAAAGCCTGTGGCCGCTGTAGGTCAGACGGCACTTTGGTGGTTTGGAGGATGTACGATTACTTGTGCCTTAAATTCCTGGTATTTATGAGCTGCAAGGCGCTTCCCCAGAGAATCGTTGCCCCTTGTTCTCATAGCAGAAAAGGAAATCTGATTTACCTCAAAGACATTTGTTCACCCAAATGATAAGAAGAGTAGAGCTGTTGCAAGGTCAATTTGAAGCAAAGTGAAGCAGAGGAGGAATGATCAGGCTGTATTTGTGTTTATTTAATGTAACAATAGAGCTGTAATTCTGGGAGGCAAATGTTCTTTGGGGGAAATCATAGAACAACCAACCAGCTTGGAAGAGACCCACCGGATCATCGAGTCCAAGCATTCCCATCAATCACTAACCCATGTCCCTCAGCACCTCGTTCACCTGCACCTTAAACCCCTCCAGGGAAGGTGACTCAACCCCCTCTCTGGGCAGCCTCTGCCAGTGCCCAATCACCCTTTCTGTGAAAAATTTTTTTCCTAATGTCCAGCCTAAATCTCCCCTCGCAGATATCTAAGGGGGTTAAAACCAGAATTTAATCTTTTATCGGTTGCTCCATGGAGCTGACAATGCTTGGGCAATTAAACTGTTTACCTACATTTTGTGTGCCTGCTCTTACAGCTGGTTGTTGTCACCCTCATTTTTTGTGACTCTATAATTTACTCCCTTAGCGAGTCACTGGGCCTTCACCTGCCTGCAAACACATCCACCTTGGAACGAAGAGAGAAGACTTGCACCCAGTGCTGTCGGGATCCATTGAAGGCGAAGGCTCATCTTGATTCCTGTAACCAAAATAACCTGTTGAATTCACAGTGAGTGTCAAGCCCGAGCCACCTAAATTCCTTTTTATCTGAGTATGATGAGATAGTCGCTAAGTGTTTTTTCAGATCTCTCCTTTGGGCTCTGGGTGTTATTCCCAGCAGCACTGCTAGTGTGATCTCACTAGAGAAATGCCAGTTCAGCTCCGTAGAGGAGTCCCAGAACACTTGAAATGGGAGCTGGGATCTGCTGGCACTGCCTGCTGCTGATTCACAGTGAGGCAGTATCAATTTATTTTTCTCTTTGGCGTTAACTTTACAGTCTATAAACAAGGAAATCCAAGTTCTTTTCTGTTAAAAACTTGCATGTATTTTTCATGCTGAGGCAGACTTGATTTCAGCACTTGTTTACCAAACTCAAAGTGTTTTTTGGGTCTGTTTCTACGTAACTGTTTGTGGTGTTCTATGTTATTTTTTTCCCCCCTATTGGAAATCTTACTGAAAACAGTTCAATTATTCATTTCAACAGACTTTGAAAAGCAAGAAACAAAAAGGAAGAGAAACTTCCATGGAGGAAACTGTAAATTTTTTTTTAAAATTAAGTATACTTTAAAATTACTCTTGACAAAACAAAAACAAAACCTACCACACGCACAAAATACGTGTCTGAAACTTGAAGCTGACTATGTTCTTGTTGTTAAGCTAAAAAAAGACTAATAAATTCTAGAACTTGTAAGAAAAGCTGGTTGCAAGGAGGTCTAGTTTTGGCCCATCTGCGGTTCAACATGGGCAGTGCCATGATTTTATTTGTCTTATTTTAGATGGGAGAAATTGGTGATCTAGGGAGTTCTCAAAGAATTCTGCGAGTAATGTTGTGCGGAAGATACTAATTAAGGAAAGGTGATTCTGTTGGAGATTGTGCAGATATGTGAAAGGGAGCAATCTTGGGGAAACAGAAGTCTTTATGAATGTTTATTTAGATTTATGGTGTCTAGAAAACACATCAGAGCCCTCCACCTCACCATTCTGGTAAAGCCAAATGAGCAAACAAACTGTATACACAGGTAATTAAGGATGCTGAGGGCTCCCTTCCATCCACTTGAAAGAGAGGAAATATGAGCAAAGAATTGCACGTTCTTTCACGCCGTGGTGGTGCTGACACTCATTTGTTTCAGTCTCGGGGAAGGCTTTTATTCTTCCCTGGGCTCTGTGTCAATATTCATCTGAGCTTCTGCAACTCGCATTCGGGACAGGGATCCTGTCGCAGGAGGCTTGTTTAATGCTGCTTGTGTTTTTAACACTGCGGGGATGATGTTTTGCCTTTACATTGATGAGGACATTGCTGGCGGCTTGTTCAGCAGCCGATCTGTGCAGAAGCACAAAAGTTCAATTATTTCATCTTCCTTTTAAGAGAAACAATCAAAGCAGCTGATGGGGAATGCGGGGAGCAGGGAGTGCACCAGACTGAGGAGGAAATGAATGACTGCAGACAAACACAAGAATAATTCCTTTTCTCCCTTCAGCCTGTTTGGGGGGGAGTGAACAACGGGGTTGGAAGGTGGCTTGTTTGTGTGATGGGGAGCTCGGACTGGTCACTTGGACATGGCCTCATAGCCACAGGGCTTGGCCTGAGGCTTTATGACTACCAAACTGGAATGGAGAATCCTGGATTTTTGGTGTAGTTTGTAAAACAACACTGACATCTCCGTTCCAGTTATCAGGGTGCGGTCTCCCACTCATTGGTCGTGTTCATAGTCTGCGTTACATATTCAGATTAGAGTAGAATCTGAACTGTTGATGCTCCGTAGCTTTTGCCATTTCCATCTGCTCGTGGGTTGTAAGGACCAAGGATCATCTCACCCAACCTCCTGCATAACTCAGGCCGTAGATTCCACATAGTGGTTCTTGGAACCAGCCTATAACTTCCGATGATTAAAACACTCTAAAATTCTGAAATCTAAAGAAACCTGTTATCAAATGTCCAAAAGTGGCTTTCTGGTGACTTTTTGTTAGCTTTTTTCCCCCAGAAAGTTCATCAAAACAACAGCATAAGAAAAAAAAATCACAGACGTGTTTCCACCAAATGATTAGCAAATCGATATTTATTAAGAATGATTTAAAAATTAATGAGTATCTCTGGTTGAGATGCTTCAGAACAATGACTCAGACATAAACTAAGAAAGTACCGTCTAGCCTCTCCTTTGAAAATCCAGGAAGAGCTGCCCAAGTACCTTAATCTTGGATATTGTTCTGTTTTGATATTGCCTGCTACAATGCACTTGTGTAGTTCTTTCTCTAACCAAATAATTTATGTAGCCAGTTACTTAAATACTATAAAATACCAGGTGATATCTTTACAAAATCGGTGTAATATTGCACAGGGAATTGCTTCAGCCAGACAGAATTTCTGTTTAAAAGTGAACATTGCTAGAGGTGTTTGTGATGCCTTTTCTCCTGCAACAGGATACGGGGCTCAGTTTAGCATAGGAATCAGCTCATCAAATCACTTAGTAAGGCAGGTGCTTATGTGCTGCTGCATAGAAGCTCTTGTCATTCTTTTCTTCCTTCATCCTCTTGTAGAAAAGAAGCAGAAAGGAATTTCTTGGCTTCCCAGGAGTGTTGCAGCTGATGCCAATGCAACAAGCTTTGTTCTTAGGGGAGCGCTCCTCAGATTCTCTCGCTGTCTCTCACATGCATAGAGGAATCACAACAACCTGACACAGTGTTCGGAGCATCCGAGGGCTGGTGTGCAATTATTTGTTTTTACGCTGCACTCCTATTGTGCATTTCAATCATGCTTCAATATTTTACTGATTCAGAAGTAACGTGTGTCTGAAGAGCTGAAAGCTGTAAATTTAATGTTACTTGTCAATATAACATCTGAATTTAGAAATACCTGGCATGAATAAAATGTAAAGCAGGATGATTATGTGTGATTAAATAGTTGACTTTTATATTGTATATTAGTCATGCCATCATCCAATTAAAAGGATAATGGAAAGAATAGCGATTTTTAATTTTTAAACAAGTGTGGGTTGCATTAAGGGGATTATGGAGCTTTATGAAGTAGTTTGCATAATGTAACGATCAAGAATAGAGTCTGAGTCAAAGCTGAGCTGCACATGGTAAATTAGGCAACTTTTAATTTCTCCTTGACATGACTTGGGACTGTAAATTTTGAATATGAAACAGAAGCGTCCCCAGGTTGTGAAGAGGCTTGCAGAACAGGGCTGTGATTTGTGCTCTTTTTCAAGAACTCATTCCAGGCCAAACTTTGGCTTTAGCAGAGGAGCATTAAGATCTGGATCACTGTCTGTGGGCTGTGTGCTTCACTGGACTGGACTCAATCCATGACCAAGGTGGATTTATGTAGTAGGTTACTTAAATGCTATAAAATACCAGATGATATCTTTAGAGAATCAGTGTAATATTGCGTGAGGAATTGCTTTAGCCAGACAGAATAACTGCGGATGCTCTGTAGCTGCCACTATATTTTATCCATTGACGCCTGCTCTGTGCATTCTGTTGCTTGTTAACATTAGTGAACTTTGTTTGCCTAATTAACCTAAGGATCCTCTTAATTTCATCTGATTAACTGCAACATGGGTGAAAAATATAGTAACGTGACCTCTGATGCCCTTGACAAAGGTCTGAGTTGACTGTGGCTGTTTGTGCCCTGCTCTCTGATCAGGTAGATGATCCAGTGACGTTTGAAGCACTGTGGCAAGTGTTTCATTTTCCTCCTTCACGTTCAAACCTGGCAGTGGCTGATCCAGTTCCTTCAACTTAGAGCTGTTCTCCTGAAAGAAGAGGGTTTTTCAGATATTAGGTTGTTATTATGGTGGAGCTGACGTTTTTATAGTACAGCTTTTTGGTCTTGGTTGTACGGAAGTCTCAGTCCTCGCATTAATCTTGTCAAAGGCAAAATGGTTTATATGTTGCATAAAATAGCTCCACATCTGTTGTTCTTAATAATGTTTGCACATTCAGAACTCCTCTAAAAACAGTCACTTCATAATCCAACACTTCCTGCATCCGTACTGTTCTGTAATTGACTGACAGTTTTATTCTGAAGCTTCCTGATCATCATATTGTGTAACAGGCCTCGGGAGCGAAAATGACTGGCAAAAATGGATTTATACTGGTAAGTTAATTGCTGAGACTAAGAGATCCCAGTGCTCAGTCCTGTCACAAAATAGAGAGACGAGCCTCTTCATTTTGAATAGGGGATCCCTTAATGCGACTACAGATTTATAGTTTAGCTGCTCTGAATTCATCACTCAGGGTTTCAGTGGTTTAACACAAAGACGGTCACTGGGGAGGCCTGGCTGTAGGAATGGCTGAGTTGGTGCTCTTGGAAGGTGATGATTTAAAAGGTTTCCTTAAGTTGCAAGGAAGGCACTTGCAAGGCAGACCTAATGATATGTAAAAGTAATTGAAATGTAAAGCTTCGTCCTGATTTTCTATTGCATTTGACAGCTTCTTTCCTCCTTCATTGTTAGATCATAGAATCGTGGAATGGTTTGGGTTGCAAAGCACCTTAAAGTTCCAATGTCGTGGGCCAGGACACCCGGCTGCTGGAGCAAATTGGCAGCATGAGCTTGTTTGGAAAAACTGGGTAAAATCAAGCAGGTAAGGATTTAATGAGGATGTAAATGGATAGAAGGGAAATCTTGCAGTGAGGTTTGTCTCAGATGGGGGTATAGTGCTTAGTTCACAACTGGAAGAAGAGACTGTGAACTTCAAGAAGAACTGAGGGGTCAGCTCAGGGTACAAAGCCAACCTAAAGCAACACCTGGGGGGAAGCTGTGCTGCAAAGCAAGGCAGGAGGGGCTGGTGCTGGTGGAGGGTTGTTTCCAAGACTTTTATTTACTTTGTCTCCCTCAGCGGATCTGAGACTTCTTTATATTTAAGAGCTTATCTTCTACTTTATCATTTTTTGTGTTTTGTAATAAAATGTGGCTTTAGGGACTGGGAACTTCTTCCTGTCTTTTGGTTTGTCTATTTAAAGAAAAAAGGGTTGTGAAGAACAGTCCACTTCAAAGTTTTATCCAAGTTATTACATCAGTCAGCCCTAGAAATGAACCTCTTTGGTGTTGCAGAGGAAGGTATGTGAACTGAGGTTTCAATATTATTTTTGAAAATATATTTGTTTAAAGAGGCTGCTCCAACAAAGATTTTGGTTCTCAAAATGGCATCGCCTGGGAGTTTCTTCTCCCAGACAGTGGACACATTAAGTGCCTTTGGGGTGATGTGCAACCTGGATTCTTTTATTACTATTGTGATTTGCAGTCTGTGTCTTATCTAGGAAAGGTCTGTAGCTGTAAGTTTTCCCTTTAATCTGGTTCCAGTCTGGCATCACTTTGTGAATGAAGAATTGAGGAGACTAGGGCTTAGAGACAATTCCGAGTAGCTGTTGACTTGATTTGCCTTGTACTTAGGAAAAAAAAATGCAGAAATCACCCGTGGCACCAAGAATTTCTTCAAATCAGAGATTTCAAAGTCATGTCAACTTTTAGTGACCTCATAGCAAATGAAACTTGATCACTTGTACTTACACATCATCCTGAAAACTGTATGTGTAAGATCTCCTGTACCATTCACTTCTCTTCCCATAGTTGATAGGAGCAGGTTGGCTGCAGATCTCCTCTTTGTACCACACCGCCCCATAGATGGGAAGCAGGTAGGGGAATGAGGGTGTAGGATCTCAGAAATAGTCACGTTGGAAGCGCAGCAAGCAGCTGACTTCCCACAATGAAACATTTGGGTAATCCATTGCCATCTGTCTTTATTTTGCAAGCCCACTCAATTGGCCGACACATTCAGGATTATCGCTGCGAGTTTATTCCTCAAAGAGAATCTAAAAAAAAAAAAAGTCTGATGAGATTAATGACATGTTTTTTCCTGTTCAAATTGTGAAAGATTTCTTTACATTCATGTTATCACAGGGCTTTGTAAAATAGCCTTTTCTTGGTCCAAAAAATCTTCAGTGGGAAGTGTAGATGCACGGCACCTTTCATAAACGCTGTAGTTGTAGGCACTCAAATAAACGATGATAAGGAAACGGTTGAGCCAAGTAGGATGAAAGGCAATGACTCAAGACTGTGCTGTGTTTATTTGGGTGCGGGTGGTCTAGCACTCAGAGGCAGTGGTACTAGAGCTTGTGCTCGGCCGCCTTGTTTCCTCCCCTGCCTACATTAGACAAGAAATGCTAACATCTACGTTTACGTTATCAGAATGGCTGTGCCCCCAATTTCTGTGCTTTCTGTGGGGCAAATCCAGAATGGATGGCAGTAGTAAGACAAACGATTCGCACGACAGAGCCATTTACAATTAATTATTGGTTTATCTGACAACCTTATGTCTTAGGGGGTATTTCCGAAGAATTAACAAGGCTGAGGATGATAAAGGAATATGCTATTGGAGAATTTGTCGTCCTTAAAGTTTCTTGAAAGATAGGCAATTTCAAAAGGTCATTTACTCCAAAGTAAATGCCTTTCCCTCCTTTCTTAGCACAGTTCTTGCTTCAGCTGACTGGCTGCTTTGCATCTCAGTGCACCAATGCATTTTGTAAATAATGTTAACTGTTCTGTGCATGTTATTGCTGGTGGTTTTGCTGTAAGTGCTTTTGAATGAGACAGAATTCACCGAAAGAAGCACAAGATTTTTGTGGCTGTGCAAGTATCTCTGTTGATTAAGACTCCCAAAAATACTCTGTGTTGTTCTCTGTTGTATATTGTCTCTACTGGGCACTGTTTCTACTCTGATTTCCTAACAAGCCAAGCTCTAACCCTTGTGCTTATGATTTGGTTTTTATGTCATTTAACGTTTTTGAGAGGAAGTTCTGCTAAGAAAGGTGGATGAGGATATGAAGGAGAAACTGGTTAGGGGAGTTTCCTGGAGTCGCATTGCCGAGTCATTAGTGCACGTGGCTTTCTTGGAGTGCAGGATGTTCCAGCAGGTAAAAATAAGTAGATGGTAAAACCAAACACATGTGTGCACACACACATGCAAACCCAACCCAAGCCAAATAAAAAAAGAGAGAACCAACCAAGTGACCCTCCAAAACAAAACCAAGAACCACCTCAAACCCCCTCCAAAGCAAACCCACAAATCACAGACTTGGTGCAGACTCTAACACTGTTCAAATATGCAATGAAAAATCCTTTGTACAGCTCTCACTTTTAGACAGCTGGGGAAATTAATGCCCTAGCCTGAGGCCTCTGTGTTAATGACCCCTAGCTATGCAGAGATGAAAGGGTTTTGTACATCAACTCGTTCCCTACTGCTGAAATTCTTTGTAGAGCTCTACATCCTTTTATGCTGAGTTCTTTAAAACTTAAAATTAGAAATGTATCAGATGTGGGCATTCTGCTTTCTCAGTCTTCCCTCTCTGCACTGAAATGCGATTGTATTCAAGTAGATGTTTACTGGGGAGACAGTCTCCTTTCCAGGGTGATGATTATGGAACCTTAATTGGTCTGGCTGGTGTGCTCTGGAGATTAGGCTACTCCTCATAGATACAGAATTATAAAGAACATTTAGAAGGATGATACCATGATTTTTCCAGCTGCCTGTGATTCAGCATGTCTTCCTCATCCCTCTGCTTAGCATTTGCTGTGGATCTCTAGGAAAAACCTGCAGTTCCTGACCAGTATTTCTGAGAAGACGCTGCCTTTACTAGGATGACCACAGAGTCATTTGCTTTTCCAGTACACAGCCCTTGTGTTGATGCAGGGGTCTGGCTTCAAATCTGATGTTCCACTCTCTCTGGCTCCTTCTAGCCTTTCAATTTTAAGGCATTATCTTAACACTCCCAGGTAAGGCCCAAGAACAGTGGGACTGCTGGGTTTGCAAGGAGTGCCAGTCAAAATCAGGCATCTAAAGGCACCTCTGCTTCATGTGATTGAAGAAGGCGAGTGTGCCCTGTGGATCTCTGACCGTGTCTTAGTGTTTGCTTGAAGAGAATATTCTTGGTGTAGAAAATTATGTATCTTGAATCACGTAAGCCCTGATCTTGTGGATGTCTATAGGTGAAGATGCTTCAGACCTTATCCTGTGCACTGTATCCATTCATCAGTGTGATCACTGACACCATAAAAATGCATTTTATAAGCAGGCTTGAATATAGGCCAGACGGACTGAATCTAAGCATGAGAAAATTTATAGATCTTGAGGCCACCAAGGACCATTCAGATTGGCTAGTCTGACCTCCCATAAATTGAGTAATTCGTGTTTATTTTGACCTCATCTTATTTTCCCAGTAAGAATGACAGCTCGCCCTGTGCTTTGCCTCAGCTGTAGGATAGCTATTAACCTCTTTAACTGCTATTATGTGTAAATTACTGGACTACTTTGCTATAGGTTAGAGAGCTGCGGGAGGCTCTGTGTAACCCTGGATGTGCTGGCATCTCTCATTCTAACAGAGCCATGTCCCAGCTACAGAAAGTGTCTGGGGAGCGGTGGTTCAGGCCATTTCTAATCAACTTGCATTGAATGAGCTTGTTGATTTAAATGAATCATGGCACCAGTAAAAATCTTACAGGTCTGCTATGTAATCTGTAATCCTTAACCATGGTATGACAATGGATTTAATTCTGAACCGGATTAAGTCTCATTTTAACACCTTTTTAATTGCAATTGTTCCTGTTGGAGTGGCCAGTGATGATTTTTTCCTTTCCTGTGCTACGTGCAGGAAGGTCTTTGAGTACGATGCAGGGAGATCGATAT
>WAAB01006921.1:199385-245566 GCA_013389865.1 Piaya cayana
ATGAGGTGCTGAGGGACATGGGTTAGTGATTGATGGGAATGGTTGGACTCGATGATCCGGTGGGTCTCTTCCAAACTGCTTATTCTATGATTCTATGATCCTTCCAGATGCAAAGAGGCAGGATGATATGCTTCCTTGTAGATATATCAGCGGTGTAGATCAACTCTTTTTTTGCACAAACCCCTAATTTTGGGGGGATATATTGGACTTTATGCCCAGGGAGTATATATTTTTTTTNATTTTATAAGCAGGCTTGAATATAGGCCAGACGGACTGAATCTAAGCATGAGAAAATTTATAGATCTTGAGGCCACCAAGGACCATTCAGATTGGCTAGTCTGACCTCCCATAAATTGAGTAATTCGTGTTTATTTTGACCTCATCTTATTTTCCCAGTAAGAATGACAGCTCGCCCTGTGCTTTGCCTCAGCTGTAGGATAGCTATTAACCTCTTTAACTGCTATTATGTGTAAATTACTGGACTACTTTGCTATAGGTTCGAGAGCTGCAGGAGGCTCTGTGTAACCCTGGATGTGCTGGCATCTCTCATTCTAACAGAGCCATGTCCCAGCTACAGAAAGTGTCTGGGGAGCGGTGGTTCAGGCCATTTCTAATCAACTTGCATTGAATGAGCTTGTTGATTTAAATGAATCATGGCACCAGTAAAAATCTTACAGGTCTGCTATGTAATCTGTAATCCTTAACCATGGTATGACAATGGATTTAATTCTGAACCGGATTAAGTCTCATTTTAACACCTTTTTAATTGCAGTTGTTCCTGTTGGAGTGACCAGTGATGATTTTTTCCTTTCCTGTGCTACGTGCAGGAAGGTCTTTGAGTATGATGCAGGGAGATCGATATGGTGTAGAGTTCAGCTAGGTGGTTACTGGGCAATCCCAAGCAGCAGTGCCTGCCTGTGCTTCTGTATTGACTGAAGAAAGTGACCTTTACCTTCTGCCAGAAAGCACAGTTTGCTTTTTGAGTGGCTGCAACATGAGTTCCCGAAAACTCAGAAAAGTTGCAACAAAGTCCATGTTTACTGTATGGGATTTTCACATTCCAGTGCTGGCGGTTCTGCAGAAAAATGTTTTATTGTAGCTTTTTGGGAGAACTTCTTCTGCATTTATTGAAAATTAATTTTTATATTATCTTGTAGAAGTACATGTATATGAAGTCGCTTCCTTGCTGAAAACCAGATTTGAAACCACGTAAGTGGGTGTCTCCAATGCCCTTTTTATTCATCAGGGTTAAAAACTGGCAATTCAGTTGCATTCAGAAGCAATCCAGTTCAGTTGTCATGGAGACAGCCGGGATGTTAGCGATCTGGATTAGTATTTAAAAAGCCAACCCACTTCCTTGTGTGATTCCTCCTTCCTTTTCCTGATCCTTAGATCCCATCAGGCTCTGCAAGTTAAACATGCTTCTGAGAATAAGCTGCCTACTTTAATGTTTCTTCCCACTGAGGGAATTTTTAAGTCAGGGTGAAGATCATCCCGCCTCTCTGAGCGTTACCTGCCCATGTGCTCAGTGCTTTGATGTTTTAGGTCAACTCGTATCCCTACATGATGGCCTCTTCTCTGTAGTGACAGGGGACAGGACGAGAGGGAATGGCCTCAAGCTCCATCANTGCCAGCCAAGCTGAAGGATGTGGGATGAGCTTTACTTAATGTGATAAGGTTAAATGTTTAATGACGTCTGTAATTAAGTTGTCATTAGCTCTTATTTGGTACCCGTAGGCAAACTTAATTTAAAGCTTGAATTATCAAGACTGCTTATGGTTGTCAACAAAATGTAATCTCATCTATAAACCCCCATACCACCAATCCTGAAGGAAGGAAGGTGTTCTCCATGTCGAATAGTGCATGAGGTGTTGACAAGCTTAAAACAAACAACAGCAAAAAGAAGCTAAAAACTATGCGGTGGCTTAAAAAAACCCCACTGACCCCCAAAACTTTATTTGTAGCTCCTGTCCTTGATAGGTACAATATAATCTTTCCTTATTTATTCATTCTGCTCCACTTTGCCCTCTCTGCCATTATGCGGGCTCCAACAAAGAAGGTGACCCCACATATTCAAAACAAGTCTGGAGTAATATACTAATAAAAATTCATGTGGTGTTTAAAAAAAAAAAAAGCTGAAATCTTTGTTCAAGGTCCATTAAAATGTACAGATCATTCTGCAATACGTTCATTAGCAAGCTCCTTGCTCGGAACAGGCCTGCCTATTGTGTGATGAATCCCCCACAGTATTATTGACTGCCTTGTCCTCTCCAAAGGGAGGACATAAAAATATTTTTTTTAAAAAAAATTGCATGTTGGAAGAGTGATAGTGGTGAAGTTTCATCTGCAGCCTAGCATACGATGTGCATTAGCTTTTGGAAACTCTATTTGACCCCGTATCATTCGCCCATTCAGTATCGGCGAAGGGGTCCATAATTCACACTAGAAGTAAATGGAAGTGCTAGCAAAGGTCTGTGTTAGTTTACAAGATAATATTGGAGCCCTAAAGAGAACTCCTCGAGGGCTACCGCGAAGAAGTAAAGGGCAACAAAAAAATAGAGGCAAGTCTGAACTTAAGGACTGGAATAATTTATCATGCCTGAAAACCCTGGTGCAAGAAATGATCTTTTCAAAGGCGGACGCCTATATTCTAGCAGATCTCTTCTCAGCTTTAGGGACTGAGGGACTAATGTTGCTTAGGAACAACCTGCATATTTAAACACTGTTTTAAACTAACATACCACAATTCAGTTAATGAATGCCGAGCTCTGAAAATCTAATTTGGGGTGACTACCTTCTCTAAAGTCGGCCTTGGCTTGCAAGTGTATGAAAACACATAGCAACAAGTTCTTAACTGTTCAGGCAGAAAGTTTATTGCTATTTTGTTGTCTTCCAGTGACAACTTTGCTGTCATACCCTGTGTATTTTAGGTATCATGCATTCTTTCAAGGTTGTGCTAGTAACTGGATAAACTGAACTGTCAGAGCTTGGTTCTGTGCCTCTAGAACTCAAGAATCTCTTCACTAGTAGATGGTAAGTGTTCCTGCCCTGGAATCCAATAATTCTAATTTTTATTCTTCACATTATTCCAAGTCATTGATGAAGAGCTGCACTGTGCTCAATGGAGTGGACTCAATGATCCAGTGGGTCGCTTCCAACCTGGTGATTCTATGATTCCATGATTCTACTGGATGGTGGGAAGGCTGAGAAGTTGCTGCTCAATCTGAATGGATGACGGACTGTGAGGATACAAATAACTGTGACTGTGCTTTTGGTGTAGCACCTTGAGACTACGCGGCTGAGATCTTTCAAGTCAAGTAAAACCTGTTCGACAGCAGAACTNCAACAAGTTCTTAACTGTTCAGGCAGAAAGTTTATTGCTATTTTGTTGTCTTCCAGTGACAACTTTGCTGTCATACCCTGTGTATTTTAGGTATCATGCATTCTTTCAAGGCTGTCAGAAGTTGGTTCTGAACTGTCAGAAGTTGGTTCTGTGCCTCTAGAACTCAAGAATCTCTTCACCAGTACATGATAAGCATTCCTGCCCTGGAATCCAATTATTCTAGTTTTTATTCTTCACATTATTCCAAGTCATTGATGAAGAGGTGCACTGTGCTCAGTGAAGTGGACTCGATGATCCAGTGGGTCTCTTTCAACCTGGTGATTCTATGATTCTATGACTCTACTGGATGGTTGGAAGGCTGAGAAGTTGCTGCTCAATCTGAATGGATGACGGACTGTGAGGATACAAATAACTGTGACTGTGCTTTTGGTGTAGCACCTTGAGACTACGCGGCTGAGATCTTTCAAGTCAAGTAAAACCTGTTCGACAGCAGAACTGCAAGGATTTTTAGTAGGATTTGTGATCATTTTCCCAGGGAAATACTCTCTTACCTCACAGGAACGTGTCTCTCTGTGGCCGGTGCTGCTCGAAAGAGTGAGAAGGAAAGCTACATATAAGGCTACTGCTTGGCCTGTTAAATCATCCTCCTCGCACAGTCTGTGCCTGATATTGTGTTATAACTCTCACTGAATAAAGCGTCTTCTCAAGGCTAATTAGGCCTGTGGCAGGTCTTTCCTATATATCCAGTTCTATTCCCTGTCAGAACTGAAAAAGATCTTTGCATCGCGAGGAGGGGTTTCAGTTTTCAGTCGGATTTGCCTGAATGCACAAATAGTTTCACAGCTCATTTCTTTTCTGCTTTCTGTTGAAGGTTTTCTAGTTATTCAAAAAACATATTAAAAAAAAGAAGAGAAGAAGGGGGAATCTCGAAGATGAAGGGCTTAGAACTGGCTCAAAGCAAAGCAGTCACTTGTGATGAATGTAAGATAGTTTGTAATTGATTACATCACAGAAGAATTTTATGTCCATTAGCTTGATGGTCTCCTGTTTCATGCTTTCCAATCTGAAGTAAAATTAGATGCATGTGGGCCTTCTGTAAATAAGATCAATCAGGCCTCCTTCAAAAATTGACAAGATGATGAAGATATTTCTCCCAGGTGTTGCTTTGCAGCCCTATCCGTGCATTCTGCTTGAAAGGCAGTTGGGGAAGAGCAGAGTCTTTGGCTTTACCTTATGAAAAGGAAACACATAGTGGAATCTGAGCTCTTGTGTCTTAAGCTGAGCGTGAGAGAACTTTGTAGAACATCAAATTTGGCATCTGGCCAGGCTTTGGTAAGTCCATGAATATGAGGCCAGTATCAAAAGACACGAATCACCTAAAATGCAGGCAGAAGGTTTCTTTTTAGATTTCAATTTTCAATGCGTAGCTTGCTGCTTTTGTCTATGAAAGGGACGAGTTTTCTTTTCCTTTTTCTCTTCTTGTATTTGTGGCTGCGTTTATGCTTCCTACTTGCAGCGAGTACAGGTTTTAAACATCACACTTGGTGCTTATTGCTATTATCCATCAACACAGTGGCACACAATTCCACTGTTTTTAATATAATTGAAGCAAATTAATTTTAATAACTAAAATCCGAACATTAGCATTAGTTGAAATGGGAATAAAATTGCTCCCATCTCACGTTTAAATTACAGCTTCTTTTCATAAATTTTAAAACAGCTGACTCCGAATTTCTACCTGCGTTTTGGGGGAAAAATTTATTACTGCTGTTTTTTAACAGGGACTCATGCAGGATTCTGTCAGGGGCTGTAGTTGGGCTAAAGAAAAAGTGCAACAAGCAACATAGAGTACAGAGACCATTACTGTCTTATTTCCTAACACATATCGGTGCATCCCCGAAGGGCAGAACCCAGATTTACATTTTCCAATGGTGTCAATGGATTGAACTAGAAAGAAAAAAACTTCGACTCATTGAAATAACTATATTTTATATTGAATTTTTCTTTAGTGGAGGGGCCATTTTCATACAAACAAAGCGTCATCGAATGGTTTGGGTTGGAAGGGACCTTAACACCCACTCAGTTCCACTCCTTGCTGTGGGCAGGGACACTGGATCAGGGGCTCCAAGCCTCATCCAATGTGGTCTTGAACAACTCCAGGGATGGGGCAGCCACCCCTGCTCTGGGTAACCTGGGCCAGGGACTCCCCAACCTCACAGCAAAATATTTCTTTTTGATATCTTACCTAAATTTCTTCTCTCCCAGGTTAAAGCTGTCCCCCCCTTGTCCTTGTCCCGCCCTGATCAAGACCCCCTCTCCAGTTTTCCTTAAGCTAATCTTTTATAGTGAAAAATAATAGCCAAAACACTAAAAATGCTCCCATCTTATTCTGAGCCTTGCTGAGTCTCGTAGCAGTGGGATGCTCATGCAGTCAGCAGTGATCCAGAGTTCCCAGGCTCATATTCTCAGTTTGACTCCTAAGTCTTCCAGTCAAAACAAAAGCTTACGATTTTTCTCAACTATCTTTAGATTCCATTGTCCCAATTCCGTGTCAGTATGGGAACCCCCTAAGGGTCTTCAAAGCTTTGGGAAGTTCCCACTGTGCTACTGGTGAAGGGCCCAGGGCTGCAATTGGTCCATCTCTGCAGATTCGGGAACTGAAGGTGAGAAAAGTTGTAGCTGTATTGAATTTGGCTTTTCTTACTTAGACTAGTGTGTCTGCCTGGGTTGAAGTGGGTATAACTTGTCTATATTCAACAAGAAAATTGTTCTGCACAACTTTTTCTCCTCTGCTGTTTGGTGTTTTACTTCTGTGCCATGTTCATGACTCTGACCTGGAAGGCAAGTCTCTATCTGTAACAAAAACCTTTACGTTTGGCTGCTTATATTGATTTGGAAAGTTACAGCCAGGGAGCACATTAGTAGAGCTGCTCTTCTAGAAAAATGTATTTGGAGGATTTACTCTGGTTTCATCCTGTCATGACCTGGTTGATTAAGCAGGTGATAATCCAGACTTTTTAAGGAGTTTGTGGCTGAGGGGAGACCTCCTGGCTCCCTGAAAGGGGGTGAGGTGAGTCCTGGTCCCTTCTCCTAAGTAAGAAGGGATAGGATGGGAGAAGATGCATAGAGGGAGGTTTAGAGTCCTTTATATATGAGAACTGCTACCACTGCATTAACATTAAAATTTAATGGTTGATGTGCATGTGTTCACGAAGGGAATAGGCTGACTTCTTAATTTGGGATGGAGAATGCCGCTAACTTTCTTCACATTTATGAAAATTAAACTTTAATTACGAGGCATTTGTTTTGAAGTTAATTTCCTTCTCTTTGCTTTGCCTTTGTGCTCAGGTTGAGAACTGGAAAGTGAGATTACATAAATTGTTTAATTTAATTAGGAGTCTCATGGTAAATGTTCTGCAGAGCACCAGTGACTGACCTGTGCCCTGACATTATTGAACTGTAAAGCAAATACCCAGGAGGAGAAAGTATAGCAAATTAGCAAATTTTCTGCCAAAAGCTGAAATTAAACTCTCCTCTCATAGAATTGTGTCTCTGCAAATCCTTGCACTAATAAAACTCTGAGAACCTATCGCTTAAGGAGGTGAAAACCAGTTTGTTTCAAACCCCTCACTGAACTGACAGAGTACTGGTTAACCCTCTCTTCTGCTCTCGCCTGGTGCTTTCCATCCCAATCCTTCTCCTGGCAGAGCTGTGCCTCTGAGCTCCAGGGATGAACACAGGGATTTTGCATCATGTCTTTACTGCAATGCCAGGTAACTGAAAAGGAGAGGCAGCTGCAGCCACTGTTCTTGCTCGGGGAGTAGGAGCTGGCTTGAAGGAGCATTTTTGTCAATAGGAATTTGCCACTCAGAGTACAAATCGCTGGATCTGCGTCCTCTTCGAGTGTTTGCATTCAGAGTTTAAAAAAAATGCTGTTCAAAACTCCATCAGCTTTACACACACACCAAATACCTCGAGGCGCAGTCTTGAGGAGCAGCATTTCAAAGTTTAATTAGTTGTATTTGCCTTAACAGACTGGGAAATGGACTGTAGAGATGGACCCTGAGACCTTCTACTAAGGTTTGATTTTGCTTGATTCCAAACTTGTTTATCCCAAAGGGTGCCTCATATGTCTCTCTTGGAATAACTAATTAAGATATAGGTAAATCTTGTGGGAGTTGATGAGAATTTAAGCCATTTCAATGTAGCATCGATTCATTACCAGTCGTTTCTTCTGTATTTTTTTAAACATAAACTGTGTGTATGTGGAGCCTAAGAGGAATCAATACTGAGATGGAAGCTCTAGTGTGGATCAAAGTGGAATTACAATTACTTTAGGTAATTTGACCTTAGGGATCAGTCGCTAATAATGAATTGCTTTAATTTCATGAAGAAGTTATTAACAGCTGAGACAGAAAATGTAAACTTTTTTAGATAAAGAGTGCCACAGCTTTATGTGTGAATATATGAGTCTGAAAATGTTCTTAATGCTGTCAACTGTCTAGGAAAATCAAGCCATCTGCCACATTGATTATGACAGAAACCTGTGGTAATGTAGTTTACTAAAAAGATTAGACTCTAATGAATTTTCATCCGTATTGAAAGCTGAATGTCGAGGAGCAGAAAGCGTATCCCTGCTTACCAGTGTTTCATGAGCTGGATTTCTTAAACCCAGAGTTGTTTTACTTCTCTGATGATATTAGTTTTGCTTGATTGGTTGGCTTGTGTCTGAGGATTTCCAGTCTCTCAGAGCTCTCTTACTATCCCATTCAAGCCTTTAGCCATCCTGGAGAGAAATTTATAAGTGCTGGAAGAATTTTATATGTCTTAAAAACACGCTAAATGAGAGTAAAAAACCGTAGTGACATTGCTGCTGAATTTCTCACAGTTTTAGAAATCACATAATTCTTTTTTAATTTTGAAACCATAATTTCTGACTCTTTATACATCTTTGATTCAATTATGAGCTTGCTGTGGTATGGCTTAAAGGCTTTTTTCACCTTCCTGCAAAGTGATTTTTTGAGTTCACCCTTCTCTAAAAACGTGGTTTACATCAGCTTCTTCATTGCATCATCACAAAATAAAATGTGTATTATATCTTGAAAGTAGCGTACAACCCACTGATCAGAGAGGAGAATGAAATGGGGCTTTTGAACAGCTCTGCCAAGAAGGTGCAGTGAGGCTCCCTAGAGTTATCATCAGGAGCCAGCTTCATCTTGCTCAATTATTCCAAGCAGCAGGACTGTTCTTTCATTAAAAGAATACATCTGCTTTTAAAGAGATTGTTAATTAAATGAAGTTTTCTGCCAAATATTGATAGTATTTGAAGTGCAAAGTCAGGTTTGTCAAACAGCTTGGTGTTCTGTTTCCTGGTTGGGCTCGATGATCCGGTGGGTCTCTTCCAACCTGGTTATTCTGTGATTCTGGATCCTGAGAGCCTTCCTGAGAGCAGATGCTGAAGATTCTGGCCAACTGCATGGCCAGAATTCAGCTACTTTCACATCTCGGCTGGTAATGGAAATGTTGACGTTTACCTACAAGAGCTCCTATACCATTATAACACAATCATCACTGAAATATGGTAGGTTTGGTTTGGTTTGGTTTTTAATTGTAAACATGTAGGTTAGCACGGTACAACGTGGTGGTTTTGTTCTCGGAAGCTGTCAGTACATATCCAGCCTAAGGCTGAACTTGAAAAGAAAATGCTGTCCAATCGTTATACCTGAAACTCCAAATATTGGATGGGCCTGTCTTGTGTGGGGGAATTGCCCGGTACCGTGCTGGGAGATGAGCTTGGCTCTTTCAACTAGATTAGAGAGCCAGAGTTAACAAACCTCCCAGAAGCAAACAGCTGAGGTAATGATCACAATTTACAGCCATGATCCTTCGGACTTCAGGGGAAAAACAGGAAAGGAGGGGAGGGGGAATATGGCTGAGGGCAGGGGCTGGCAGTTGCCTAGGCAAGCTTTAACTTTGTATGGCTTTTCCAATTAATCCCCGCGACTCCTTGGCTCTTCAGCAGTACCTAGCAGGTGGCTTTAATGTACTGAACAGCCCGTGAGCAAAGCAGAGAGCGCTCATGCTACCCACAATGTAAAACAGCTCCCAGCAGAGTGAGAACCTGGAGACAATATCATCTCCTCAACACGATGCGGTTGTATAGCCTCGAACAGTACACTTCTGGAGCTCGCTGCACAGTAACTGAATTACAGCCCTTAAGCAAGCCAGGCAGAAAATATAAATTAGCTGAGAAAGCACGTATATCTGAAAAAAAATCAATTTAAATCCTGCAAGGCCCTTGCCGGCAGGACCGTGCTCTCAGAATTTTCAAACCCAACAGAAATGTGCAACACAAATGTATTTTTAAGTACTAGTACTAAATAACAGACCTCCTGAACCAGTGACCTGTAATCTGCTAAATTATCCTCTATCTCAATGAGGCACAATAGGAATGTTCATCACTGGGCAGTGTAAAGGCTTGAGAGGTGTTTACCGTCTCAGTCCCTTTGGAAACCGGGTTCTGCAAGTCTTCACGTAGTATGACAAGATGGAATTACTTCTTAGCTAATGTTTGGTGTTAGCCGCTCTCTGCACTGCTGCTGAAAGCATTTGTGCCTTTCAAGCAGGGGTATAATTAAAGGCATGAAGGAGGGGGGTGCTAGTCACAAGACATCACTGTCCCTCTCCACAGTGAAGTGAGGAGCATTTGCTCCCTTGTCTCATGGCAAAAGTTGAGCTATAGAAATGATTATTGCAATAGTTATTAATGATTGAAAATCAGATATACCCTAGGCAAGAGTTTGACTGAATGCAGAACTCGCTGTATCAGATTTAAACCCTGTATCAGATTTAAACCCTGTAGTCTCTGTTTTCAAAGTTCCAATAAATTTCTCTTTAAATTGGTATTTCATAGAATCACCAGGCTGGAAGAGACCCACCGGATCACCGAGTCCAACCATTCCCATCAATCACCAACCCATGTCCCTCAGCACCTCGTCCACCTGTCCCTTAAACCCCTCCAGGGAAGGTGATTCAACCACCTCCCTGGGCAGCCTCTGACAGTGCCCAAGGACCCTTTCTGTGAATTTTTTTTTCCTAATGTCCAGTGTATTTGTACACAGACACATGATATTTAAACTGCATGTGGGTGGGTTGGGAGGAAGGGGTTTCAGGGATGGCGCGGGGGCAGCATCTACTGCACGTTCTCTCCTTGGTCAAACACCTGCCTAATTAGGACCCGACCTTTCTTGTTGCTTTTGCAGATTTCTGGGTGAGTTCAGCTATTAGTCTTAGCCCAGCCAGTTTATTAGCATGCATGGAGAGAAAGAGTCACCCTGGAGCAGAAGTATCTGATGCTGATATTGCAAAAGGTCTTCCTTTATTAGAGCAAACCGGATAATGGAAGAAAATATACCTCGGTGCTAATTTCCATTGCTTCATGTTATGTGAACTACTAGCTGTGAAATTAAGAGTTTCCTTTACAAGCACATCTACTCAAATACCATTTTTTTGCTATGTTTCCTTATTCCTTGCAAAGCAGCCTAATCTTTCTGTGTTTCACGTCCTCTTTCACGCAACAGCCATGGGAAAGATAACTGGGTGTCGCTGTGCTGGTTCTGGAAGCTGAGCAATCAGCCAAGGGTGACACCTCCCAGCTCTGTGGCCAGACAATCCTCACCCACACTAACAACAAAAAGACAAAAGAAAAAAGAGAAAAATAAAAGTTTCACAAGTTACCAGCAGTAAAACTTTGTGATTCTGGGTATTAAAAAAAAATGTTTGGAACTGACTTTACCCAGTGAAAACCTTGATATTAAGCTGGAAAGTGAAAATACAATGAACTTCAGCAATCCACCAGGAATACTCTGAAATAAAAGAGAAGCACTGACTTGCACTTTTCTGATTTAAATAATATTTTGATTTCCCACTTGCATTTCACACTCACCTCCACATTAATTGCTACTATTTACTGACCCAGTTCCTTCAGAAAATATCTAACAAATGCGTTATTAAACCCCTATGGTTTCTACTTGCAGTGATCTGTTGGGCTTGATACTTTTTAATACGAAATCTCAGGCCAAATAGCAGCGATCAGAAATTTCCATACTTACCTTTCAGTGCCTAAAACTTCATAAATTCCTGTCCACAATGATATCCAAAGTGAGAATAAAGGGAGCGTGTGAGCAGTTAGGAAGCTGTTGGTGCCTTGAGGTATCAAATCACACAATCTTTGCAAAAGTTATTGAAAAATAAGAAATTGTTGAAATAAAACATTGGCCAGAGTAAAACATCTGGGTTCCTCTTTCTGAACAAAATGACTTTGAGGACATTAGATGATTTTTGGTAAGTAGGGAACCACAGGCATTTCTGCAAACAGTATTTTTTTAACCTTTCTTTTCCTCCTTGTTCATCCTTACTTATAGATCTGAGGAGGACTTAAAATTTGAGGTCCTAAGCACCAAGGAAGTGTAATTCTGACAACGGTGAGCAGAGAGGTGATGATGACGTAGTGTTCACACAGCACGAAAGGCTTTTATTCCTGGAAGGCTTTGAAACATAGTGTGGAGTTTTAAATGATAAACTACTGTGATGCTGTGATTCTGTTTATTTGCGAGTCATGTCTGTCTTTTTCTTTTTTGACTGCTGTGGGGCCAGGGATGACAGGCAGATGGATGGTGATGAGGCAGCTGCTCCCTTGACTTTAATGTTGATATAATAAAGTGTCTTAAAATGGAGAATTTTAGCTGCGTTCTTTTGCACAGGCCTCTTTGATCCTCTGTTTAATACCCACCTGACATTTGAATTTCTACACGACAGCGTGTACCAGCAACAAACAGTTGTAAAAGTGTCACTACTTTATATTAGCAACTCTTGTTTGACAAGCTGTTTTATTTACGGCATTTTGTAAACGGTCATTTCAAGAGAATGGCAGTAATTCTACAGCAGGATTGTCTAATCTGTAGAGTTTCCTTTACATGGCAGGGAGGGAGCCAGGCTTTCACTCCATGTCTCCTGATTCCTTGTAATGGTGAGTAATTTTGTGCTGCCTGATGCTGAGAGGGCACCAGCGCCGTTCCTCAGACCCCCCCACCAGTCTGGAGCTTGCAGTACTACCTGCCATCTTCACACTTCGTTCTCTCAACGTGTTTATTTTTTCGCTTTATAGCATCATTTTATGCCAACTGAACAAATAAACAAATCTTCCTAAAGATCGCATTGTTCCCTGCTGCCAATCTGGAGTGATGCCAGCGTCAATCTGAAGAATTGCCTCAACATCCCACTTGTGCGTTAAATTGAGGGCTGAGGGTGTGCTCCTCTGAGGTGATGAGCACGAGGGGAAAGACAAGGCAGGTGGAGAACACCTCTTGCTCCTCTGAGTAGCCCAGTCTCTCCCCTTGCATCTTTCTCAGCTCGTGGCTCGCTCTCTCTTGCCCTGTCCTGTCCAAGGAGGTGGAGTAGAACGTTCCTATTTCCCTGCCCCCAACAGATCATGTTGTATTTCTCTAGAAAAATAAGTTCTTCGTGCTTCCAAGTAGCTGAACGTGAACGCAAATCATAGAATCACCAGGTTGGAAGAGACCCACAGGATCATCAAGTACAACCATTCCCACCAATCTCTAAACCCCTCGTGTTTACCAATTATTTGTTTTAATGGCCAGATAAATATTTTTTCTTATGTAGGGTGAATTTTCCAGAAACAGGCTCTGCTCCAACACATCTTCTGCTTTTAGTGATTCTGTCCAGCTCCTTTGATCTGAAATCTGAATCTTCTGTTTCATTCAACCTTGCAGGAACATACGTTACTTACTGAAGATTAACAAGCATAAAAATGTAGTTTTCTCACCTTATTTCTCCTCTTCCAATGAATGTGGCGAATGTGGAATTATTAATATCATTACTGAAAGAACACCTGATAGAGCAAGGTTACTTGAGCCAAACCCATGTCCTGGTCAGATGCTATTTCTAGGAATATGTAGGTCATGGTAATAAGAATCCTAGATTATTTTTAATAACACTTAAAAACTAGGAGTAACCTGCAATAACCAGCCCAGGTCTTAACCATCATTAAGAGTAGGGGCTTTATATAGGAAGGTGGGGTTTGAACAGTGTCATGATTTCCTATTTTTGACTGAAGACTTAGAATAAAATAGTTTTGGGGTTTTTTTAATTTTTTTTTTTTCTTTCAGGGAACTTTGAGGAATTGGACTTTTCTTTGGAATTCAGCAAAGTTTTGTATTCTTCGCATAAAATAATTAAAACCCTGAACATTCTCTTTTATACTAAAAAGAAAACCAGTCCATCCTATGGGAAAAGTCCTTTTTTTGTTTATGCATAAATAGGCAAAACACTGAACAATGGCTGAGCGTGGTCTATTTTGTTCCAAGAGATCTGGAGTGCCCACAGCTATACTTGACTTCAGCAGAAATTCTGTGTGTTCGCGTCTTCTGAAAAATTGGACCCTTTGTTCTTTTCCTGGAGCAATGACGGTCTGTGTCTCAAAGGTAAAATCACACTCTCCCATAAGCTGTGAGTGTAACAATATGCTTGGGTTTGCAAGTTTTTTTAAAAAATTTAAAAAATAAAAGGGAAGAAGAATAGCAGTTTTTAAAACTAGTTTTGATTCAACACTTCCTTCAAGGTTTTAAAATCTTCAGCCTTTTTTTTTTTTTTGTCTTCTCCAGTCAGTATCCCTCAGGGCTCATCTTGCTTTTCAGTCCTGTTAGAGCTGGTGTGAGAAATGTGTTGCTGTCGTGTTTTAATTGGGATCAGAAAGCCTGCGAGATGCCTCCTGGAGCAGAGCCGCAGGAAATGGAGAGCTCTTTTCTTTTTCGGGTACTTCTCCTTGCTCTTGTTTAAGACTTTTAAGAAGGAATCAAGCCTGATGCCAAGCCTCACAAACATCAGTTTAGACACCTAGGTAAATATTTTTATTTTTCAGATGTTCCACACGCTTCTTCTCAGGAGGTTCTGAGCTTCTCTAAAAGCAAATTGCCATCATTTAAGCATCTGATGTTTGGAGAGGAGGAAGTTACTTTTCTCAGAGGTATTAGGAGCTGTATTCTCAATGATATTTCCACGGTGAGCAGTCTGTCCTGTGTGTGTATGGAAACTGCACCCGTTCACAAGGAATTATTTCTTGGAAAGGAACAATTCATCTCTGAGCCTTTCTTGCCTCTGAAAGTCCCCCTCGGAATCCTTCCCTGGGTGAAAAACATGCCTCTCTTACGCTATCGTTCTGTGGAGAAGATGGTTGTGTCTGTATCACATTTTAAACCAGTAAGGGCGAGAGGACCAAATCGATGTGTGTTTCGAGCTGTCTCTTGGTTTATCTATCAGGCTGATGCAGATGCTTCAGCTTCTTATCTTCTCTGAGCTTTTCTGTCTGTGGTATTGATGGGCTTTTCCTGGCCTGTGTCTGCTTAATGTACAAACACCTGTTAATTAACAGATAATTGCATGTCTGGGTCACTTACATTTGTTGTCAAACTAAGGAGATAGAGTAGGAGATTATTTGGTGTTTCTTATAATCAATCAAGTTTTATAAATTGATAAGCTCTACACTGGAAGCAGAACACAAACTAGAACCCATGCTGAAGACAGAACAGAGAATCTTGACAGCATCGAGTTCCACCCTGACCTGTGGGACCGGGAAGGTCAACCACATGGAATCATAGGATGGTTTGAGTTGGAAGGGGCCTTAAACGTCATCTAATTCCAACTCCCCTGTCATGGGCAGGGACACCTCCACTGGATCAGGACCTCACATAAGTAGTTCTGTTAGTACCCAGAGATGATACTAGATCCACTGGCCTCGTGTGATGTCTTGGTGGGCACGTTGCAATTATTAAGATAGTAGAAGTCAATAATTTTATGAAACCCTTCACATTGATGACAAATAGTAATTACTGTGACTAAAGTATCATAGAATCATAGAATAACCAGGTTGGAAGAGACCCACTAGATCATCGAGTCCAACCATTCCCATCAATCACTGACCCATGTCCCTCAGCACCTCATCCACATATGTCTTAAATCCCTCCAGGGAAGGGGACTCAACCCCCTCCCTTGGGCAGCCTCTGACAGTGACCAATGACCCTTTCTGTGAAGAATTTTTTCCTTATGTCCAGCCTGACCCTCCCCTGGTGGAGCTTGAGGCCATTCCCTCTCGTCCTGTCCCCTGTCCCTTGGGAGAAGAGCCCAGCTCCCTCCTCTCCACAACCTCCTTTCAAGTAGTTGTAGAGAGCAAGAGTAATTAATGACACTCAGTTGAAATTTAATGGTATTCTTAATGTAACTTGGTCTCTACTAGTCTTTTCTGTGGTAAATTTAATTGCTTTTTTATGGTAATCTGTAAAGCAAATGAATTGAACATTTCAGCACCGGGCTGGTAGAATGAATGAAAGTCTGAGAATAATCCAAGTGGTACATTTAGTGCTTGATAGTTACATTAAACTGGACGGCACAGTGGATGATATTCGAAAGAATAAGCTGAAAATATTCTGCCTGCTCCAACATGGGATGTCAATTTGAGTTTTAAAGGCTTCCTAATTTAAATAATTATCTGTGTTAAATTTTACTGTCTATCATTTTCTAAAATCAAAATAGTGAGCTTAATAGCAGAGAACATATTTGGAAACATCTTTGTTGGAACTGGCTGAAAATTTTAACAACTGGTTTTGATCACAAGTAGCAATTTCATCAAATAAAAAATGTTTACAGAAAATATGTCGATTTTTTCAGCAGAGCAAAGTTAAAATAATACCTTTAGAATTTCTTGCTTTCATTTTATGCTTTTTGAGGTTAACCAAGACATCGTTCACATGACCTCTAAATTCCAGTTTGGGTTTTTCAGGCTGATTTGATACTTCGTAATGACTGGGTTAGCTGTGCAATACAAATTTGACTTTATGATTAAGCCTGATGTTATTAGTCAAAGTAGTTTCACATTTTGTTTTTCTCTTTCTTGAAATACACACTCTATTTGACTGGTATTAAAGAATTTTATTTAGTGTTTTATTTGAAAAATAAGGAAATTTCATTGCATTTTGGAGATTAGTCCTTGATACTCTTTTCTGATTTTTTTTTAATATGGTAATGAAAGAGATGAAATTTCATGAACTTTTATTTTAAAAAGTGAAAACCTTTGTTTTTTTCATACACATTAGAGAAAATTGGTTTATTAGTAAAAATGCAAAGAAGCAAATAACTTAAAGGAACTATTTTTGGGGGAGAAAAATGTTAGATTTGGAAGTAGTTATTCACTCCAGGAACCTGACTGAGGTGTTGAGTTTCCATAGTCGTGAAAGAGCTCATAATCATGATTGTGCACGCCATCACAGGGGGTAATTACAACTACTGTAGGCTTTGTGGAATTGTTCAATTATTACAAAAGGAGAAATTGTTAAAAGCCAGAGTAAGATAAAGCTGTTCTTGGAGCAAAAGCAGAACCGTCTTTCATTGTTCTCGGGGAGTGACTTGCATAGAGATGACTTTACAGGTCGATCCAGGCTGCTGTGTAGTGCTCCGCTGATGCAACTGATAAGCAGTAAATTTAAGTAATTAAAGTTCTCGAGATCTGCAGGAGCTGCTGTCTTGCAGATATCAGAGATACAAGCCTTGCATAAGGTTATTTTGTTGTGGCCGGACAACCCAGCAACCTTATCCTGACTGGCCGTGTAGCTCTGTAGTTCAGGCACTCATGGAATCCCAGCGTGATGGAAACTGGAAGGAACATCTGGAGTTAGAGCAGTACCTACAGCTGGTTGAAGATCCGTCGAGATTTCTGTGTTCAAGCACACTCAGGTTTGCCAAGTTTAGATCTGGGCTTTGGCTGTGAACTTCTTAAACATTTCTCAGTTATCGATGGCTGGAAGAGCCAGAACCTGAGTGAAAGATTTTGCAGACTGCTGTTTCTACTTAGTGGATCCAGACCAGGCAGCCGTGCAAGGTAATTTCCCTGGGTTTAATCTATAGGAAAAGCAAATTTCCCTTGACAGTAATAATCAACTCATGAGTATTTCAGCATCCTTTGAATTATCTTATTTGTTGTTTTAATGAGAGAGCCTGTGTTGCTGCATGTGTTGGTTTCGCTCCTGGCCAGAAAAAATTTATATCTCCTAACTCAGTGCCCTAAGGCATCGAAACCGTTCTTGCTGTGTTGTGAATGAGCCGGACTCGGCGCTGCTGCAGTGAGGTGGGTTTGGCGTCATCGGGAGTGACTGTTGATGCGCCTCCTAACTAAGCAGTCGATAGTATTGATCTCGCTCGGTGAGTTGTGTGCTGCTCGCGAGGCAGTGGCACACGCTGCAGACTAATGGGGGAATGAGCCAGCTCACCGAGCTGCTGCTGGCTCACATTACGGGAATTACAAGTGACTGATGTTGAGAAAGCTACAGAATTAACTGCTATCCAGGCTAGTGCAGCCTAATTGATGACTAAAGTTGATGCACATACTTGCCTGTGCAGGAGCTGCCCCAGTTCTACTTGCGTGTGGACACGTAGCCTCCAAGGTGACTGCTGTATCTTAAATTTGAGGAACAGTTGAGAGAGCTGGGGGTGTTTATCCTGGAGAAGAGGAGGCTGAGGGGAGACCTCATTGCTCTCTGCAACTCCCTGAGAGGAGGTTGTGGAGAGGAGGGAGCTGGGCTCTTCTCCCAAGTGACAGGGGACAGGACGAGAGGGAATGGCCTCAAGCTCCACCAGGGGAGGATCAGGCTGGACATTAGGAAAATATTTTTCACAGAAAGGGTCATTGGGCAGTGTCAGAGGCTGCCCAGGGAGGGGGTTGAGTCGCCTTCCCTGGAGGGGTTTAAGGCACGTGTGGACAAGGTGCTGAGGGACATGGGTTAGAGATTGATGGGAATGGTTGGACTCGATGATCTAGCGGGTCTCTTCCAACCTGGTGATTCTATGATTCTCTGATTTTATATGGAGAATATTTTTCTTTCCTTAGGCAGAAGTTTTATTCCAACAGCCCCCAGCTCCCCAAATCTAAATCTTACATGATCCATCCATTCATATTTGACAAGGAATTATGAAATCTGCATGCACACGTTTTTCCACTGAAAATAAGAAGTGTGACAATAGGATAATTATCTTTTCAAACACTTCCGCAAAAGTATTAAATCATCCATACATTTAGTTCAGGTTTCACTACTGATGTGCACGTTTGCGTCTGTGTGCGTTTGTCCCTGAATGTTTGGGGTTTTTTTGAACAGGTTTCTCTTCTATGCTAATGCAAAGCTTTGAAAAATCAATTCTTTTGAGTTAACGTAGTATTGCTAGGAAGAATTATTATCGCTGCCTTTAAAGTACTCAGGAACCAAATATAGTATCCTTAATCAGTCATAGCAGAAAGCCTTAAATAGGGCAAGAGAGATTTTTATTTCACGTTAACTATTTTTTAAGCGGAAATCAAACTGAGGAACAGCTCGTCAATAGAGTACATCAACTTTATAGGATGGGTCGTGGGTGGGTCTTTCTGCTTGTCAAGGAATTTCATATACCATATGTAGTCTGATTCAACAAACAACTCAAGCGAGAACATGGCATCGTGGCTGATACTTTCAAGTAAACATTGATGAATCTGTTTTAACTTTGATTGTAGCCTTTATAGAGACGTTATTTTTATACACGTTTATATGTTTAAAGCCCCAACAAAATGTTTAAAATTCCATTTACTCAAGGATTGTTACAACCAGTACAATGTTTTGAATTTTTATGATAGATCACGTATTATCACAGCTACGTATAGACCTTTTTTTAAAAAAAACACCCCTATTTGATGTAGGGGTGTAGGAACAGCCTTTTTGCCTTTATGGGGTGTCTGTACTGGTAATGGGATCCCCCCTGATATCGGATAGATGAAAATCAGAAGTTTTAAAATGAGACTTGGTGCTGTGTTGCTGTTGATAAGGTGTCTGCACCTCACCTGTGATTCAGCATTTTCCTTACCACTTCCAGGCTTCCATTTAAAAATGCCTTTTCCCTCCTTCCCTGCTAGGAAGTTATCAGCGATTCTCCTGCAAATCCATGCTGACACGCGTTAATTCAACCTTGCTGAGAACTGTCTGCTGTTAAATTGCGGTGGCAGCAAATCCATAAACTGTAGGATTTACTGAGGGTCACATCAGTATTAAGATGCAGCAGCACACCCGTCGCAAACCCCGATCCCGCAAATGCCCACGCGCACAGGCAACCAGCTGAAGGTCTGGAGAAGTCATGAGGTCCTTCAAAGGACAGAGCTTGAGCGTGAGTCCTCCTAGAATGTGAGCGTATTTATTCGGTGGGAATAACGATCTGGTGCTATCCAGAGCTTAATTCCTCTGTCAAGTTGTATGCGAACCACATTAAAAGGTGTAGGGTGAGTTTTGGAAGAGTGCAATACGTGCAAGCATCGGGGCCTTTGGTCCTGTGAGTATTGGCTCTGGTCATGGGTAAGGTCACACATAAGCCCACGTTAGGAATAGAAATATCCACTGGAGGCATGGAGGTGAATGTATAAATGAGCGTCGATGATCAGCAGATGAACAAATTGCTCAAGCTGACCTCATGGCTTTTAGCCTAAACACCACAAAGCCCTGTTTATAGCCTACATCTCCTGTGCTAAGCAAGAAGAATTAAAAACAAGATCCCTACCCCTTCGGTTCTGCAAAAGACCGGAGATAACCTTGAGTCAGGACATGAACAAACTGATATTGAACAAAGGAAAGAAGCAAGGAAACAGCGCTGGTCATCCTGACACAGTCAGTGGCTACCAGAAATGTTGAGTTTTTCTATAGGTGATTTTTTTTTCTGTGGCTGCTGCACAGAGCCAGTTGGGGCAAGTATTAGGAAAATCCTGTATCCAGGAAAATGGACAGTAGGTGGTCGTGTGCATCTGTCTGCAGGTGCCGTTATGCAATGTGCTTTAAAGTGTATATATATATATTTGTTTCTTTTTTTTGTACCTTGGCTTTAAAGATAATCTTTCCCGCACAGTGTTTACTTACGTAACAGTGCTCCTTTATGAAGAAAAAATAGAGCAAGATTCTTTTCCTCCTTCATCCCTTGGCCTCAGATGAGCTTTTTTCATATCCTTTAAGAGTCTGTCACAGATTTTCACCAATGATGCTGAAATAAAAGCAAAACGTTTATAGCAAGTAACACTCAAATCTGTCCTTCATCCTTTCTGTGGAAAAAAACCCCTTCACCTAATGCTCTCATTTTCTGTCCTCTGAGGAAGAAAGTGTTTTTTCCTCAGTGGTAATGGTCCAGCCAAGAGAATGTCATTTAGCACCAAAGGATGTCAACATCACAGAGTGTTTCCTAATTTCATCAAGATTAATATAATCTCTGGCACTTGGTCCTAAATCACTGGTGACAGCTCATGGCAAAACGGGAAATATCACAGGGACCAATGACACTTGCTGCAGCTTTCCCTTCAGCAATAACACTTCTGACGTATTTATCTTAATTAGGAGCAGCAGGAGAGAAAAGAAGAAATAGAGACAGAGAGGAATTCAATTGAGTTTGGGCGAGATCATAATTAAGAGTGTGCGCACTGTATGGCTCCAAATGTAGATTTCTGACAGAGAAAAAGAAACACCATTCCCTTAAATGAAAGGCAAAAAATCTTGATGAAGTTTAATGGAATATTTTTCATCATTTTTTTCCTTTTAGAAGCATTATCTGTAAATTCCATCACTAAGGAACTCATTCAGAAAGGCTCACGCCCCTTTGTAGTGACACAACAACACCAAGTAGTTGCTTACAGATGAAAGCGGAATCATTCAAGTCGATTACGCTTGAAATACCTCTAAAAATATTACATGGGTGGAATGAAATATAAAATATTCTTTTTTGAGTTTATTTTATTATTAACCCATTAATTTCTGGATTATCAGATGGTTCACACCTCTCCAGTTGTAAATAGGGGAGTGTCTCAAAGCACTGTGCTGAGTAACTCAGCAACTCGTGTGATTCCCCACTTTTAATTTTCACTGGTTCTTTTTTCTCACTTTTATTATGAAGTGTAAGGTGAATTGGACACAAATGTTAACTTTGTTATTAGTAACATGCCTGCTTTTTAATTGACAAGATCATCCCTAAAAGTTTATGAACATCTGTAATTTTAAATTGTTGAGATGAAAGGAAAATGAGGATCCATCTGCTTTAAGCTGAAATAGAGGAGATTTAGATGAGATATTGGGATGAAATGTTTTGCTGTGAGGTTGGGGAGGCCCTGGCCCAGGTTGCCCAGAGCAGGGGTGGCTGCCCCATCCCTGGAGATGTTCAAGACCACATTGGACGAGGCTTGGAGCCCCTGATCCAGTGGGAAGTGTCCCTGCCCGTGGCAGGGAAGTTGCACAAAAAGTGTATTTACATGCGTTAGAGAAGTAGTTTGTGTGTATCACATGATGTACCTAAAGTATCAAAACATCTGCACTTTGTAGGAAAACTGGAAGTTGAAGGCCATCCCAGCATGTAGAGTTGCTGCTCATACTAATATTTCTGTTCCCTACCTAACTGGATTGCTCCTGGGAGGTGAGTGATATTAAAGTCATCTCTTTTTCCCTGCTGTCAGCTGTATCAGGTGCATTTCCCCGTTATTGACAAGTATCTAATAAACGTGGATCTGCTCCCTTTCATCTTTTGGAGATATTGTGCCTGTATCAAAGGCCATTTGGTCTTGCAGATAGATTTCCCCTTCTGTTTCATGCTTGGGAGACATAATACCCCAACCACCTCTGCCCTGGAAGGCAGATATTCATTATTACAATTCACCTGACAAGAGCGGCTGCTCAAGTCTATGCATGTTGCTTTATAAGAGACAAACTTTCCCTGGGAAAAAAAAAGAAGATAATTAATTCATAGAACCAGAGAATGGGTTGGGTTGGAAGGGACCTTAACACCCATTCGGTTCCACTCCTTGCTGTGGGCATGGACACTAGATCAGGGGCTCCAAGCCTCGTCCAATGTGGTCTTGAACATCTCCAGGGATGGGGCAGCCACCCCTGCTCTGGGCAACCTGGGCCAGGGCCTCCTCACCCTCACAGGAAAATATTTCTGTCTAAGATCTCATCTCATCTCCCCTCTTTCAGCTGAAAACTGTTCCCCTTAATCCCATCCCTGCACTCCCTGATCAAGAGCCCCTCCCCAGCTTCCCCAGAGCTACCTTGAAGTACTGGCAGCTGCTCTAAGGTCTCTCATGTAAGGAACCAGTTACTGGAAAGTGAACTGTGAATAATAGTAATAATAAAACCACAACAAAATAAAACACCCAAACCCAAAATCTAAGGAAACCTCCCCTCAAACTTGCAGAAATATTTTGTTGTGATGCTCTGCATTGTCTGCTATTTTCCAGCATTTTCAGTTTGTGTGACCAATGGAGAAACTTTAGGTTCTACTTATTCCGAGTTCTTCAATTCAGAAGAGTATTTTAGGGTTTAGATTCAAGAGTTTAGTAGTTTGTAACACCCTAACCAGTGGGTTCACTTGGTGGGTGTAAACAGACAAACATTTTGAGCAAGTGGCTCAATCTTACTTAGTGAAATAAATGTGAATTTAGCTACCTTGTTAAATATGTGTTTGTGCATAAACCAGACTGTATCATGACTCATTCTTAATCCGTCTTTAAGCAGTGCAACAGCAGAAAACACTCCACGGCTGCAAATAGAGCCCCAGCACTCCTGCAGTGGCAGAGGCAGATGATCTTTTGCGGAGAACACTCACCTTTTGCTGGTGAGGGTGTTAAGAGGTGGTTGGACACCACTAACACAAATTGAAAATCTGGATTTCAACCATTTCTTCAGCTTCAGTCCCTTCTGGCCTGAGTTGTTCCATGAACCGATCCACTTAAACATTTTGCTGATTGTAAGAAAACACTGAGCAGCCTGGTGTCTTGTGAGCTTCAGTGTCCTCAGTGAACTCAGTGGGTCACAGTGCATGGAGCGGTGATGTGCAGCCCTGCTGCTTTGCTCTAATGCAGGTTCTGCAGTCATTTGCACATCTGGACCTGTCCCTCTCCAGGATGGGTCTCCAGGGGAAGGTGCATCAACTCTGGTGCATCCCTGGAGGGTTGGACGTGCTCTGCAGGTTGAGAGGTCACGTGAAGAGGGGGTACACGTGGTCTGCTGCTTTGGAATTCATTAAATATTCAGAAAATACCGTAACTTCCCTTTGGCTGCATCTGTTGTTAGAAATACTGGACAAACGTGAAAGGAAAGGATGGATGTTTGTGTGTATTCTCCCTGATCTATTGTATTTTCTCCAATTTGGTATTTCTTTGGCGTTTAATTTGAGAGTAGTCGATCTCTTTCATTACACTTGAGATTAATGTTCTCCTGCCACTTACCTAAGTGACTTTATTTTGATTTGTGTCGGCTTGAGATCAACGTACTAAAAAAAATTCTGCCAGCTAGCAATTAGTCTCTTGAAAAAATTAAAACCTTCAAGACATGTAGCAGGACTCAAATTTTCCAGTGGCTTTATCTCCGTTCAACTAGAATGAAATCATGTAACCTAATAGCTGTGATTAAAATCTATCTCCTTACTAGAATGTGTTTCCATGAATCACTGCAATTTTCTTTCCATTCTGTTTCTCTATTTGGGCTGTTTCTTTTTCTTTTTTTTTTTTCTTTCCCTCGCTGTTGAGCAAGATCTGATTTTAGTTAAATACCCGTTCGGTACTTTATCAGTAAAATTAGCTGTCCTATAAAGCGGTAATAAGGTCTTTAAACATGACTATATAGTTTTCTGTGGTTTTGGTGAACTATACAGCAGAAGATTTGCTCTCCTTTTGAACAATTTGTGTTTTGGTTTCTTGCATTGAAACAATGAGTGACAGAATATAGATTTGATTTCATCAAGATCCTCCCCCACCAACCCCATCCAGAAGCAGTTATGGGACTCCATGTCTGAAAAATAACTCATGTGACCCATAAATAATTAGAAAGAGCCTATAAAATGAGAACATTTGCTGATGAAATGAAAATTCTTTGCTAAACATTTGTGTTTTCAGAGAGAGAAGCAACAAAACATATTTGCATATTAAAAGATTGAAATTGGGAAGGTCCCCAAACACAGCATTTTCTTCCTGTTGCCTAGGGATGTACTTTACTCTCTATTGTCTGCTTAGTCTGGAGCTGCCTCATCAGCAGTTACCTTTTCAAATAGTAAGTTTGACACAACTGGCAATGATTTGAACCGTCCTCCTCTGTTATTACATTAACATCTCAATTTACTGCACTGTATTGCACTCGCTGTAACAGCTTTCCTGCTACGATGATGTTTTATTTCTTATCCCTTTATTCTGCTTTTATTTTACTTCAATAAGCAGTGCCGCACTTGCTTTTAATTTCTTTGTGGAACTTCAGTATTTCTAATTATAAAATTATTACAGTGTTTCAAGAAGAACAAAAATAAAAGATACTATATTGCAGTGTGATTTACTGTGGGACCTAATGAGAAATTTGAGTGCTTTCACACAGACAAAACCCTAAATCAGGAGAATACTGGAAGGGATGTAGAAACACATGACGACTGTGGGTCCACCAGCTAATCCTGACCCCATTGAACAGTTGAGTTTGTTTCCTTGCCAGGATAGACACTTTGAGGACTCAGGTGGAAATTAGAAGTGCTGTGTCCTTTGCACAGGGGTGAGTTTTATCTCTGATGTGGAAAGTGGCTGAAATAGCTGCTAGAAACATACTTCTTATTCAGCTTCTGGTCTTTTCCTGCCTTACAGGTCTCCACGGGGAGCCTCCCGTGCCGTCTGCTCCGAGGAGTGGAAGGTTTTGTGCATATATTCAGCTAATTCTGAAATCTCAGATGTCATCTCAGCCCATTTCCATAATTATTTATGTGAAATCAAATTGTGCAGCTATGATGGAAATGGGGAAAAAAAAAAGGAGAAGTTAAAAAAGAAATGAAAAACTAAAGAAAACTAAAGAAAACGTGTCACCTACCCCCTAGTCCTGGCCTCCCCACACTGTGGGTCTGATCCCTTCCCTGTGGGGACATGTGCAAAGCTCTCAGTTCTCAGTCATAGAATCATAGAATCACCAGGTTGGAAGAGACCCATCGGATCATCGAGTCCAACCATTCCTATCAAATGTCTTTTTAGCCTCATTCCTGAAGTCATGATTTCAACTTATATGAGGGAAGCGTGTGTGTTTTCGAGCTTATTTTAATTAGCTGTGGTCTTCACAGCATTTATAACTTCTTTGCGTGTAGAGTCGGCTGGCTCCCCCCTCAGTCAGGTTATTGGATTCATGTTGGGATTTTTTGTTTGCAGGAGATTATTTCCTGGTTTTTAATATTTAAATAGTCTTGCTTCTCTGAAATTGTTCACAGCTTGTTTATCCATTTCGCGTGGACTGAACTCATGAGATCTCTGCTGATTTGGGGCTCTGTGGCTGATCCCAGTCTTACCTGCGTGTTTATTGCTTTGGTGTCTGGTGGCTCTTGCTTGGCAGACGGGATATTCAGAGGGAACTTGCTGGGCAATATGTTCTTCAGCACCTTGGCTTTTCTTTCATTTCAGGATGCTTTGGGGCTTTGTTTTCATTCAAGAGGCAGTGATTAACTGTCGTCCGGTCTTGTCGCTTTGAGAATAAACCATTTTCTTCTGGCTGATGGGCTGCATAACGCAATCTGTACCAGGTGTCTTAATTCTGGCCGTTCTTTGAAGTCATTAAAGCCAGACGTTAATTATCATATGTACATAAAATTGCCTTAACCAAATTCATTTCTTCCTAGGAAGACTCCTGAGCAAATATCATTCTGTAACTGTCATTGTGCTGTAAGGGCAAACGTTTGTGTTGCATTCTCTCTTCTAAGCTCGGGAGTCTGTAGTCTTCTTAAGTATCTCTCACGCACATTTCTAGTTTCCTCTAGCTCTGGCTTCCTTCATATCAAGCGCTTCTCTGCAGGGAGTGAAGAAAATACTTCTAAGCCTGTAATGTTCATCTTTCTCTGACATGCCTGGTTGTGATATATTAATTATTTTGAAATAACATTCATTAAAACTGCTCTCATCCCTTCAAGACTTTCAAATCGGTGTCAGAGAAAAATGAAAGCCTTTGTTTCAAATTCTTTCCGATTATCTTCTCTCTAATTGACTTTTGCTCCTTTCCAGTCAAGTTTTCATTTCCCCATGTGGTTATACGAGGCTGTCCCTTTCTATTTTTCTTTCTTCTCTCCGGCTTTGCATTTCTGGCCTCCTGTTGTCTGAATCTGATTAATTTTCATTGCCTACTAAGTACTGTGCAGAATGAAAACTCTAAGATGTGCCTGTGGAAGAGTCACAGGGTGCATTTTGCCTTTCAAGAGGTACTGAGTGCTTCCACAAACAGCTGATACAGACAGATCAGGAGTTCATTTTCCCTATTTCACAATCACCCACCTATGTACACTGCTGTAGTCTGTAGAGAGAGAATCACAGAATCACTGAATCACAGAATCACAGAATCACCAGGTTGGAAGAGACCCACTGGATCATTGAGTCCAACCATTCCTATCAAACACTAAACCATACCCCTTAGCACCTTGTCCACCCGGCCCTTAAACCCCTCTCAGGTTGGGAAAGACCCACATTTTTGAGCACTCTGTATGAAAACAGGTTTAATTTTAAGTTAGTTTTAAATAATGAATGTCATTCTAGGGGTTTGTACTAGTTTAAACGATAAACTCCAGAAACGCTGAGCTTTTCATTGAAGTGAGGCACGTGTATGAAACTGTTGAGTTCACTCTGAAGGTACCAAGACTTAGTTTAGGTAGAGTAAAACTTGATCATATAATCATAGAATCATCAGGTTGGGAAAGACCCACCGGATCATCGAGTCCAACCATTCCTATCAAACACTAAACCATATCCCTTAGCACCTTGTCCACCCGTCCCTTAAACCCTTCCAGGGAAGGTGACTCAACCCTCAAGAAAATTAGAATCACCTGCAGACTTTGGCAGTGCTGTCTCTCAGATAAAGCGTCTTTCTTCAAGAAGATGCTTCTATGTAACAGTGTCTTTTACTCAGGGCTGTCAGATCGTGGCAGTTGTTCCTGTAACGCTGCCCTGCATGGCAACATCCCTCTGTAGTTCATTAGCTAGTGGCATGACAGGCAAAGCAAGGCACAGTCTGAGCATAAAGCCAGCAGAGAACTGAACCGGGGGCTTTGATCCCGTTGCCATGTGGTAGTTGTGAACCTGGCATTCCTTGAGGGATGAGCAGGCCCAGTTGCATCCTCCTGGTCCAGAACCATGTCTGCTGGAGAAAACCAGTTGATAAAATGGAGTGTTTAAAAGCATCACTGCCTGAAAGTGTTACAAGGAGGCAGATGCTTTCGATGATGGAGAGAACTTACCATAATAGAATGAATTAAATTTTTATTGTTGGTAAATATTGGCTTCATCAAGTACAGTGCAGGGTGCAACATCTCCTAGGCAGATTTTTTTTTTAATACTTTCCTCAACATGAGAAGGAGCTATTGTGTTCCACAATACATCAAATATATGTTTGCCAGCGGACTTTATTAACTTATTAAATCAGCAAGATGAAATAGCCTCTTTGTTCTATTTAATTTAAAACAATAAAACTAAATAATAAAATTGTGGCTTCATAATGTAGCCTCATGTTAGATAAGAGAGACTTTTATTCAATGGTAGAATTTCTTTCAGTGGGATGGTAGTTTTGTTTACATCCATATGTTTAAATATGTGACACTGCGTAAGGGTCTGTATGTGTGATGGTGTGTGCCATTTAATTAAATGTGAAAAGCCTTTGCTGATGTGTCTAATAAGGTTATGAATTTAAATGCACTCAAGTCTAGAAACCAGATTGTGTTAAAAAATAACGCAAACTAACCACACACAACTCTTCTCCTAATTATTTAGACTGCATATGTCGCAAGTGGTGGTGAACACGATAACTTTGATGAAAACATAAAGTTTTTATTTCCATAGATTGATGCATTTAAAGCCATTCCTGCCCTCTCGTGTGCTGCAGCCACACAATTTCTGTATTAGGCTCGTGTTGCCCATGTTGGGAAAATGTAAATTTATGAATATAAGTTCATAAATCTAATGCAGTGCTGAGTAGCCTATTGAGCATGTCACCATAAAGCATTGTTGAAACCAGAGCTTAAGGAATGGGATGTCACTAGGAGTGATAGATTTTTACATCCTCTGCTTCAAAATTGAATCTGTCTTCTAACTAACCAGAGTTCCTCAGTTAGCAGGTTATTTCGCAGTTGTCCATGAGAAAATTTCTTGCACCTTCCTTCCGAGTCACCTACGCTAGCTGGACTTGGATGGAGAAAAATGACTGAAGGAGCGTCCTGCGTCTAATCCAACAGTTGTTTTGCTGTTGATAGGAATGGTTGGAACCAACGATCCGGTCGGTCTCTTCCAACCTGGTGATTCTATGAAATGGAAGAATGAGTTTCCATCTTATTCTGGCAGGGGATGTAACTGGATGGGCTGTGAGGTCCCTTCCAACCCAAACCATTCCAGGATTCTGCTATCCTATGATTCTGTGACAAACACAGTTCTTTGATTCTGGTCTATACCAAATCCCAAATATATTTGAGAACAGTTTTTAAGCAGAATCTGTTCATTTTTCTGGGGGTAGAGTTCCAGCTTTTAGATCTATGCACAGACTTCCCTTGATCCACTTGTTCCTCTGCTTGTGCATGTAGAGAAGGTTGCAGCGGACACAAATATTTCCAATTCAAAACTCTTTGTAAGAATATGAAAGCACAGGTGCATTGTAGCTTTATTTGTTCTTTTCAGTAAATATATTTTTGGTCATTCTTTAATATTGCTTTTGATGCAGTAGATTTTCATAAAGGTTGCAGGAGCTGAGGCTCCCTGTCTGCAGTCCCTTTGTGCTATAAAACCTGCTTATGAGCCTTCTGTGAAGTTTATGGAAATGCAGCTTTGGGGATGTGGTTCTATTGCTCTGAAATAGCTGCTTGTTGACATTTTTGCATTCTTTTACTTCCCACAAAAGCGTGCACAGCTATGACTTTAGGCGTGCTACCAAAAAGTATGGAAGGGTTTTCCTACCAGTACATGGCTAATCAAAGTATAAAATACAGAATACTGAAAAGGTCACTGTGGCAAACAGCTGTATTATATTTCGCTGAATACATTAAAGCCTTTCATTTCTCACGTCTCATTCCAAAGACAAAGATTTTAATGAAACTGGAAAATGGCAGGAAGCTAATTTTTCTTTTTTTTTTTTTTTAATCTGGCTGTGTTGCAAAGCAAAGAGGCAGTTTCAAAGTCAGGTTGCCATTCTGCATGGAAATCTTTCCAGCCACATGATGTCTTATTGCAGCTGGCCACAACTTGGCTAAAAGAACCAGAGATTTGATTAATTTATTGCTGTTCTGTTCAAGTGAAATAATTAGCACCTGATGCTTATGGTAGTTCCCTCTTTCTTCTTATTTCTCTTTTTCAAAATGAAAGATGGTCTCAGGAACCACATCCCCTACACCTAAACAGGAGGTTCACTGTGCTTCACAGAGTTTCTCTGAACTCCGGTGGGGTGGTAGTGATCTACAGCGGAAGAGCTGAATAGAAAACTGAATGCTTTTTCTAGCTCCAGAACTGATTTTTGTCATGTTTGCACTGCCCATGTTTGTACTGATGTACAATGTGTTTTCTAAATTTTATGAGTATATTATGAAATAACACAGGCTCAATGACTGAAATTAAATGCCTTAAGGGGTAATTTTTTTTTTATTTGTGCTGAGATTTCACTTAACAGAAAAGATATCTTTCAAAATACTTTTCTAGGAGGTCACCATGGCGAAACTACACACTGAGGTCTGCTCCAGAACAACAGGACAGTGAGCTAGATGGGGGGTGAGCCTTCTGCTCTCCCAGAAGCCCCACTGCCTCTCCACTTTGGGCCCAGACACCACTCCAGAATGTGTCAGATGTGTCAAATTCCATAGGAGAAACACCTATCTGGAGCAGCAGCACAATGTCGAGTGGGCTTGGAGCTCCTTACTTGTCTGCTCCTGTGGTTGGACCTGAGCTGGGATGAGTTGCTCTTAAGGTAGATGTGCACTGCTCCTGTACGAATAGAGGATCTGGATATGGGTCTTACCTTGCCCTAGGCTACTCACTGTGTCCAAAAGATAGAGTTAGAATCCCTTTTAGGGAGGAATTGCACAGGGAAAGGCTTTTGGTGCATAGTACAACAACAGCATGTTGCGTGTCTCGTTCAGCTTGTCTTTTTTTTCCCTATGAATCAGTAGAGATTTGATGATGAGATGTCACATTTAAATTAAAAAAACAATCATAGTGAATATGTTTTGGTTTACTGCTATATTTGCAGCCTTAGGTTATAGATTTGTGAAGAGAAAGAAATCTGGTGGGGATAAACACTACGTTTCTCCTGGTCCATTTACAAATACAACTTTACAACACTCGGTTTCTTCATACTATGATTCAGCTGATGTGGAACTGGTACATAATGTGTCAGTGTCTGGCATATGTTTAATTGGATAATTTGCAGGTGAGCAGGTTTTTTTTTCTGAGGAGTGATTTGACATGTTTCTACTGTACACACCCCTGAAAAGCTCCCCTTCTTTAATTATGTAAGAGACCTGATTTTGTTTAGAGTAGTTCTGATGGAGAGTTCGCTCTATAGTGACTATAGATTATTCATGAATCAGCCTTTCTCTTTTGGTAGAGAGAAAATTGTGCCACCATCTCAAATCTTATAGCAAATATTTCACATTTCCAGCCCTACTGGGACAAATGAAAGAAGAAAATATTTATTTTGCTTGTAAGTCAGAAATGGGTTGCGCTGCTGTGGAAGACGAGGTAATGACACGAGCTCCGTGCTGTTTGTCATGTCCCAGGCTCCAGGGATCCGGATTCTGCTCGCTGGAAAGAAAACACTCAGCACTGGATGTGCCAGTAATTGTAAGGAACCAGGGATTGGTTCCAAGAAAGCTGAGTGTTTCAGTAAAATTGGTGTAGGTAGGTGCTGGAATGAGAAGCAGGTAACAGTATAGGGCTTAACTTGAGTATTGCAGACCAGAGGCTTTCAGGATTCAGGGACCAGCGATTCCTGTCCTGAGTTACCTTCAGGAGAAGCTGCTTTCCACTACCTGCAGAGACAACCCAGGAAAATTGGTGTGGTCAGGTTAAAGCAGACGTCTGTGGAAGCCCTCCAAAGCGAAACGGTGACTTTTGTATACTCAAAATCCTCGGTCCTATAAAAATAAACAAACCTCAAAGAAGCTGAGTGGCAGTTCATTATATGCTCAGAAGATTCCCTTTGCATTTTTTTTTGGCTGGGTATGGGTCTTCTGGGGACTGTAATTGTATAAGGGCAGCATTCTTTGGTTTTATTTTCTGTTGTAAACTTTGGAGTAGTTATTCCTGTACACTGGTAAACAGCAGTTTATTTAACTGACGTTTGGAGCAGAGAGAAAGCAGGTGTGCTAACGTAGGTAAGATTATACGTTAAATATTGAAGACAGGCCAATGTTCTGAAATTCACCTCTCTGTGAGATTTGATGAGCCAGAACATTCTGGCCAAGCTTGATGAGGTTTTCTGTTCTCCAGACCTTGTTACCATGAAGCTTAGTCCTTAACTGGACCAAGAGAACAGTTTATTCAGTGTGAGGTGGATCTGAGCTTTTATTAAATGTATCTTGCCATGACTTTCCTGTACAATTACGAGTTCTTCCTACATGCATGAATTTGAAAGGTTTTGCTAAGGGCCATGCTGATGGGGTAGAGAGGGCACCAGCCTTCAGCTTTTCTGTTTTTAATTGTGTTTCCTTTCCCTCTGTCCCCTCCTGTGGCTGCCCCCAGTCTCCAATATGGTCTTGAAAATGATAATGTAAAAGCCGGAGACCTGTAGGGAAAAAACGTTAACAAATAAAAGAACCCCAACAACATCATCAACAACAAAACCCTAAACCAGTAAACCCAAACAAGCAGAAAAAAAATTCTAGCTTTCTAGAGAAGACACTGTGACAGTTCTGTGATTTGGGGAATTTTGATATACCTCACTAACTGGGGCCTGAAAATAGTGATTTGAGAAAAATCTTATTTTGCTTCATTTTAAAGATATCCACTAATTTCAGTGCTTCAAGTGCATTCTCCAAGCGAATGGCCTTTTGATGAATTACTGCTCGTTTTCTCTTTAAGCCGAGGTTTGCTGTGTTGTTCTGCTTTACCATCCCCTCTCTCTGACCAGCTCCCTTGACATTTCCATAATGAACCTGTTTTCTTCGAATACCTTTCCAGGGAATAAGCATGCAAAGTGGATGCAGTAAGAAAATGAGTGTTTGCTTTTCCTGCTCAGCTGTTAAGATGTGTCTGTTTACCTGTGGAGGGACCCTGCAGGACGTGACTGGGCTTTGTGTGTATCATACATTGAATATTTGTGATATAATTGTGAAGTGTATCCTTGCATTTTATTTCCTTTTCTACTCAGTCTTGGATAGATTGAATCTGAGAAAATCCTATTTTAAATCAGCAACAATTTAAGGTCCTAGCTCCTATTTTCTCTGTTTAATCCACGTTACTTATTTTACTGTGTTCATTATTTGGTACCTGAATATAACAATTCACATTGCAAAAGAGATGGAATTGAGGAGAAGAAAGAAAAGGTAAACTTTCATTGATATTATAAACCTGTTATTTCAAAATCCTCAAACATTCAGCTAGGGAATAAACATATTCATAGAGGAAATGAGAAAAAATCAGTAATATAGCATATTTTTTCTGCTTTTGGTAGGACAGCTCTGTCAAGTTTCTTGAAAGTTTTAGGAGACATTTGAAAAAAGCCCTTTGAATTTAATATAAACAAGCAACTCATCACCCTACAAACTTATATGAATTACATTAATAGATGTTCTTCTTAAATAGAATTAAACATTCTTTTTCATTATGTCAGCTACAAATCCCACATTTCTCTTTAATTGCAATAGATGTTCTGCGAATCAGTGAAGTTTTGCACCGTGGAATATTAGAATCGATGCTCTATTGCTTTGATCCTGCTTTGTGTGGGTTGCGTTAGTTATCTCTGTTCAGAGATGTTGATGTTCACTTAATATATTAATTTGTAGATTTGGGGTCTGAGACTGTTCATCTTTTCTGCTGTACTGCAGGCTGTTGTTTACTTGCTTTGGTGCTAAACAGTAACCATGCAAGCATAATGAATGCATTGATTAATCATCTCAGCGTAAATCATTTATATTCCAAATTAAGTGACTTGAAAAAGAGTAGAGAACTTTTTTTTTTTAATTCCTCTTGCCAGAGCCTGAGCTGTCAGGACCCGTCTGGGCACTTTCTCCAGCCCAGTTCCCATTCAGAGAAGTCAAACATCCCTAATAAAAGAATCAATGAGATCCAGATAGAAAATTTACATGTTATTAAGACGTAGTCCTGTGGTAATGCCTCTGAAAGAGAAGACCTTAGGGGAACACAAGAGGAGGACAGAAGGTTCGTTCTTTCTGTCTTTCTGTTTGGAAAGATGTGCACGTATTGAGCCTGTCACCTCAGGGTGTTCACAACTTCCCAAAGGTCTGAAGGCTCAATAAAAATGCTCTGTTGCAGATTGGATGAGCATTTGGGTGTTCAGCATTGCAGCCCAGAGCCAATTAGGTAACACACTCAGCTGCAGACGGGCTCTCCAAGCGATCGCTGAAACCTTTTCAGGTTCTCCTGGAACACTCTGTTATTACAACTGATAGTAATGAGCACTTACACAGCACTTTCTATCAGTAGTCCTGCAAGTGCTTTGCAGGGGAGATGAGGAACACGATGAGCACTTTAGCTGGGGAAATTGAGGCACAGAAGAGAAAAGTGGCTATTAGAATCGCTGAAACTAAGATTCAGATTTCTTGACACACTGGGCTCTTTTGGAACTTTGCCATGCAAACTGACCCTAGATTTGTACCAGATCCACGAAGTCTTCTCAACTTTCTTACATCAGCATTCAGGGTGAGGAGGGGTATGAGGATTGGGACATTGTGCCTTCTCAAACCTATTTGAGTTCCTAAAGTCTTGGTGCATAATAAATTCAGATGAGACAGTGACTTCCTTTGAAAACACTATTTCACCCAACAAAACGTTTCTCTACAGCAGCAAGAAGCGGGTTTTATTTCTGCCAAAATCTTTGCGACCAAATGTACAAAATTTATCTGCAGCCTGGCAGCCAATATGCATTATCCTCAGGTTCCTTGCTAAACTATTAAAATTAATCAGGTGGCAAACTTTCATTATGCCAGCTCTAATAAACAAGAAATCCAGGCTCCGAGCTCGGGAAGCATCAGTAAATAGAGCAGTACAATAAAGTGTCTGAGGGTACTCCTCAAAAGTCAATCAAATCAAATTAAACTGCACGTACAACAAACTATTTCTTTTTGTATTGAAAATTTCATACAAAAGTATCACAGCCTATTATTTGCTGTATAATAAAGTGCAAATGCCAGCACCTTGGGGGTGAGACGTTGCTGTGGGCCCCCTTGGCAGTTCCATTAGTGTTGATGGTGTGGGAATCAGCGTCTATTAGTAAATTATAATGAAGTTTGGCTCAGAGAACTTGCTTTTCTTGTTGGATTTAGAAGGCTGACTGAGGCCATTTTGCCTAGGAATAGGCTGCGACTTTCCACAAGGTCTGGGAAGAAGCAAGAAGATGCAAGAAAAATTAATCAGGTGGCAAGAAGAAACACATTGTTTAAGATTAATAGAGTTAAAGTGTGGCGGTCACAAGCTTGTCAGGTCAAATAGACCTGGAAAGAGGATAGAAAAGCTGAAACCATGGCAGCTGCGAACTGTTAGGAGCGAAGAATTTGCAGTACAAGGTACACACAGCATCCTAAGATTAGGGAAGCAATCAACTATTGAAGCCCTTATTAGTTCAGCACCAGTGAATGGAAGAGAATTAATCGGGAAGCATGAGGCTACTATGAGACCTTGAGGTAGTGTTTATTTTAAATGCCTGCAAATTTATGGAAGCCCCTCTGAGAAATGTGACTGCGTCTCCAAAGCAAGAGGTGTAAGAGGCTTGCGCTTTCAAAAGGGGCGTGGAAAACTAAGTGGAATTTTCTGTGGGTATTTTGGGCAGCTGAAATTTCCACAGAAAATGCTGCTCAGGCTTGTGGGATCCCTGGATTTACCCAGGGGGCCCAAGAGAGAAAACAGGCTGAGAAGATGCTCCAAAATGAAAGCTGCCCGTGTGCATAAACACATGAGGCAGCTGCCTTGGGAGGGAGCAGGCAGGAATCCTCGTGTTCGGCCAGGGAGGCCAGTGCAGTGGAGGTTCTCCAAGCCTGGCGATGCTTTCTTGAAGGTGGTAGGCTGAGAAGCGATGCATTTGGCTCCTGTGGGGTAACTCGGCTGTGTGAGTGCCAGGCAGACAATACCCACACGGCGGATTCAGGCAGTCCTGGCACCATCACCAAATCCAAACCACGAGATCTGCAACGCAGCGCCGAAGAGATTTGCTCACTAAATCAGGATTAGGCTCAACAGCTGCAAAGTCTTTGTGGTTGGCACTTGGGGAATATCAGCTTGCTGCAGATGAGGGCTCTCACCTGGCAAATTAATTTCCACTTTTAGATTGATCCACCCTGGAAACTGCCTGACAATAAGACTCCAGATATTGCTTTGTGGCTGGATGTGCTGGCTGCTTTGGAAGTAATGCAGAAGCTGTTTTGTGTCCTACGCAGGGACAGGAGTTTGACTCTGATCCTTGTGGGCCATTTCCGACTCAGAACATTCAGTGATTCTATGATTGCTTATTTATGTTTGTTTATTGTTTATTTAATAGCTGATGCATTAGTGGGATGCATTTTTTTTCCTGTTTTCTCATGACACGTATGCGATTCTGCTCTTCCTTTAGCGTGAGCGCTAGCGGAAGGTGGCGATCACATTGATCACCTTTGCTGTCACCCCTTGTTTTGAATCTGCCTGGGGTAAGTGCTCCTCCCAGAATTCTGTGCAATTCATGCTGGGAACAGCAAATGGTAACGTGGCAATGTAGGATCTAACAAAGAGATGCAGGCAGATTGGAAGCTGAACAGTTTTCTGGAAATACCTTTTTTCGGATGTATCTTGCATTTTCTCTGATCCAGGAGGCGCTTTAGCCATCAAAGAGCACCTTAAAAAGCTGCCTCTCCCTTAGATCAAACCATATGAACTTGGTCCTCCAGCGTAAGGAAATATTCATTTGGCTGGCTGCCAGCTGGCAAGTCTTGAATTAACGTCTCAATCTTCAGTGATGGTGTCAGTTCTGCTGCATCGAGTCCTGAGCGGAACTTCAGTCTTGGCAACGACACCAGATTTGCCTGCAGAAAAAAAGCAGATGATACCCAAGAACTGAATCGATACAGACGCACATTCCAGCTCGTGCCCAGATCAGTCTTGTCAAATCTCATCACTTGAGGACCTTGAGGTCTGTGTGAGCTGCTGGGAGAGAAAACTGGTGGAAGAATTAGCTGTGGCCCAAAACATGATGTCATGTTAGGTACAGCTTTTAAGAGCAGGATTACACTATGGTTTCTTCAGCTGTTTGACTGCGACATAGCTGCGGACTGGGAAGGAATTTCGTGTTTGAATACTGAGCTGTGACTTGGGAGACATAAATTGGATTGAGGGCTTTAGCGTGGGCTTCCCGTGTGAGTAGGCAGCTTTGCCAGTCGCTTATGTACTCTGTGCCTCAGCTGTGTGGGCAAATTCAAATTTGTGCTGCTCAGCTGGAAGAGTTGTAGTGTCCCGAAATAGAAATTCACTATTAATTTCTCCTCTTTGTATTGGGATCTCTATGACCAGCCCAGAACTATGGTAGGGAGATTGTAACTGGATGGTCTTTAAGGCCCATNACTATGGCCAGCCCAGAACTATGGTTAAATATAATGTTCTGTGATTCTGTGATGCTTATTATGGTGATATCAAAGCTGCCAACCATGAATGAGGCACCGGTACACTTGGAACAAGACAAAGGGAGAATAAATCTTGGTTCCTCGTGGTGTGCATTGTTTTAAGGGTTTATCTAAAGCTGGAAGTTAATCTGGTATCAGATAAGATGTGAATAAACCTGTGGAAACCAACTGAGGTTCTTGGGACCCCTTTGATGACAGATTAAAACCAACTTCTTGCTTGTATTTTTTAGTTTGTTTTCAATGACTGAAATGTTTTAGGATTGCTATCAATGAAATATTTTAGTCTGGTATGATTTGTGTCCTTAAACCCAAGTGTATAGAGGATCCTTTTCATCTCCTGGATTTCAGTGTGCTGTGCAGCTGTTTTCTATCCACACCTGCTCGATGGAACAGAGGGGAGGCCAGGAGGTGGCTCCCAGGGAAGAGAGGAGAGGATGTATCCTCCAGTGACATGGAATCAGCTTCATTAAAGAGTTATTCCAGTTAAAGATCTGGCCCATAAGCTGCAACAAACCAAAACCAGGATGCAGAAGCTATTCGCTGAACCTATTCTACCCATCTTCATCTTTATGATCAGTGGTTCGAGCTCCATCTATATTTTAATGTACTTGCGATTTGATTAAAAACATGAATTTAATTAATAGGGAGAAATTACATTCATTCTTTGTTGGTTTAAGGACATTATGTCTGACCTAGTTCTGCAAATGTTAGGGAGGAAATAGGTAGGGAGGAGTATAATGCAGCGACTGATTTTTAATATATCGTGAGCTGCTTATAGCATGAGAACCATTTGTTCCAGTGATTATTTTCTCATCATTTACATATTCAATTGCATCTGCTTCTAAACACAATTCAAAACCTCACCTTAATTATTTCTAGGCCTATAACTGTAAGGAGCATATTTTTAAAAAGCAAACCCATCTGGCTTAAATCAGTACTTTAAATAGCAACATTTTGATTTATTCAGACATACTTTCCTGTATTTATTGTGATTTATTTTTCCTCTTACCTGGCTCTTAAGAGCAGAATCTTGTGCATTCCCTATGGAATTCTGTTACTATAGTGAAGTTTTTCCATTGAAATTTGAACAGAGAAAGCCTTGAGGGTGTTGAAAAGTTTTGTGCCAAAAATTCAGTATTTCTGAGAATTAATGGAAACACCTTTGCCAGTGATCTGCTGGGTGCTATTCCCTGTTTTTAATGCCTTGACAACCTGATTCAGATCTTCAGGTGTCTGTCGAGCTACGTTCAAGAAATCGCTGCAACACTTTTTTAATTCCACAGAGCAAATATATTCAAATAAACCATATACACAGGGGCTTTATTTCTCTCTCTGAGATACAGAGTCCTGAGGGAAGGGAAATTCTCAGCTCCCGTTGACTTATGTTGTTTCCAGGTAGAAAAGGCACAGGGACATCTGACATTAAGACAGCAAAAGAGAGAGAGCAATTCAGGAGGTTGGAATATAAATAATTCTCAAATTCCATCAAGTAGTCGACTTGAGATATTTAATAAAGCACCAGGGAAGCCTTGCGTTTATGACTGCCACAGGGGAGGAGATGAGAAGAAAATAGTGGCATCTGTGCTGTTCCACTGGGAAAATTCTTGGAATGTCATTAATGGAGCTTTAATGAGCAGAAGACATGTTGTCATGGCTGATCTGTGTCCCTGGAACCTGCCTACGAGTAGTTCATAATGGACCTGCTCTTCCTCCTGCTGCAGTCGATGCTGCTGTAACCCGCAATTATTCCTTACACTTCTCATATATAAAATATCTCTGTTTGTGCTTCATATAAGAACTGAGGGCTTAAGAAAAGTTCCAGGCTGACAGCTCTGGAGACTGAAATTCAGTTTATTCATGGAGCTGGCTCAGCTTAGCTGCGAGTACTCCTGGCACTACATCTCAACCCTGTTGTGGTTGGACCCTCTCCATGTAAGTCACCGGCAGTTCCCTTTCATTTAACACTTCTGGGGAAAGCGATAAGTGAGCCATCTTCTAGCTACTGAGAATTGTTATTTTTCCTGGGATACAAACAAGGGCAGGTATAAACGACTGTCTAAACTTCATTTACGACTACATGTGCTCTACTCGTCAGCAAGTGCTTTGCTTTTGTATATATGTGGCCCTGTTTGGAGGAATTTCCTTGCGAGGCCAAGGCTGCCTGCACGAGAGGTTGAATTTTAAAGCTCCGGGTCTGCAGACTGAAGAGCCCTCAAATGCTAATGAGTTTCAGTCCTGACCAGCCAAGGGCACACTGAAAACAACAACCTCTGGGTGAGAAGTTCAATATCTTCTTACCAAACCTCTGAGGCCTCCAGTCATGTTGATGGATTTCTTTTTGTGTTTAGATATTAACTCTGTATACCAGGAAAGAAAAAGCGATGCCACAGACTGAGAGGGAAGAGAAGTATTTAAAAAAAAAAAAAACAAACCAAAACCAGGGAGACATTAATAATTTTATTAATATTTCTCAATAATAACAGTGCTTCCATAGAGCTGTAAAAAAGGCCTTCTACAAAACGTTAAAGACGTTAAACATTTTCGGATGATGTTATGGATGTTTTGACACTGTCTCCTACAACACCCTCATGGGGAAGCTTAGGAAATGTGGGGTAGATGGGTGGACAGGGACCTTCTACAGTCCTCAAAATGTACCGAGGAACCGGTGATCTCTCTTTCTAGAACATAAGCTGAAAAGGAATAAGATCCTTCTACCGCTCCGGGGTAATGGAGTTATTTTTTCAATGTCAGTGATACGGGCCAGTATTTCTGGCGTGCTGACAGACCATAATAAAGGTCGTAACACTTGCTGTCTCCAAACTCCCGGTGACCTGAACGGGGGTTTCAAGTGCACGGTGTTGAGCCTAAGAATTATGGCTTGGGAGAAATGTGTCCGCTAATCGTAATGTCTGATAAACCCCAGGTGAAAAACAGCCCTAATGCTCCTAGGGGAGGAGGGAAGGGGACAAAGTGGAAGCCGTGTCAATTCCTTCATTTCTGTGAATGATATTTATTCCTTGCACTGTGCATTTTATCTGTGGACTTCTGATAATAAAGACGCAAACACCATGGAATAATTTTAGGCACGGGGAAATGAGCTGATTAATCCAAGTCCTTTGATAGAAACGGGAACTAGATCTCCGGCTTCTGAACTCTTGCATTGCCCTAAGAGAAATCCTCGGATTTCACTGCTTCCTGTGCTAATTTCTTTATAATCACACTAAAACATTATGTGACAATATAAACTTTTTTTGCTTGTAGTGATTTTCTTGATTTAGCTACGAAAATGGTTTTCCATATTTTACCTCCTTTCAGGTAGCTGAAAAGAGCAATGAGGTCTCCCCTCAGCCTCCTCTTCTCCAGGATGAACACCCCCAGCTCTCTCAGCTGCTCCTCTTCTTCTCCAGCCCCTTCACCAGCTTCGTTGCTCTTCTCTGCACTCGCTCCACAGCCTCAACATCCTTCTTGTGGTGAGGGGCCCACAACTGACCTCAGGATTCGAGGTTTAGTATCAATGTTCTCCCAGATTCCAATTGTTTGTCACTGAATGTCATTTATTGCAGAAAACCTGATTATTTTCTCAAAATGTTGACAGGAAACAAGCTGCTAAAATATTCCAATTTTTAACCAGGTCTGTCCCACAGCCAGTGATTGACTCTAATATCTCCTCCCCCCTTCACTCAATTAGTCTCCACGTTAGACCCAAGTCCCTGGGAACAGGATAAGCAGGAAGGTTTGGCTAAAACTGGGGATGGGAAACCAATAAGCTTTTTTTTTTTTTTTAAGTGAGCAGGATTATTTCTGGGAAAAAGATAATAAATTTAGTAATTTTCTCCTTCGTAGCATTATTATACACGTTTTATGATAACTGTACAATGTTTGCCTACCTGGTTCTACTGTCTTTGAGTGATTAATCTATTTTTTATCCCTGGTTGTAAATTGGTTTGTTTCTTTAGGCTCTTATTTTGTCAAAGAGCAATTTTGACACACTGCTGAGCTGACTGAGATTATCCCAATTACATTTTACTGATAATATTTGTCATCTGATGCCTTCCATAGAAATACCTGCATGGGATGAAATGCTGCCTTCTGTTCTCTGTGATCTTGCTTTTCTCATAGGCAATTTGCACACAAATAATGATCACCAAAGCGAGAGGTTAATTATGAAAATCGGTGACTAATGGGCCCTGGATCAACATCAACAAGAGATTTAACACCCTAATCACTAAGAACACGAATAGTTAGTGCTGGTGTGGGACAGTCCTTCAAATTCAGTGCCTCGGAAGGCACATTTCTATACAGAAAATCTACTCCCTTGGGGTGGGTGAAGCTTCCTTATTATCTTGGATAGTGACTATTTTATCGAGGATTTGTGAAAATAATTGCAAGCATAGTCTGAGAGTGCTAGAGATGTACGGAAAGGGTTATTCTGGTTAAGTCTGGACACTTCTGAGAGGGCTGTGGGTCATGTGCTGGGTTTCACCACTCCTGTAGACAGACGTGCAATGCCAGGTCCCAACGAGACAATGTGCTTTTCCACAATTAGAAAGCGAATTCAGAGGAGCCCTGTGATAGGGAGAATGTTGAAGACTAATTTATTGCATCTCTGTTAGCTTTTTCTAACAGAGAGTACAATTAAAAATGTGATATTATTTTTAGAAGGTTATTGTTAACTGTTCCTTTCAGCAGTCACATTTGCCATTTTCATCTTGTTGTGGCATCTCCTGTCTGGGTCTGGCAGTTGCATGAATTAAGTTAAGTGCTGTTGTTCAGCTTGATTACAAGGAAACTGAAATATGCCCCTCGTGGGTATTATCTGTCATGTTGCTAAATACAAAACTAACAGAAAGCCCTGCTTGCTTCTGTAAAACCCTTGCACTCCAGGCTCTGAATCCATTACTGGGAATATTGAATATCTTGTGCTCCTGACAGCCCTCTTGGTCCAACGCCTCTTGGTGCTATGCTGCTATCCAGTAATAAGTTTAATCTAAGAGAGGATGGGTTTACACTGGATGTAAGGAAGACATTTTTCATGCTGAGGGTGGTGAAATGCTGGAACAGGTTTCCTAGAGAGCTGGTGGAGGCCCCATCCCTGGAAACATTCCAGGCTGGGTTGGATGGGGCTCTGAGCAACCTGATCTGGTTAAAGCGTCCCTGCTCCTGCAGGGCAGGTTGGACTGGATGAGTTGTAAAGGTCCCTTCCAACCCTGAACATGCTGTGATTCTGTGACACAGGAGTTTTGCACATTTTAGACTTCAGAGATTGCTAAGGTGTTTTTGCAGGAAGTCTCTTCAATTTCTCCAATTCAGCCATCTCCGAAACTGGAAATGACTTTTTGTGCTTCATCCTGGGAGCAATGTAGAGAGTGTAATTCAAAGAATCTTTACAACGTGTTCCTTTCGGTTGCAGAGCATGACAAATTCATAATCCAGTTGCTACCGCAGAACAAAACTCCTTCTATGATCAATAATTCCATTTATGCCCCCAAAGTCACAGTGCTCACATTTGTGGAGCACTTGAAGGTGGAAATAGAAATGAAAATACCGCGGTAACTCTTTAATGTGCCTCTTCAAAACCTGTGTGACATTATTTCCCTCCTGTCCTCCTTGTGTCATCTCTAACATGGCCTGTGTGCTCGTGCCCTGTGTGGATTGTTTACTTAATACCTGCCCTCATTTCACTGGTACAACTGAAGTGCCTATTTTAGGCTTCTCAGAATCTTTTCTCCGCGTGGTTTGAGCCATGTTGTTTTGCATGCCCTACTTTGAAAACATGTGACTCAGGGATGACTCAGGGTCTCGAAGAGCTGGAACATGGGAGAATAACAGCCTCTTAGCCTTAACGAGAAAATTGACTACTATCAAGTCTAAGAGCACGCTTTTGTTTTCCAGCTTGTACAGAACGCACGTGTGAGCACCAGCTAGCCTTACATTTTAAAAGAAAACCTGCACCTTCTGGATCTTTAGCTATTTGTTTGACAACTTCCAGCATCTATTATATATATTATAGAAGTTCTTTATGCTGAGGAGCACAGAAGACTAAAACAACAGGTGATGCCCTCAAGCTTAGATCTCTGTTTTGAATATTCCTTTGTTTCCTCTTCCATACCTTTTGTCTCCTTCCCCAATTAGCGTGGTCACGATTGCACACAGTCCCCCAGTCAGGTGCTCCTGATAAACACGGACATAGAATATTTCAGTGCCCATGCTGGGGCATTGAAACTGGTTGGAACCCAAACCATTCCATGTTTCTAGGATTCTAAATCTTTGTGTTTCTTCGTAGAATATAGTGAACATCCCCTGCCTTTTACTTTGCTCTCACTCTGCACTCTTCACATCAGCTGCAATGTTTCCTTTCCCACCATGTGAGGAAAGATGAGTTTGCAATTTGGGAACAAAGCGCGTTGATGAGAAAGTCAAACTTCCACGGATCTTGATTCCTCACCATTTGGTGAAAGTAATTCCTTACTTAGAGAAGTAAGAGTAGGATGGGCCTCGTATATTCTTTAATACCCGTGCACACCAAGAGATTTATCTGGTTCTTTAAAGCATCTTTCTCACTAAGTGGCATAGATTTGATATCGAGTGTTTAGACACAGACCATTTGTACAATTTAACCTTCAGTATTTATACAACTATAAAGGGAATATGGTGGATTTTTATGTCCCAGAGCAGTACATAAAAGGAATAAAAAATGCAAAAAGCGGATAGACAAGCTTTCAAAAAAAAAAAAAAAAAAGTAGACCCAGCTCTTATGCTGCTGCATAATGGTGTGTAAAATGTACTCCAATTTTTTGGTCACAGGACAGAGAGTATAGCATGAAAGCAAGAATATTAATCACATAAATTTTGCCTATCACTTGCCTTGAAACCTTCATATGTCAAGCAGAAGTTTAATGTTCTCCCTAGACTAATTTTTTCTTTCATTCTTTTCTTAAAACAAAGCCCTTTGCATAGCAGAATATCTTGATTACCTACTCCTGTGGAAAAAAAAAAAAAAACATGCCTTGAGGCATGTTAAGTTATCCTAATGCATCAGACTCATTTTTGGCTTAAGAGTTTTCTCATCATCTCTTTCTTCCTCACTAGCTTCTCTTAAAACTACTAGAGCATAGGGCACAGTCTAAAAACACATAACTCAATCCATTAGTTTCTTTGCAACATCAAGGACATCTTTTAGAAAGTAAATAACCGTGACTGGCTAAGAAACTATGCTGTGTATTAAAAAAGACTTTGTGTCTTATTTCACCTTTTGTTATGCTTTCTGAAACTCGCTAATAGCTGTAATATGTTCCTTTACTTAGTTTCTTTCTCAGCTTTCTCTACAGCATTTTCCAAGTAAGCCCCGAAAAAGCAAATCTACAGAAACACTCCCAGACCACTAGCTTTTAAAAATCATATTATTTTTATTTGAATCATAAACCAGCCAGGTTGGAAGAGACCCACCAGATCATCGAGTCTAACCATTCCCATCAATCACTAACCCATGTCCCTCAGCACCTCGTCCACCCGTCCCTTAAACCCCTCCAGGGAAGGCGACTCAAACGCCTCCCTGGGCAGCCTGTTCCCTTGCCTAATGACCCTTTCTGGGAAGAATTTTTTAAAACAGGGCCGAAAATGTACAGCTCTTGGAAACACACGGCAGTGAAGCTCCCAGCTCCTGCAACAGCTCCTGCAGGGATTCCTTTTGATCTCATTCAGAACTAGGTTAAGGGTGCGTATGTGCAGCCAGAGCTCTTGGAAATCTCGTGATGCTCAAAACCCAAATCCGACTGTGAGTAATCAGCAAATCAGTTCCATTCCCTCCTCAGGTAAAATATGTGGCATCCATGTCCTGCAGATAAGGATTTGGCCCATGATTTAATCTTCTCAAACAAAATCAAGTCGCCCTAATTGCATGTGGCAGTTTGCTAAAGGAACTGTAAAGTTCAGCACTTTCTGTTGATTCAGTTTGTACAAATGAGCCCAAGTATTCAGATCAGAAGTGTCATTAAAAGCATAAATGCATTTCAGTATTTGGTAGCATCAAATGGCAAAGGGTTTTTCAAATCTCCCTTTAAGAAGGGTCCGTATGGCTCCTGGATTTAGCCTACGTCTTCTCTTCATAAGTTCCTGCAATGCAGTCAGATTGTGGTTCTGCCACCTGGGGGTGGGAAAAAAGCTGAAAAGTTGATTTTACCTGATTTTGCAAAGAGAGATGAGGATAAAGGTAAGTAGTGAAGTCATTCAGTGCTCTAGGTGACGTTTCAGGGGGAATTACCTTCTCCTTTCCTCCTTGTAACAACTGCAGATTCAACCACGTTATTCTGTTTCATATGTGAGTTTAGCATGACACAAAATCCAACCAAAAACCACAGCGCATCTATGATTTATTTAGCCAAGATCAAAGATGTACAGCTGCAAAGAATCCGATTAAAATTTGATGATGCAGCAGGCAGGCTACATCTATTATTTAATTTGGAGGTTGTGATCTTGTACAAAATTAGCTCCCAGATTTCACTTATGCTCTTGGGCTGCAAATATGCTGTTACTGAATCATTTTGATACAAAGTTGAATCACCCAAATTTCACACCGATCCTTAGATGTCCCATGTGGAATTTGTTGTCGGGAAAGGAGCAAAGAAATTCCAGCTTTGGGCCACCTAAGATACATTTCAGACTACACGGTTGCTTAGCACTAGCTCTCTTCAGCTGGTTTTGCTTGAAGACCCAAGAGCAGCGTATTTTGAAAACATGATTGATTACCGAGACACATCTGGGGGGGCTCAGACACAGCTTTTGACCTTTTCAGACTCGTTAATGAGTTTCTGAAATAAGCTCTGGAAAATTAAAGGAAAAAAAAATATTAGCTTTCTGAATAATTTTGCCTGTTTTTTCTTTTCATGAAACAAAACAGCACAGAACTAAACAGTTTTTTAATTTGTTAATTATTCTTCTT
>WAAB01006921.1:245577-326435 GCA_013389865.1 Piaya cayana
AGCCTGTTCCAGTGCTCAATGACCCTTTCCATGAAAAACTTCCTCCTAATGTCCAGCCTAAATCTCCCCTGGTGGAGCTTGAGGCCATTCCCTCTCGTCCTGTCCCCTGTCCCTTGGGAGAAGAGCCCAGCTCCCTCCTCTCTACAACCTCCTTTCAGGTAGCTGTAGAGAGCAATCAGGTCCCCTCTCAGCCTCCTCTTCTCCAGGCTAAGCTAAACAGATGCTGCTGTATAAACCAGCTCTGCATCCTTTAGGGTGTGAGAATGGAAAAAAAATCTTTACCTGTCCTGTTTTAAACAGCAGACTTCTAGTTATTCTTCTGCAGCCCAGATAGTGATGGTGGTGACTACAGAGAAAGAAGAGCAGTATTCTTGGCTCTGAGTTTCAGGGAGAATGAAAGTAGGTTGAGAAATATCGACCCTACGTTCTTTAATGCCTTTACTGTTTGGTCTGGGAATTTGTTGTGAAATACACACATACACTGCCAGAATCCGCAGGGTTTACTTGAGATTTGGTATCTCTGCTAAGTGCATTGAGGGAGTCTGGAGAGCACGTCTGTCCTTAATTACACGCCGAGATGCTCCTCCATAGATTTCATTTCTTTTATGACCACTGAATGTGTTTGTACTTCTCTTTTTTGAAGGTACCCAATGGTCTAATTCTGGCTTTCTTCAACTAAAAAACCCCTCAATCGAACCTAGGCATTAAGTGATATCCTTTCTTTTTCTTCTTCTTCTTCATTTAATAAATAAGGTAGGAAGAAAGCTTTTTACGCTGTTGTTTTATTTTATTTCACTGCAGAGAATTTACCCAAAATGTGTCATAGACCTATTAAAACAAGTGAATTAATTGTCCTAATATCCAAGAGGTCTTTTCCAACCCAGTGATTCTATATGAATAATGACAACTTTCAGATTTCTGATTCACCTGCTTTGGTGTAAGTTTGGGTTTGGAGATGCTTGGAAGGCCAGTGAATTCTTGGTGGTGAATGTGTCAGACCAGAGAAGGAGGCAGAAATATACTCAGCGTGGAACTGGGGGAGCTGGGGTTTGAGGAGGATTTTGCTAATTGCCAGACTGACTGTTTTTAAGAGAGTCCACGGCTGGTGAAATGCCACACAAATGATTGAAATGAGAGATTTTAATAATGCAGAGTGGGCCTAAGATGATACATAGTTTTGATTACTGTTCTGTCTGTTTGAGTTTTTTAATATTAAGCTTAATCAAAGAAAAAACAAATTTCAGTTAATGAAAGGAAAAAAAAACCCCAAATCTTTAGGGAGATATAACAGTTAATTGGATTTCAAGTGCTGTAGCTACATGCTCAATAATGTTCCATTTTCTTTTCAGGATTACAGTTGTTTAGTTCCATTAGCCTTAATGTCCAGGGTCAGCTTTTAAATTATTCTGTGTGAGACTTCTGGTTTCTTTTGCCTCGTTCTTTCCCTTTGCTGAGTGGCTTCTCTCAGAGCAGTGACCTGCCTTGCAAAGGTCGCTTGTCGCAGCCAGGAGAGCGCAGAGCCAGTCCCCTTCCTAACAACTCCTGTCTGCACTCCGAGCCTCCAGTGTGTCGCGAAGAACTTAGAGCTTGCTCTGTGACTCTCAAAACAACGAGCTGAAGCTACTATTTGCTTGTTAAAATCTGTGTTTACCAGTAAACTAAGTCTTCCAACTGCAAAAAAACCCATGAAGAGAGTCAGCGGGCAGCACTCACTGTAACTTCTGAATACAAATGAACAGGTCTTTAGGGTTGATTTTAAATTCTAGGTTAAAAAAAAATTATTATGGGTGATGCTGGATGAATTTCTATTCTTGGGGATGCATTTTCAGTATTGGGAAGGAGAGATACGTCGAGCAGGGCAAGTTTTTGTGTTGTTAGGTTGTTTTTATTTACATAGCATGACTCTTCTTTCTTTCTCAACGAATGAAATTTCAGCATGCCACTATTGTCGCTATTTCTGTTTAGAAAACCAAATATTAATGTGAATTTAGCTCAAAAATAGAGTTACTAAATGCAGGTGGAGTTGGTTGACAAAATTTAAGTTCTTATTATGGCTTCCCACATAACAGGATTTATTAAAAGCGTTGGTTCTCCCTTTTCAAGGTTTGTTGTCATTGGATTTTGACGGGTTCAGGTAGACAAACACCAAGTACTTCGCTGAATCCAGTTTTGACATGTGTTTAAAATCTGATGTGTTCACTGGGTTTGAATTGTGAATGCTTCCTCCTTATGGAAATAAGCCCTTTCCACAGTGAAAAACTAGAGTAACAGATTAGAATGATGTTGGCCATTAGGTTTATATTTCTTGATTAATTGCAAAGCAGTGTGATAACACACACAGCATTTTATTTCACTCAGTTCTCCTCTTAAATTACCACATCCTTAAAGGAGGAAAAGCATCGCGCTAACACGACTAAGAGTAAACTCAGGTAGCGCTGAGAAGCTGCAGAGGCAGGATGGAAGTGTCAGTCTCTAGAGAAAACAATTAGTTTACCCTAAGTTTTAAAAATGTGTCAGGGCTGTTTCTCTTTCAAAGAAACATCCAACGCTTCGGTGAACCTGACATCTTTTGAAGCTGACCCTATTAATTATTTTTGACTTACTGTGTACTATACATCCACAGGGATTTGCAGGGGATCAAGAACACTATTGTCAAGGGCTTTTATTTCTTTTAAATGTACTTGTGTGTGTTAGGGAGTTTACATGTGAAACTGTCTATTAGCGGATGCCATGTGATAGATAGGTTGGGAGATACAAACACATCCATTCTGAGGGAAAGCCACATGTGTAGCAGCTTAACAAAATGCACGGTGAATTTTATATTTCCACTGCTCAAAAATTGATACAGCATGTAGACTGCTATGCTCAATATTTGGTTTTCCTGCAGGTCTTAAAAGAATAGCTTCTAAGGACAAGTCACAGAATCATAGAATCACCAGGTTGGAAGAGACCCACCGGATCATCGAGTCCAACCATTCCTATCAATCACTAACCCATGTCCCTCAGCACCTCATCCACCCNAGGCTAAACACCCCCAGCTCTTGCCTCTTTTTGCTTCTTAGGAGGCAAAAAGAAAGTTAATAACAGTTGGGGCAAGTGATTTGCAAACATAGATGGTGAAAACATTAATTAAGAAAAAGAGAGGAAGAAGACAAAATAATAAAAATGTGCCTCTGTGCAATGAGAAATCATTTCCCCGTTGCCCGCATCGGTACAGGTTTTAAGCACAGAAAATATTGTTTCACAGAGTAAAAGAAATGAGAGAGAACAAAAGAAGGGGCTGGGGTATGCGAGTGTTTGTTTCAGAATTTTGCTTTTTTTAGAAATTCAGATAAGGTCTAGGGCTCCAGGATAAAAAAGGGCCTGGCTGACCCGTAGCTCATCAGGCCGTGTTAACCTGCTCATTTGTCTGAGCCTGAACTTCCGTCTCTTTTCCCTTGTTTCAGTGCCAAGATGAAAGCAGTTTTGCATCGCTGTCAGAATCCATTTGAGATCTACTTCCCACAGAAGAGTTTTATATCAATCGAAGCAAAAAAAAAAAGAATTGTCAACTACAAGTTAACAATGCAAATCCTTTGCAGGAATGACTAAGTGGCTCATTCTTTAATTTGTACAAATAAGCTAATAGAAGAACTTAATTTTAGGGATTCTAGGTAAAATGTGAATTTCAATACAGACTTTTAAAATAAGTTCTAGACAGGCAGTGGAACCCCACTGAAAAAGTGCCTCTCCATTTTTATGTTGCATCAGCCTTCATGTATTTGGATCTTAACTCTGAGCTATAAATAATCTTATTTCTAGAGGAACAGGAGACATCTTTGAACAGTTTTCTCTTACAAAAATGGGCTCAGAAACATCAGTTATAACAAGAGTAGAAAAAAAATATCTTAACTTACAGCAAATAAAAGGAGATAATTCATTGGAAGAAAGTACAGAAATATGTCTCCTGTGTCAATGTTGAATAAATTCTCAAAGTTTGGCTGATAAATTCAGTATACTTCAAATTACCCTGTAATTTTTATTGTACCTTTTATCGAAAATCTATTTTAAGAGTATATTTCCTGCCCCTAATTTCTTTTCCACACACATGAAAGGTTTGCATCTACAGCATCAAGAAAATATTTTAGTTCAAAACTTTCGCAAACAATATCAAAAGTACCCAAGTAATTAGAACTCATCTCTGGTCACCATTCACCTATTTCAGTCTTCACTGCCCCACACAGTTCCCCTGCCCTTCTTCTTTCAAAGTCTTCAAGGCATAAAATTAATCTTAAAAGTTGAGTAAGAATTCTATACATCTTTTTTTAATTGTAAATTTTGAACGTGGTGAATGTCTCATACGGTAACATGCCAATCTCTTAATTAGACCGTACAAATTCTGGTCAGAATCACTGACACGCTGTCTTTTGCTCTACTTTATTGCCTTGGACAGCATGTGGTAAGTTCTTGTACTTCTGTGGAGGCCGTTCTTGGTTTATGAATAACAGATGTGAGACAGATGCAAGATCCGTACCTGTGGGTTATTGTCCTCGCATCGAGAACCCAGAAACCAAGCAAACGCACGACCATCAGCACATCCAGTGACATTTGGAGGAACAGTTGCCTTCAACGCTAGGGAAAACTTGAAAATGTTTACAACTTCAGGCTGTACCTGGGACTTAAAGGCAGCCTAGAAATTCATTCCCCCTGAAACAAGGAGAATCATCTCAATGAATATGTAAAATGCAAACACCGAGACATCTGCAAGCAGAAGCTATGCTAGTTTCCCAAATTAGACTTCACATACTCCGCCCCCACCTTCTGTTTAACAAATGCACGCCTAGATGATAGGAAAAAAAAAGTCTACAGAAAAAAAAATCAAACCAAATTAAGGGAATGAACTAATTCTCCTGTCACTCAAGTAGTTATAAAACAAGCCAAGCATATACTGAAGGTGAATGTTAATGACGAAGGAGGCAGACAGATGGTCCAACTTTTTTTTAGGTGGTTCATCATCCTTTATTATGCACAAAAAAATTGTCTTTGATAAGAGGGTACAATGTTAAAATTATATTCAGGTGATGTATGGATCACCTTTTGATTATGGTCAAGCAGAGGACAACTGATAGATTTCAGCCACTGCGGTTTGGGTGGAAATACAAGGTGGGGTTTTTGATTGGGATTTTTTTTTTGTTGTTTCATCAGAGGTTACTCAGTATTAAACCCCACGTTTGTTTTCTGAGTTTCACATCAAAGTGAACCTATAATTAACATGGAAGTCTCATGTATTATGAGGTGCTGAGGGCCATGGTTTAGTGTTTGATGGGAATGGTTGCACTCGATGATCTGGTGGGTCTCTTCCAATCTGGTTATTCTATGATTCTATGTTCACTCCATAGTGATGACACGTCCTTTCTAACATAATCAGCAGGTTGAGAGAAGAGGTTCTACCTCTCTACTCTGCTGCAGTGAGACCTCACCTAGAGTCCTGTGTCCAGTTCTGGAGATCTCAGCGCTGGAGCGACATGGATCTGTTGGAGAAGAGGCTATGGAGATGATCTGAGGACAGTCTGAGATAGTTAACTCATTCTGTCTAGAGAAGAGAAGGCTCAGGGGAGACTTTAGAACAGTTTCCAGTATGGAAAGAGGCTACAGGAAAGCTGGGCTTGATCAGGGAGTGCAGGGATAGGATAAAGGGGATCTGTTTGGAGCTACAAGAGGGGAGACTGAGAATTTCAACAAATTTGTATCATCACATCCTTATATCTACTTGACTTGAAAAATATCCAAAACCTCCAACTCCCTCAACCCCAATTTTGCAGTGTCTCAGTTCTGTGTGTCCTCAGCAGTCATATGTTATTTACCTAAAATATTAAGATATAGCTGCTGTGTAGTGTGTAGCTCGTATTAAACTTCCCATTAACGAGTAGCACATTGTGCCTCGAATTCTTCTATCAGTTCACCTGTGTAATTGCCCAGAGTCTCGTGGGTAAAGATATTGCATTTCAGAGGAGTTGAACTCCTGCAAGCTGGACAGTGAGATAGTTCTGCCCAATTTAATTATGTAAATGGGAATTCAGTTTCTCGGGAGTATATTATCAGCATTACTTCAAAGACTTGCATAGAATTCTCTCCTATCATCTTTTATGGGCACTTTTTCCTTTGTTGCACAAGTGAAAATGAAATATTACAATACATTGAGAAAATTTGGTGAGAAAATAAATGAGCCGGATACGTTTGCACATGCCTCCTGCTCCCGTTAGAGGCCAGTCAGGTAGGAGTAAGGAGACAGGAATTTTGTTCTTTCTTCCTCTCCTGTCTTGCACGTATGCTTCTATAGAAAAAAAAAATCTGTGGATTTTAAATGAAAACAGCATTTCAGATATTTTAAATCACATCAAAGAATTTAATATCTAGGCCACAGCTTTCTAATACGTGTTAAAAATGATTATAAAAGGAAGTTTCTTCATAAAACCTTTCATTTGGTAGAAATGATTTCTTTCTAATTTTAAAGGAGTCTATGTAAAGCTGCAGGGGTAACCTAGCTAAAATATTTTATGCCTTTTTGAGGCTGGCAGGGTGAAATTGTGGTCGAGGAATTGAAGACTGGGTGCCATTTGGTACTCTCCTTGGAAACCTGACATTTGTATCCTAATGTGTGTAAAGTTCTAGGCTCATGAAGGACTCTCTCCATTGAGAGTAAGTGTAATTGAGAACTTCAGCGCAGTGGTGGAATATCTCAATGCAATAAGATTAAATAAATAGGGATATTGAGGTGTTTATTTTACAAATGATTTTCATATTCTCATGAACTATTCTCCTCTTCGCCCACTTTTTCCGGCTGTTAGTCTTTTCTTGGGTTCACTGGGAGGTGAGCTGAGAGCAGCCCTAGAATACAAGACTTTCTGCTTGATGAGTGGAAGCTGAAGAAAGTTTTCTACCCACTGTCTCTTTCTCTGCATTAATATAAGACAAAAAGCCTTGATCTGCGTAAACAGCTTATCAGAGTAGACTTTTCACTGGGACTGGTTTTTCATTTTGAGGGTTTCATTTAATTAGTGAATAATTTCTTTCTGAAAGTGAATCCTAATCTCTCATAGAAGTGGACATATATTTATAACTTGAGGTCTCATTCTCAAGGAGTGATGGTAACTATAGTTGTAAGTACAGGTCAGAGCTTATAACGTATCCCGATAGCTTCGCACATTAAAAAGTCATAAACCAGCTTCACATTTCCATTTTTATAGGAGGAGCACATCTTTCTACAGTGCAGGACAGCCTGTAGACAACCACCCTGTCTCATAATCTCAGTCAAGAACCAGACTTCAGAAAGTTTTTAAAGGGCAGGACCACGGTGCTGTCTTAGGGCAATAGAAGTTTTTTTTCTGTCGTTAAATCTAATTAAATTATTCTGCTATTGAGACTGAGCTGACTGAGGGCCTCTCTCTTCCATGTTATGTCGTGATCCGTTTTTGGTTAACAAGGCTCTGTACCAAAGCCAGTCATTAACAGTAATATTAATTTATCTTAATTTTAATCATGTAAAAGTAATTGATCTGAAAGAATTGTTCAAGCTCCCTCCTTAGGTATCTGGCAGTAGATGTTAAAAAATAGAGTGAGAGAGAAGTCATTTAACATGGGATTTGCGACAAGATTGAGATTTATTCCTTAAATTGGGTTGTTCAATTCTTACTGATTTTATTGCTTTAGCTCAAGTAAGTACAGATGAAATTATTTGGTTAGGCAGAGACCTCCTTGGGCTGCGTCTTTAACCTGGCAATTAGGTCTGGTTTGCTCATGTGACAACCACTTTTCCAATTCTTTTTTGTTAGTAATAATGTCACAGTTTCTGACCATCAGACTGAACAACTGGCTTCTGGGTTCTCTCTCCTCTCTGCCACCGACGGCCTCTTTAATCTTGCCTTCCTTTGTCTCTTTTGTCTACAGATCATGAGACTTTTCAGCACAATGAATCATCTGGAGTATCGTTGGCTTTTAATCAATCATCCCATTTTTATTTATTAGTCCATTTTCCACTGACACCGTCTAGCGTTGGGGCACCCCCAATGAGCTTGTGATGAAACCAGGAGGAGCCCTGGGCAATCAGTCCTTGTTTGAGAGGTAGTCACTGTTTCAAAGAATTGTGCTGAAAAAGCAATTAGAGCCCAAACTGTGAAACTCTCAAAGGCTTTTATGAACACCCTATTCTACATGCACATTTCAATTTACAAGGTTCATTGGAATCAGTGGTTAAAAAGAATAATGCATGACATGAGTGACAGACAGCCAATACTGCAGATTTACACGTTCAGTTGATTCCTTAATGTCACTGTTCAGTGACACCATCCATTTCTTCATTGTCTAGCTCATTTGTATAATATTTTTGATTGAAAGTAAGCTTGACACTCTTGATTTTCCCCTACGTGGGATTCTATTATTATCTCATGCTCCCTCTTTCAATTTCACACCAATAAGCAGTGCAAAATGAGAGAGAAAAGCACAAAACTTGGGTTCCTCAGTCTATTTTATCCAGAGCTCCTTAGTGTGGTTAGGTGTCAAACACCTGTTAACCTGCTTTATCTCCATGCCTTCAGTTTGATTCCTGGAAAGAATGGAATAATGCAGGATGGTGATGACTTGTAAAAGTTTATGTGTATCCCAAATAACCTCAGGATTATTTTTAGTGACCGTATTTTAATATTCTATAGCAATTGTGGATTTCAACCCCATTTTCAAAACAAGATAGAGAATCTTTAAAGTAAGCGCTGGTTTGCTCTGTGTCAGTAGCTGTGCTCTGGTAAAATCACTGTTCTCCTAGCAGAGAAGAGAACCAACATTAGAAATCAGTCCTTACTGCCATTTTGCAGCAAATCTTGGGGGTTTTTGTGTTTCCGAGTAAATGCAGCAGAAGGCTCAAGTGTTGTAGACAGAGCACTGTTACCCGTGATGCCCTAACTCTGCTCTAGGGAAGAGGATTTTTTCTTTTCTGAAGTTACAAGCCTTCATCTTTGCAATTATTTGTACAGAAAAGACAAGGGGAAATTCCTGGGTTGTATTTTAGAACACACATGTAGTTCGCAGTAATTATTTATGGTTGGACTCGATGATCCAGTGGGTCTCTTCCAACCTGGTGATTCTATGATTCTATGATGATTCTATTTCTCTCCTATTTTTTTTAATCCAGGGTTTAACGGGAAGAAAAATTTTGACACTGTCAACGTCTTGACGTGTGGGCTTGTCTTGGTTGAATCCTCTTGTGTTCTCGCATCTGTCGTACAGTCTGCTAGTTCAGCTAGAAGATCCCCAAACATGATCACAAATAACTTACTGTGTTGGAGAAAAATAAAAGCAATCTTAGAAAACTTTATAAAGCACTTTAATGCAGGTGAGGCGATGTCTCCTTAGGTGACAATGTTTATTGTCTAATTTCAAAGACAGCCACATGTCATAATATTCAGGTGTCGGCTTTCAGCGTTGCTTGTGTTTTCAAGCCTCTGTATTTGCTTCCTCTTGCAAAGCTCAGCCCACCTCTAGAGGAACGAATGTTGCTTCTCTCAACCTATACCTGAGAAACTGAGGCATGAGTTGGTGACAGTAGTAGCCCAGCATCACACGTGCTACTAGGAAAAGGAAAATAAGATTAATGAGATGGTGGTCTAGGTGCCTGGATTTGTGTATCAGATTCTGAGGCTCATACCTGGTTGAGAACATTGGCATTGGGTATGGAAATATCCTTCCTAGAAGCTGAAGCTGAATGAATAAGGTTGTGTGGGATAGCGAGAGGATCATTTTCTCCTGTATGGACACTGCAGACTAGCGTGATTTTTAAGATTGTGAAATTCACGTAGAGTAGGTCAACTTGAGGCTAACACCAGTTTGCAAGTTAGGGATGAAGAAGAAGGGATGAGAGGATTATTTTCCGCAGAGGGAGTTCAAGTAATTTACCTCCGTATTCTCTCTTTATGTCCAGTTCCTTCTTCTTCAACTTGCAGTTGAGAGTTGATAAATAGATCCTTGCCGTGGAAACACAAGGGGAAAGGAGCAGTACTTTAACTTTAAAATTTATGGTAGAAATCTACTTAAAAGATGATAAAGTACCAGCACAGGGAGGAAGATACCATAACTACTACATCCTGCAATGAAAAAGAAGCCTTGTCCTGTCTGCGGTCGCAACGCTAAGTGGGTTTTCATCTAATGTGCAATCAGAGCACCCTGCGTGAAGAGCTAGTCACTGATGTCAAGCATTTGGGAAACAAGAGTGCTCAGCGGGTTTTAAAGGAACCAGGTGAAATCTTCCTCCGGATGCCATTGTTTCTTTCTATGCTGCGTTGCTCTGAGAGAATGCGATCATGAATCATCTGTCATGTCGGTGTATGACAAGATATATTCGTGATGAGTAATGCCCTGAACACAAATTTCATTGCACCACAGTAGAATTTATCCATCTTATACTCCCCTTGGCCCATACATAAGCAAACCCATCAGGCATGATGTGCAGAGGCGCAGTATTGATCCTGTGTTAGTGAGATCAGTGCCCCATGGCCTCTGAATTACCTTTGCCACGTAAGAGGATGGAGGTTCAAGAGCCAGGTTGGATAGTCCTGTGCTTTTGAATCGTGAATTTAGTTATTGCAAGCAAATTAAAGCTTTAGAAATTGGTGGGAATGGTTGGACTCGATGATCCAGTGGGTCTCTTCCAACCTGGTGATTCTATGATTCTATGAAAGCTGTTGTTTTTTTTTTAGAAGACATTTGGTGACCTAGACGACACGAGTGAGTGGCCTTAGTCCGTTTGTCTTTGAAAAGGAGCCACACTGAAAATATTGCTGTTAGGTTGGACTTCTTACTGGCAGTCCCTGCTGGGAGGACCGAGAGGCTCAGAGCGGACAATTTGCTTTGAAGTCCTTCTTTCTGGAAAATTTTCTGCCATTGCTAATACCTGCCAGAGCAGCACCAAGAGCATTAGCAGAGGCAAGATGTTGTCAAAACCTGCCGATCCCTTTGCCAGGAGGCACCTGGAGTTGTCTGTCTGTCCTGGCACAGTCAGCGTTGCTTGAGCGGAGCTCGGCGAGTGGGAAAGTCTCCAGACAAAAGGCTCGTGTTGACATAGTTGTGGTCTCCCCGGGCGATGGGTGAGACACATCACTGGGGCGGTATGAGGGGAAGTTTCCATGAACCATTGTTCCCAGCTTGTCTCCACCAGCACCATGGAGTTCTGCAGCTGGATTTCCAAAAGAGCTTAGTGCTCAGAGCTCTCATTTCAGCTACTTAAAAAGAGGGGCTCAGTTCTTTCCAAAACACTTGGCAATCGGCAGCCCCCATTGAGAACAAAGCCAAACACATTGAGTTCATCACAGCCTGAAGGTCAAGCTGTTGCCGGTGCGGGGATCTCCACTAAAGGCGAGGAGCCTGTAGAGCAGAGCAGCTGTTTGCAATGATCACCCTTGATTAGAGTATAAAAGCAGGGCACGGGGTGGGGCTGCTTAACTGAGCTCTGGAGGCCAACGGAGTAGGATGTCTTGGTGCTGAGGTCCCAGAGACCTGAACGAGCCCAGGAAAGGACACGAGGTTAGTGGGAGGCTGGAGAACACACGTCCTGCAGCAGAAAGAGGTGGGTGAAGTGCTTGTAGAAGTTTATGTTTGCAGGTTCTTTTGCGTAGACAGCAGTGCAGCAAAGTCATGAGAGTTACTGCGGGGTATTGAGGTTAGCTCTCTCTAGGCACTCATTTCTGTTGGCTTTGTTGGTGGCTAATCTCGCTTGTTTAATAAAAACACCAAGGTCTGTTTTGTTAAATTAACGTGGAGAGCATAGTTGAGGAAAGGAGAGGCTATGGCATTATGTACAGCTCTATTCTATGTGAAGAAAATGCTTGTCATTTGGTTGAATCAAGTAACAAACATGTAAAGCAGAGAGTGTCTTATGAGTGGAAGGTGGGAAGGCCTTTTTGAAATCCTTATATTTGAAAAGTGGTTTCATAGACCTGTTTGCAGGCTTCAGCTACAGATTCCTAAACAGCAACAGACCCTGTGCCCCCAGGACTCCTCCCTCTTCCCGGCAGACATAGTTGATTGCTTTTGTACCTTGCTTAAGATTGTTCTGGACTGGAAAAAAAAAACCAAACATCTGAGGAAGGGAGGGCTGTAGTCTGTGGGCTTGTAAAATCTTGTGGAAAAGAGGGGCTGTGTAGACCTCTTAGTTCAATTAATTCAGTACCTCAGTAGTGGAGAAAGCTAGATGCAAATGCGTTATCCCAGGGGAAAAGGGTAATTAAGGGAAAAATGAAGCTGGAGGAACGAGAAGATGAATTTTCAGATTTTTCTCTCTGCCCCTTTCCTGTGCACTAGAGGCTGCTCACAAGGCAGCGCATTTTAGTCCCTGTAGCTTAAGGCAGTGCCTGAAGGCACCTTTTAGTGTTATCCATTTGTGCACCTGAGAGCAGCCACAACAGTTGAAAAAGATCTCACACAGGAAAAATGCTAGTCTGTTTATGGTTCTCTAATAAATAAATAAAAAAAAAATCCAACTGGTTTTGCTTATGAAGGCAACATGTCCCTTAAAAGCATTAGCTTGTTGCCAACCTGGATTAAAACAGATTTTCAAAAGGAATGTGAAGAACAGTAACTTGTTGGCACCCCCAGCTTTCACCAAACAGGTTGGTTGTGCATCCCTGATGCATCTCTCTCCTCTTATTAAAAAATAAAATATACCCATTTAGTATTATACCAGCTAGATTAGAGATAGCAGAGTATTAAACACATCCTGCAATGCTTCTTTAGAAGGATGCATTTCTATAGTAGCAGAATGATGGTAAAAGCTATCTGCTTTTGACAGAGTCCCTTTGATGGGGAGGATTCAATCAGATCTCTTAGAAGTGCTTTAAGAGAATTCTGAGAATCCTTTCTTGCGTTTCAGCCGCTTCTCTGAATGTCTGTGGCTGGAACTTCTTTGTGCTCGTGCTCTATGCAGGTGGCTTGGGAAAGAGACTCCTCTGTGACAGTGGGAACTTCTTTTATAACTAGAAGAGTCACACCTACCCAGTGACAAACTCTGCGTTAATACAGAGGTTTTGTAGCTGAACTGCATTAAAAAAAATTCCTCTCTTGTATGTGAATGGCTGGGTTCCTGTTCTCTCTCAGTATATAAAAGGCCAAGGTGCACAAACCTGCAGCTGCAACAAATCAATTGCTAAGATGATAGGAAACAGCAGGTCAGCTCTGCAGCCCGAGCATAAATTTGAAGGTAATTCTTGCTTCCAACCTCAACAAGGTTTCTTGGAAGTCAGTATTGCTAGTTCATATTCTTTATAGAATCACAGAATCACCAGGTTGGAAGAGACCCACTGGATCATCGAGTCCAATCATTCTTATCAAACACTAACCCATGTCCCTCAGGACCTCATCTATTTGTGCCTTAAACCCCTCCAGGGAAGGTGACTTAACCACCTCCCTGGGCAGCCTGTTCCAATAAACTGTCTAAATAAACAATGGTGCAAAATGAGTAAAGGTTGGCTAAGAGAACAGAGGAGATGCCTGTGCTATGAAATGGTTCCCCAGGCTCTAAGATGGCAGCTCTTGCTCAGAAGAACTTGTTATTGTTTTTCCCAGCTGTTTTGGCTTTGTGGGTTATTAACCCCTGTGCTATGTGGAGCCTTCATCAGGGCTTTGTGCTCACCTGTGTGCAACTCTGTTTAAGGCAGTGTGAGAGGAGAGGAAGATGCCAGCTCTGCACTGCTGGCTTGTGATAAGCTCAATCCTAGCATGGGCAGGGATTGCCTCAAAAAAAAGACCACAAACCTAGGAGAAATGTGACAATTTGATTCCTCAGGTGTGTGTGTAAAGGTTTGCTCACCTCTGTGTGTTGAGGTTGCTCAACTGATGCTTTTTCTACACTGTTAAATTAATTTGTTCATGTCTGCTCCTGAAATGATGGGAACTTCCCAGTTCTGATGTGGCACCTTTCCCCTGCCTGGAGCTCAGCTACTTTGCACCATTTGGATGATAAGAGAAAAAAAACAACGGAACAAATCCCTTCATGCAAAGCAAATGTGTTTGTGCTGTGTAGTAACTCAGGGCTGTTTTGGTAGGAGGAGGGTGGCAGTAAGAAAATTACATTCTTCAACCCAGAGCAAGTTTAATATCACTGCTATTACTAGAGAACTGTGGTTCCTTCCTTTTAGGTCATGCCCAAAGCACTTCTCAGGCTTTCAACTCAGCCTCACTGCAGTTTTCATAGGGAATTTTGCTACTAGTGCCTCTGAGAATAAGGTGAAAATTTAAAAACAGACAAAACCAAACAAAAACCCTCAACAAAACAAGTGCATAAGGAAAACGGGTTCCTTTTCAAGTCAATAGAAAGGTTTTAAAGGACTTCCATTGTTCTCTGAAGTGCTGTTAGCAGAAACAACAAAAAAAATGGAAATAATATAGTCTGAGTGCAGGCTTAGACTGGCTGGTGTTCATTGTTCTCAACACAGCAGAAAGCTCAGGCTGTGGTGAGAGCACAACTGTCTCATTCCACAACTGGACCAGATTTCTTCTTTGGCTTGCGAGATGGGGTCTGTAGGGCTGTATGCTTCCTAATGAGCAGATTAAAAAAGTTGTTTGTTTCTTCCTTGTACTTAAGTAGCAGAACAGCAGTGATGCCCTTTCTGAGACCAGCTTCAACCCAGCTAGGTTTGCTCACTGAATCCAATGTTGCAATCACAGGTGACTTACATGTGTCCTGATGGCTTTTCAGGTGTGATAAAAGAATAGAAATAGACCCTGTAGAGTTAGAAGGCAAAAGGAATGGATTTCAAGGGAAAATGTGAATATGCGGAATGCCCCTGATGTCTTGATGCTAAGGCTTCTTACAGAACAAGAAGTTCCTTTTGCTTCTTCTGTTTGAATTTACAGCATTTGATGGCTGTATAGCAATTCTGTGTGTTTTGCTCAGTCCTACTTAAAATTGCTTATCTGATGAGGCTCAAGTTGGCTGCTGATGACAACAGGCTTCTCACAATGCTCAGGCTAAATGATTTGCATCAAGAGAATGATTCACTGCTAATAAAGAGGATCAGAAAACATAGCTTTATATTGTGATTATATTTGCAGTACAAATTTTCCCTCGCCTGCTTTCATGCTGAAAGGTTCAGTCAATGAATGCTCAGCAAGAACTCCACGAGTAGTGAAATAGCAAAACCTGTGCTGTCCCCTTGCCTTCCCATAGGGCTGTTCTAAAGCTTCTTACAGTCATCACAATAAAGGAAAGGACGTACATTAATGACACGTTACAGCAATATTTGGGACCTTCTCCTTTGCATGAGAAGTACAAAAATGCTTGTTTAAACTTACATCGAAGTAGGTGATGGAGGTGGCTGCTGTGAATCCATCAGAGATTGTTTCTACAGTGCAGTAGGCAGGGGAGGGCTGCAATTCTGGCTCTACTGTTGAGCTGAGAAACTAAAATGCAGTGTGGGATCCTGGACCTGGACATAGCTGCTCTAAAGAGCCAATACCTGGGCTGTGAAGCTGCCCTTACACCCTTCCTTGTCGCATCTGCAGCCCCTTAATGAATTGGTGTGTTATATCTCCCTTCTGTTGTTATCCCAGGAATTCCCTTAAACATTTGATAACCAGCAATGCTCATCGACCTACTCCAGTAGTGCTTTGTGTTATTTATTGGTCACTGAATGTGTCCTTTGTGGTTCTCTAATTTAATTGGATTTTTTTTTTTCAATTTACCTTTGTTTGTCTCTGGTATATTGCAAACACAGTTAATTGCATGTGAAACTGTTCCTCCTAGAATAACAGCAATAGCAAGTACAATATTGTGCCTCTACACTTATCATACAACTGTGTTTATACACTGTGTGCTGTTTTATTAAGCATGAACACAGCGTTCTGTAGGATATGGAGATGTGCCATAAATACAGATTGTCTTTCTCTGTTTAGATTAAAACTTTTCTTTCTTGAATACTGCCCTTCTTATTGTAGTTTCATCCAACCTCGCTTGCTTTTCCGCCCCTTTTCTCTGATTGCTTTCCAGTTATGTATCTGAAGGATGTTCCTTGGTACAGAGCTTAATTCCAACAGTGATTAGTTTGGTGACCGGCTTGCTTAAGGGTTTCTTTGGTTTATGGTTTTATTGGCCCTTATAGCTGAATTTATTGGTAATATTTCGTCTTCAGAGCCATGGTTACCGCAGTGCTGCTGGCAATGCCCTCTAAATTGCACCCTGTGTTACTTTTATGGTTTAAGAGTTTGCGTTGCACCCTAATCTATTGGTACATGCATGATGTACTTAAGGTGGCAGATCCCAGACTTTGAGTTTTAGGATGTCCTTTTTGACCTAGCGAGGTCTTGCTGAGAAATCTGAGCTCTCTCTGAAGCAGTTCTGGTATCTTAGAGTTCCATCTGCTGTTATCATTTGCCTGCTGGGTCACCTTTGGGAGGAGAATCTCTGGTGTCTCAGAAGGTTCATGCTTTCTTTTCCCCTGTGCTCAAAATCTGAGTGTCCGTTTCCCAATTGTACTTTAACTTTCCTACAGCATATTTTTTTAATGGAAACTTTAGACTAGATCTACTCTTTGAGGGATCAGAAATAAAACAGGGCTTGGATTTGAGCCTGGTAAGAAAGAAGGCTTTGTCTGAAAGAACTTCAAATAACAGGTCCACTAATCCAAAATAAAGCAAGCTCAAAGCCTCTTCTATGCTGTCACCACCCTATGGATTGACTCCTCAGCCAAGTTTGCTTTGCCTTATTCACCACTTCACTTCAGATTAAAAATTGACTGCTATTAATTGTCGGAGATTTCTTTGTGTGGTTTAAGAATGTTTGTTTTAAGAAGAAATAGCAGAAACAACTTTCTACCCTTGTTCTAGCCAGGTTGGCATAATACCTGACGCTACAGCAGATCAATCCCCGCTTTGAACTTCTCCATCTATTGATAGAAAAGCAGACATTTTATCTTGATAGAAGACAAGGTCAGCTCTTTTATAAAAAAAGTTGGCTCCTATGTAAATACAAATCACAGTGGAGCAAAGAATGATTTTTTTCCTGATTTATGGTGTGACCCAAGTCTTGTGATGTCCTTCAGGTCTGATTTAATGCTGGCATAGCCTCTGGGTTTGACTTTCCAGTTATTGGCTATTCATCAAGAAAATGGATTGATTTGATGTATTGTTTTCTCAGGTGGGCCGCTGCTCCCACTGTGCGCTTCGCAAAAGTTCAGAGGGATTCAGGCCAAAAGGGAGGCTTTGTGTTTGATTTTTCCCAATTTTGCCTTCAAAGCTTTCAATGTGAAGGGTGTAGGGAAAAAAAAGTCAGGAGAAACAAATATCTTCTAATGTAATTGTCCACCTGGAGGAGGCTTGAAGACATGCTGAACCACAAACACTTTGACACTTCCATATATGTCTAGATTCACCACTTTCTTTCACTATTTTCTGCTGGTTTCTTCAAAGGAAAATATGAAAAGACAATAGGGATTTCAGAAATACCTGTCTTCTCTCTGAGTATGTAGACAAGGCCTTTGAATAATATGAAAGATATTGAAATAGCACATGCTGATTTCAGTGGTGAAAGGAAGAGCTGCAGGAGTCAGAGAGTGAAGTGAAGCTAATTCCAACTATCACCTTCAAACGAATCATTAACATCCTGATAAATATGCACAACAATGAGGAGGCTACTCGATTTGACACTCAGGTTCAATTGGATGGGGAATTACCTGTTTGCTCGACTTGGATTTAACTAAAAGAGTTGAAATGATCAAGAAATTCACCTCATTTGAGAGACGATAAAGGAGAGTTGGATGTGCAAACTTTTAGCCTCCTGTTGAAATGCTGGCTGCTTCTTCAGCTACTGGAATTTCATGCTCATCTGCTGGCATTATTCCAGATGCTGCTAAAGGCAGTGAAATAGCTGTTCCTATGCTAGACTATGGTAAAAACAGACTATAGGTTTGGCTGCTGTACGCATTCTTGTGAGGAGGGGGTGTAACCTGGGAGGGAGTGAAAGAGGATGAATGTATCTTCAACCTCATGAAGGAGAAATCTGCTTTATGTGCAGCTTGGAGGTCCTTGCTCCTCACTGAGAAGCCTGCAAAGCTCAGTGCCAACAGGCTGCATGAGTTTAAGCTACTAAATGTTTTTACCTCCCACTGGCTTCATATGCTTCAACACAGAGAGCCTTGCGGTGTTGAGCTCTAAATCAGTTGATGCATTGTCACAGCTCCCTGAATAGATGGCCAAGTCAAAGCTGAATTTTATTAACCTTGCCTGATTTTAACTGCAGGCCAAACTCTGCTTCCTTTGCTTCTGTGAATGATCCCATTGGTTCCACCTCATCTAAGTTACTGGAGTATTACTTGCCTTTGAAGTAGTAATCTGTAAGAATAAATTCATCAGTTTTAATTGTGAAGTATAGGAGCTATTCAGGGAGGCAGGGAGATTTTTGAGACAGAAATTGAGTACACTCTGATGACAAACAAGTGATGTGCCACATTGCCATTGGAGTTAATTTTGGAGAAGCTAGGGATGACCTGTGATTCTAAACAATAGAAGCTAACCGAAAGCATCAGTGATGCTGCTGCGGTCATCTGGAGATGTGACAACCAGCAGCTTTTATGGCTGAGTCTAATGCATCCTGAACTTTCTGAGGTGTGAAGGCAAGGGTGACAGATGAGCTCTACTGGCCCTGCTTGGCGTTGTTATAAATGGCAGCGTGGTTGCTGAGACAGATGGTCAGTCTTGCTAGGAATGATAAGGTGGGGAGCTGCCTGTGGAATTTCTGCTGCTTGTCACTTTCTCCTGGGATCGATGTGAGCTTCTGCCACTTGGGTCCTGTAACAATGAGGACATGCGACCTTACATGTGGGTTGGGCTGCCAAAACCCAGCTGAGCTATGGAGCTTGTCCTGGCTATAGAGGTGACCTATGGAACTTGGGCTGGGTTTTTTTTTCAATTACTCCTGGTCCTTTATCTGTCAGTCCCTATGATTTGGATTTCAGTTTAATGCTTGTGGCTCTGCTTAAGCACCCTGACAACGCTCAACAGTGAAGACACATGGCAGAGGTTTATGGGTGGTGTGGTAGGATGTGTTGGTTGGGGCCAAAGTGCAGAAGAGCATTTAGAAATTGCTTCCAAAGCAAGTAACTGCTCTGCCTGACACTCACCGGCAAAGAAGCTTGATCTGATTCTGCTGCTTTTAATATTGTGTTGTAACAACACTTGATCTGTGATACTCCTTCAGTAGCCTGGGAAATCTGAGATTACAAGCTTAGAACTACTCCGATTTAGTAACTGCACCATAACAGATAGAAAGATTAACAAGTTTTTTTTTTTTTCCGAAAATAAGGTATTTGACTTAACCTTAGGCTTTGACAGAAAGTTCTTAAGGATTTGTGGAAGCAAGCTGCATGAGGGCCCCCTCTCAGCTGCCCTGTGCTGAATTGCAGTGAGAGTAGTTGTACTGACTCCCTGAAGTAGCTTAAATTAAGTTCACATACTGTTTATGAAAATACATAAAATGTTGGCTTGCCCTACGTTATAAAAAGGAAAGCCATTAGTCTGGTGAGTTTTTTGATCCTATCGCATAGATACAGAAAGAAAAACATTTAGTCTCTTTGCTAACACAATCAAGCGGGTGTTACCCGCTGGGTCTGAGGTTTACAGCCTGTAGTCAAAACTCTGTGATAAGGAACAAGCTGCACGCAGATGGCAGAAGTTAATAGTCTGCTCCTGCCATCAGAACACATAAAAGAAATTATCATCCATAGAAGACAGAACAGTTCTGATGGCTTGGAACAGATCTGTGCTGCCCTGTGCTCTGTACCCTCATTTATATAGCAGTGTTATCATTCTGCTGCACTTAGTATTATTTTTAAACTGGCATAAATAAGTCCATGGGACTGCGAATAACTGGGGGCTGCAGGACCAAGGCGAGGAGTCTGCTTGACTTAACTGTGGAAGGAGATGCTGCCATTCCCACTGATTTCAGCTGCAATTATTGAAACTCATTACCAAAGCAATACCTGAATCTGGTCTCAAGGATGATGTTGCTGAGCTGTAACGTGTAACTGGTACCCAGGTATTTTATAGCATGGAGAAAGGGAGCTTGTTCCCTTTCTCATTTTGCAGTTAGAAGGTTCCCAAAGCCTCCTGAGCATGTCAGTCCTGAGGCTGATTATAGTGGCAGAATTCTTTCCCCTTTGTGTTTCAAAGTAAATATTTTGACTTGGGGCATCACATCACTAGATCTCAAATCACAGCTGTTTCAACGGTCTTGGTGGGTGCTTGTAAATAAACTATGATAAACTCTTACTTGTCAGACACCTTAATTAAAGACCCAGACAAGTGGCTGTTAGGAAGTACTACTACAAAGACATAAATAGGTACAAAAAGCTTTGCAATTAAAGCTATGCACCATTCCACCTTCTCAAAGTACTCAACCTCTTCGTTCTCTGCTTCCACCCCCTGCCTTCATCCTCTGGAAACTTGGTAGTGTTGTAGGTTCCAGGTATAGGCTTCCAAAGATGAAGTTAGATGGAGAATCTAGATTTGCTTTTTGTCAGAAAGCTTCAGGGGTCTCCAGAAAGCTTCAGGGGTCTCCAGAAAGCTTCAGGGGTCTCCAGAAAGATTGAGGGGTCTCCAGAAAGCTTCAGGGGTCTCCAGAAAGCTTCAGGGGTCTCCAGAAAGCTTCAGGGGTCTCCAGAAAGCTTCAGGGGTCTCCAGAAAGCTTCTGGGGGGGTCTCCAGAAAGCTTCTGGGGGGGTCTCCAGAAGCAGTGTATGCTGTAAATATAGAATTCTATAGGTAGCTGGGAAGCTGGGTAAAAGCAGATAAAAGGAAGAATCGGGAACCAGATTAGACAGAAATATTAGAGAGTATGTGAAATGTGACATTAGGGATGGTTTCTGGGATTAACTACACAGGTGAAATGACAAGTGGAGCCTGGTGTTACAAAAATCAGTAGAAATCCAGAGATTCTCCCCAACCCAGGTGTGAGGGATGTATTCCCTCATTCCGAAGAGCATGCTAATAGACGTCTTTCTGATGTCTAACCAGACTCTGGTACTTTCTATAAGTATTCGTGTCAGACAACACTAGCACAGATATCGGCCAGCCAAACAGATGTTCTCTGATAAATAACACTCCCTGGTTTGAGTTTTTTATTGGAGGCGTTTGCTTCACTCATACTTGTAATGCAGCAAGGGTTCTATTGCTCTTGTTTCAATTTTTATCCCCGTTTCCCCCCCTGCTGCTCTATAGAGTGGTTTGTCTTGTAATCCTTTCCTTATTGCTGGAAATTTGTCTGTTTTAAGCCTCGATTCTCCTATCAGCAATGTCAGATGAGATCCAGAGCAGCTACCCTGGGGAAGGACTTTCCAATCTGAGCGCTGCAGTTGTTGTGTTGGGGTTATACTCTGTCCTTTTTATCTGCAGTGCCAGCCAGGAGTAAGTCAATAAAAATAATTTTTAAGTATTGCTTTTCTCCCACTGATTTTCTAAATTATACACAGGCATCAGATTTCAGATCAACCCTCCTGACCGTGGCTCTCGGCTGCGTGCGCTATTTGATTAATAAATGCTGTCGCAGGTAATATCAACCTGAACAATTGTCATTATGTTAACTGAAGTGCAATGTAAAAATAATTAACGTAATTCCAGGAATTATTTTGCAACAGAGATCTCTTATTATCTCATTTTGAAAAACTGCATTAGTCATGAAATTGCAAGATAATTTGAATAATCACGGGGAACAAAGTAAGCTGAATTTTCCTATTGTTGTAACGATGAATCTGACTTTCCCCCTGCCAATCGCTATCCAAGCTGATGTCTCCATTTGGTTTGGTGATGCATTTTTTTAGGTAATTTTGAATATGTGCAGCTGTTTATATAGATGTAAAGTTAGTAGAACTCTGCCTTTGGCTGACCTGTGAGAAACCTGATCAATCAATTGGTGTTATTTCACTTTCCCAAATGATGTAATAAACATTTTCTTTAGAATAAGAAACAGATTGCATGTTCTAGTCAAGTACAATTAAAAGGCACAACGCTGTCATTTCTGAAGGAAAATACTCATTACAAATAATTTGTTTGGCTCTCGTTAGTACAGAAATGGCAATATCATCCTCTATAGGCTGTGTGTAAAATTACCTTAGAAGTATTTATTTATAATGTGCTACCAAAATATTGCTGATAATGAGTTTTTAATCATTCTGTGATTGTTGTAATTATTGTATTTGAGTCACAGGCACAAGATGGTATATCCTGAAATCAGCTCAGCTGTTTGGGAAGGAAGAACAGTCCTGTAGGGAAACCCCTTAAATGGAAAGGAAATTGCTGTAATGTGGGAAATGTTGGAGCGTATTAATGTACAGTTCCCTTGGTGCAGTCATAGAATCACGAGGTTGGAAGAGACCCACCAGATCATTGAGTCCAACCATTCCCACCAGTCTCTAACCCATGTCCCTCAGCAGCTAGTCCACATATGCCTTAAACCCCCTCCAGGGAAGGTGACTCAACCCCCTCCCTGGGCAGCCTCTACCAGTGACCAATCACCCTTTCTGTGAAAAATTTTTTCCTTATGTCCATCCTGACCCTCCCCTGGTGGAGCTTGAGGCCATTCCCTCTCGTCCTGTCCCCTGTCCCATGGCAGAAGAGCCCAGCTCCCTCCTCTCCACAACCTCCTCTCAGGCAGTTGCAGAGAGCAATGAGCTCTCCCCTCAGCCTCCTCTTCTCCACCATAAACACCCCCAGCTCTCTCAGCTGCTCCTCTTCTTCTCCAGCCCCTTCCCCAGCTTCGTTGCTCTTCTCTGCACTCGCTCCAGAGCCTCAACATCCTTCTTGTGCTGAGGGACCCACAACTGACCCCAGGATTTGAGGAGCAGTCTCACCAGTGCTGAGTCCAGAGGCAGAAGAACCTCCCTGGATCTGCTGGTCCCACTGTTCCTGATCCAAGCCAAGATGCCATTGGCCTTCTTGGCCAGTCATCTTCATATTTTGGTTTTGAGTTCCCAGTTTTGCACAGATCGTAGAATGGTGAGGGTTGGAAGAGACTTGACTCTTTCACATCCCTCCAGAGTATTTTTAAAACATTTTTCTCAGTCTGTGTTACTTCAGTGTTCTTCAGCACACTAAAATAATAGTGCTTGGCTCCAAATAGGATGTAGAGTTTTAATCCTTAGAAATGGCATCATGCATCCAGGATGCATTTCAACTGCAGAACTTGAACATATAAGATAAGGCCCTCTTGTAAACTGCTTTTAAAAGCTTGGGATGGGAAGATGCAGGTGACTTCTCAGGCAGACATGGAATAAATCTGGAGCAAAGCAGCCTGGCTTAACGAAGTAAGAGCAGGTGAATCAGTCTCTACCAACTTAATCATCAGATAATGAGCACTGATTCACAGTCACAAGGAGATGAAGCATTGCAGAGGGATATGGGAAGTACAGAGCAATAGGAATACAAAGGCAAGAATACTGAAAGGAGAGGATTGTTTGAAGTCTGGTACCGAGTGGAATACCTGATAATCATGAAGCCACTTTTAGTCACGTTGACAACTTTATTTCAAGGAATTTCTTACTGCTTCTTTGTAAGTTGAATTCAGAAAATCAGGCAAGTGCCCCCTAGTCTGTATTGCTGGGGCAGCCCGTGTGAAAATGAGGTCTCACTAAAATGCTAGTGGTTTCACAAAACCAAGAAATTGCTACAAGAAATTCAACTAAATGGGACCAAGTCATGAAAATCTGCTTGACTTTAACAGATTTTGTCTTATCTTGGGTATAATGTGTCACTTAAGATTTCCTTGTGTGCTTGGGTATCGCCTCAGCTGGGATTGGAAACACTCATTAGTGTTAATTTAAGGGTGTTCATTATTTTAAAGTATATCTTTGACTATCTCTTTTGTTAAAGCTCTTTTAAATTTCCTTTCTCCATGGTGTTGTGGATGTTTTTTATACCTTCAATGGTCCTATTGACAGGAAAAAAGGTTCTAATACAGGAATGTGAGTTGAAGGCATTGAGCTCCTGAAGATGGGCAGCTAATTATGTGCTTTGCTGTTCGTATCGGGGATTGGACTATGGGAAGGATGATGCACAATCGCTTGCTTCTGACGCAGAAGATAGCATTGTGATTCTGTGTTAATTAAGAAATAAGAGATTATGGCTTTATGCTAACTGGAGATAGAATAGCTAGATCATTTGTCTGGGACATGTGTAGAATGAATACTGGGATTGTTTTTTTTGTACCAGACTTCTTGGTAGGACACCTGCAAGGCTGAAATGTAATAATAGTGTAACCATGGTAATGGTGTTGAATGAGGATTGATGTAATGTTAAGAGCTGAGGTTGATGTAATAATAGATGAATACATTTCTAGCCAGTGTACTAACATTCTTGGGAGAAGAGAAGGCTCCAGAGAGATCTTACAGGGACCTTCAGTACTCAAAGGAGGCCTAGAAGAAAACTGGAAAAGGACTTTTTAAAAGGATGTGTAGTGATAGGATAAGTAATCTTTAAACTGAAAAAGGGAAAATTTAGATTAAATAAAAGGAAGAAATTCTTCATAATGAGGATAGGGAGGCCCTGGCAGCCCAGGTTGCCCAGAGCAGGGGTGGCTTCCCCATCCCTGGAGGGGTTCAAGGCCAGGTTGGATGGGGCTTGGAGCCCCTGATCCAGTAGAAGGTGTTGCTGCCATTGGCAGGGGTGGGACTGAGGGGCTTTGAGGTCCCTTCCAGGGCTTCTGTGATGTACTGCTAGCTGCTCTGATGTGTGATGGGTGGCTAAGCCTGTTTACCTGTGTGTGAAGAGACTTGGTGGCAAAAAGCTTTTATTTTCATCTGCTTTTGTATTTGTGGGGTGAAGGGAGGGGTCAGAAGGTTTGAAGCTTCTTGATCCTTCCCCTGCTTCGTGTGGGAAATTCTTGTTTCAGAGCCAAAATAACACTTGAAATCATGCACAGTGTGTATATTGCTCTGTGTCCTGGGTTGAGGCTGTTCCTGAATATAAGATTCTACTGAGTGGCCTTCACTCCAGCTGTCCCATTGCTGTGGGACATGATCACAGGCTTCTTGCCAGTCACAGGCAGCTTCTTTTCCTAAGCTATAACAATTAAGCACAACAGTACTGGCCACAGAAAACAAACTCTTAAACTAACTTACATTAAACTACAATTTATTTTTCTAATAAACCTACTCTGCATTAATATCCTATTTGGTGTTTTATAGTCCTACCTACCCTCAGAAATGTAGTTCAATTAATCAAACCCTCATATTTCTTATTTCCTGCTGCATTATTTGTTGCCCCCTTGGTTCAGGGTACATCACCACAATTATTTACTTCTTTAATTAGCTCTGCATCATTAATCTATGCTGCTTCTTCTCTTTCTTTAGATGGAATAATGGTCTGTGTTTTCTGGAAGAGCTTAACAGTTATAGCTGCTGGAGTTCCCTTGGCATCTCATGGCCAATATCTTATGAAGTGTTAAGACTTCTCTGCACTTCACTGCACACAGATATGGGATTTAAAGTCGATGTCTTGCAGCCTGAGGATTTTCTTTAGTTTCTTTAGCATCTAAAATGTATTCATGAGCACTGGCTAATGGTGCACTTGCAGTTGTGTGCTTTAAATAATGCTGCACTATCCCTTTAAGGCTACCTGTAGCTTGGTGTAAAAGTCTTCTGTTAATAACCAGGAATTTTAAAGCCCCCGGTTATGTCTCAGGTTTTCTGTCTCATGTTTGGCAAGTTGACCTGCTCTCCCTATTTCTTACCTGTCCCTCACTGGAACTGTTTGTTCCGTGTATATATGAAAGGGAATTTAAAACTCCCATGCAAGGCTTTGACTGGAACTGAAGCCAATGTCTTCATCCTCATGTTTGGGTGTTCTTAGAAGTTATAAACAATACTGTTGATAGGATAATTGATATGACAATAGCCAAATCACGAGTTTTGTATGTTTTAAGTAAAAGATTGAATTGGAAGCGTTTTAAAATAAGTTCTTAACATAATTTAAAACCAGATTTTGATATTAACTTCGTATTTCCGGTTTGAAAATGATGAGCAACAGGGAACCAAAGGACAGTGTTCTATTAGAAGTATGTTTCTTTGTAAATTCATTGAAATGGTTTGTTTTATTCCAGCCGAGTAAATTGTATAATGGGAAAAACATCTTTGTGGAAACTCTAGGCATTAGCGAAAAACTTGTCTTGGAAGATCAGGACTACTTTAAAAATAAGTTTAGCATGAGTGATGCTCCAGGTGAGCTGATGCTGTCATGCTCTTCATCTGTAAATCACTGGGGGAAATGAATTGTGCCAAGCTGGTCTCCATAAATGACCGGAGTATGTTATTATCACAAAAAGGTAGGAATGGGATAGAATAAAATTTTGCGTCATGGGTATAAGAGTGCTGCTCTGGGAAATAAGTACATTAGGGCATGCAGCTTTCTTAGCATCAGCTATTACATCCTTTTAAGCCGTATTTCTGATAGTACATTTCCTTCTTGAAAATTGGGGATTTGTTCTATTTTTATAGAAATGAGTTTATTGCAAATTGGCATCCTCTGCTGTGTACACAGCTNAATGGTGTTGAATGAGGATTGATGTAATGTTAAGAGCTGAGGTTGATGTAATAATAGATGAATACATTTCTAGCCAGTGTACTAACATTCTTGGGAGAAGAGAAGGCTCCAGGGAGATCTTACAGGGACCTTCAGTACTCAAAGGAGGCCTAGAAGAAAGCTGGAAAAGGACTTTTTAAAAGGATGTGTAGTGATAGGATAAGTAATCTTTAAACTGAAAAAGGGAAAATTTAGATGAAATAAAAGGAAGAAATTCTTCATAATGAGGATAGGGAGGCCCTGACAGCCCAGGTTGCCCAAAGCAGGGGTGGCTGCCCCATCCCTGGAGGGGTTCAAGGCCAGGTTGGATGGGGCTTAGAGCCCCTGATCCAGTAGAAGGTGTTGCTGCCATTGGCAGGGGTGGGACTGAGGGGCTTTGAGGTCCCTTCCAGGGCTTCTGTGATGTACTGCTAGCTGCTCTGATGTGTGATGGGTGGCTAAGCCTATTTACTTGTGTGTGAAGAGACTTGGTGGCAAAAAGCTTTTATTTTCATCTGCTTTTGTATTTGTGGGGTGAAGGGAGGGGTCAGAAGGTTTGAAGCTTCTTGATCCTTCCCCTGCTTCGTGTGGGAAATTCTTGTTTCAGAGCCAAAATAACACTTGAAATCATGCACAGTGTGTATATTGCTCTGTGTCCTGGGTTGAGGCTGTTCCTGAATATAAGATTCTACTGAGTGGCCTTCACTCCAGCTGTCCCATTGCTGTGGGACATGATCACAGGCTTCTTGCCAGTCACAGGCAGCTTCTTTTCCTAAGCTATAACAATTAAGCACAACAGTACTGGCCACAGAAAACAAACTCTTAAACTAACTTACATTAAACTACAATTTATTTTTCTAATAAACCTACTCTGCATTAATATCCTATTTGGTGTTTTATAGTCCTACCTACCCTCAGAAATGTAGTTCAATTAATCAAACCCTCATATTTCTTATTTCCTGCTGCATTATTTGTTACCCCCTTGGTTCAGGGTACATCACCACAATTATTTACTTCTTTAATTAGCTCTGCATCATTAATCTATGCTGCTTCTTCTCTTTCTTTAGATGGAATAATGGTCTGTGTTTTCTGGAAGAGCTTAACAGTTATAGCTGCTGGAGTTCCCTTGGCATCTCATGGCCAATATCTTATGAAGTGTTAAGACTTCTCTGCACTTCACTGCACACAGATATGGGATTTAAAGTCGATGTCTTGCAGCCTGAGGATTTTCTTTAGTTTCTTTAGCATCTAAAATGTATTCATGAGCACTGGCTAATGGTGCACTTGCAGTTGTGTGCTTTAAATAATGCTGCACTATCCCTTTAAGGCTACCTGTAGCTTGGTGTAAAAGACTTCTGTTAATAATCAGGAATTTTAAAGCCCCCGGTTATGTCTCAGGTTTTCTGTCTCATGTTTGGCAAGTTGACCTGCTCTCCCTATTTCTTACCTGTCCCTCACTGGAACTGTTTGTTCCGTGTATATATGAAAGGGAATTTAAAACTCCCATGCAAGGCTTTGACTGGAACTGAAGCCAATGTCTTCATCCTCATGTTTGGGTGTTCTTAGAAGTTATAAACAATACTGTTGATAGGATAATTGATATGACAATAGCCAAATCACGAGTTTTGTATGTTTTAAGTAAAAGATTGAATTGGAAGCGTTTTAAAATAAGTTCTTAACATAATTTAAAACCAGATTTTGATATTAACTTCGTATTTCCGGTTTGAAAATGATGAGCAACAGGGAACCCAAGGACAGTGTTCTATTAGAAGTATGTTTCTTTGTAAATTCATTGAAATGGTTTGTTTTATTCCAGCCGAGTAAATTGCATAATGGGGAGAACATCATTGTGGAAACTAGGCATTAGCAAAAAAAATTGTCTTGGAAGATCAGGACTATTTTAAAAGTAAGTTTAGCATGAGTGATGCTCCAGGTGAGCTGATGCTGTCATGCTCTTCAGCTGTAAATCACTGGGGGAAATGAATTGTGCCAAGCTGGTCTCCATAAATGACTGGAGTATGTTATTATCACAAAAAGGTAGGAATGGGCTAGAATAAAATTTTGCGTCATGGGTATAAGAGTGCTGCTCTGGGAAATAAGTACATTAGGGCATGCAGCTTTCTTAGCATCAGCTATTACATCCTTTTAAGCCGTATTTCTGATAGTACATTTCCTTCTTGAAAATTGGGGATTTGTTCTATTTTTATAGAAATGAGTTTATTGCAAATTGGCATCCTCTGCTGTGTACACAGCTTTCTGTGCCACACAGGGGACCGCAGGGCAATTATTGGAGGCATCCATTGAAGGGCTGGAGTAATTGGCCAAATGTTATTTTGCTTTCAGATAAAGTAAATAGTTTTAGTACTGAAGGGCACTTAAGAACTCTAACTTTGTTTAGCTTATTTAAATTATCTTGTTTCTACCAACCCATTTAAAAACATTCCTCCATCTACTGAATTTTCCATTTTTAACTGCTCGGACACAGTTATGTGACTGGTTCCCTTTAGTTTTTTCTGTGAATCTGAGCATATAGGAGCTCACTCCAAGATGTAACTACAAGGATGTTAATGTAAAGGAGGAGGTCAGTTTGACTTTAATAGTTTGAATCACTGGGTCCTTTGTATGAGGAATGTTGATGGTTTTACAGCTGTGGTCCTCTCCTTTAAAAATAAAACCATTCCTTATACAAATGGCTTCACAAAGATTTGTCTTCTACTGGTAGTGGATAACTAGTGTTAACCTCCTGGTGCTCTGCATTAAAAAAAACAGTCCTACCTATTGCCCATCCAGGTCATCCCAGCAGCGCTGGAGTGTATCCCTTTATCTGCCTGTTTTTCTGTGCCTCTGATAATAACGTGGAGAATGTACAGCACAAGCCTCTTAATTCTGCCTTGTGCTTGCTTCTGATTTTATTTTTAATCTGTTTAGTGCCGTCTTCTCCAGTGAGAACAAGCACTCCCATGTGTTACCCAATGTCTTCAGTACATCCAAGCTGTTCCTTGCACAATAGAGCTAATAAAGCCTGGGTTCCTCTTGACTTGCCTCCCCTGTTTGCTCTACCCAGACCAGTCTTAAACCCAGACAGTGAGTCAGACAGTGCTAATCTGTTGGGTAGGTGAAACATCCCTCCTTTTCTTTTAGAGTGTGTCTTATCTGTCTCCAGCTGCTCTTTTTCAGGAAGCTGTTAGGAACATAAGACCCAAAACCTCTTCTGCTTTGATACGTGTAATTATGGTGGGGCAGGTTCAAAAGCCTTTGCAGAGGGCTGGGAGATGTTCTGTTCCCATAAGCCTTGTTTCATGAAGGATGCTGGGCTAAAATTACCTTCTCATATTATGTGGTCTTTTATTACATGACTTAATGTCTTTAGGAAGGGGTATATGCCAGGCAGTTCTCATTACATGCAGCACCAAGTGCACTCAGCATCCTTATTCCTGTGTGACATCCTTAGTGCTGTGAATTCCTAACGTTTCCTACTTTTGGAGAGGACTGTGTACCCGCTTGTGCTGTTCAGCTGTGCTTTGTCAGAAAGATTGCTTTTCCCCTTTAACTTTACTTTCCTCTTCTGTTTTCTCTTGCCAGGGGCCATTAATTATGTCATAACAGTACACTTATTTCTCACTACCTCCCAGCTGCTTTCTCTCTTTGAAGGAGGCGAGGAGGATTGGAAGTGGTGCAGAGGCTTTCTGCACCTGACTTGCTCTTCCCTCTTGCTGCTGTACAGAGGATTCTCTGTGCTGGCGTTTTCCCTCTGACTGCTTTATCACCTTCAGCAGTCGGCCTTACCTAATCCCAGCCTGTGTCAATCAATGATCCCTCGTCTCCTGCATTTCTGTCTTCCTTTACTTTCAACTTTTCATGGTTTTCAACACCTTCTGGTATCTCTACTATCAAGTGCTTTTGGAAGATGCCGTGCTGCACCCTGTCAGATCTGTTCAGAAATAGGTATTTGGATGAGTTTTCTGCATGTGAGAAAAAGAACTGGCATCCCTATGTAGTCATCCATGTATACATCAAATAATGGATCTAAGTTTAAGCTGGAACTCAATAGGTGTGGTTTTCATGAGACTTTGAGCACCCTTTGTGGTACACAGTACTGCAGTTTTGAGTCAAATTATAATCATCCCAGTATTTTCATAAAATTACTTTTGTGGCAAATGGAACATGATGGAATTGTGAAAAAAAAAGCCCACCAGTCCTGGGAGGCTGAAGTTTATTGATTCTATCATATGTACCTGAAGTTTATTCTGTGTGGTCTTGTTCATTTTTGAGTCTTGCTTTCTTTTACGTAAGGTTATTTGTTACCATTCAAATATAATCTATCTTAAAATAATCAGTCACTGATGGCAGACATATAAGCATCTGTACTATCTTGAAACCTTTCCTGCAATTTTATGGTTGTTTTCTGAACCTCCTGTACTGATGAAGACAGTTGTTTTTTCAAATCCCTTCTTTGAACCGTCGTGTCCTGTTGTTTTACTTGTTTTGTGCTGGCGTAGGTGAATTATACTTCATAGCAGAACTAAATTACCACTTTAAAATAAATGCTGAAAATCATTGCTGTTCCTTTTTAATGATTTAATTTGGGAGCTATTTGGGAGAGTTTTAGACAAGCCTTGCCAGCCTAAGTTTCCCTTAAGCACAGAGTAGTGGTGCAATGCTTTGTGCTTTCGTATTGTGGTAGTTGCAAGATATCAAAAGTAATCTTAATGCTGAAGGATGCATCGAATGAAGAGCACAGCCTTAGAGCTTTAAGTACACAGTCTGCATTCCAGTGCATTGTGAACAGGTGTAGGAACCATCTTCAGGTCTTTTGAATGAATCATAGAATCATAGAATCACCAGGTTGGAAGAGACCCACTGGATCATCAAGTCCAACCATTCCCATCAATCACTAACCCATGTCCCTCAGCACCTCATCCACCTGTCCCTTAAACCCCTCCAGGGAAGGGGAATCAAGCCCCTCCCTGGGCAGCCTCTGCCAGTGCTCAGTGACCCTTTCTGTGAAATATTTTTTCCTCATGTCCAGCCTGAACCTCCCTAGTGGAGCTTGAGGCCGTTCCCTCTTGTTCTGTCCACTGTCACTTGGGAGAAGAGGCCAGCACCCTAACCCTTGGGTTTCAACCTGTAGTTGAAACCACAAGTTTGAATTATTCCCGAGTTCATAAAGCCATTAATAATTTCTGATTAAATGCAGTAATGCAGGGTAGGAGTCATCTTTCTTAATATGAAGCATGTTTATAAGTTTGCACAGATCTGAAGCCTCTGTGAGCAATCTCCTGTATTGCTAAAACCAGGAGGAGCACTGCAGTTTGCTTCAATGGATGGCTAAGCAATGATGTAAAATACTGTAGCAGAAAGTTTTGCTTGATTGATTCTGTACATAATGGTAGGAGAAGATAATTAGAAGGGATTTGGCTGATTCTGGATGTAATGGAAGAAGATAATTAGATGGATTTGGCTGAGAGCAGAGTTTTTTTTGAGGCATAATCTGGAGGTATTGAGGTCTCGGAAGATGGAAGCTTCATCACCAGTGGATGTTTTAGAGTGGAACTTAAAAAAGTTTTCGAAGTCTAGAAGCATTTGTGGAAAACAAGATGAGGGTCCCAATTGTGCTGACAGAATGGGCAGAAGCCTCTGCATTTAGAGTGGCTAGTTGGCTTGCTAGTGATTGTGTGTGTTCTGCTGTAATATTGGGCTAGGTTGGAAACTTTTTTTAATCCTTTATTTGTTATTTTGTTTTGTACTAGTTTATAAAACTACAAAACAAGAGCTTTAAATGCAAACTCATGGATTCAGCTTTGGAAACTGAGCCACATGGCTCGTGTGTGTGTGGAGGGACAGGGTTATTTGGTCCATTTGCATGGGACAGCATTCAAAATTGGGCTTCAGTGTAGTCCTTTAATCCATAACTAAGTGTTACAGATAAGTTCTTGGGTAAAATTGATGGTGCTGCTCACCAGGGAAGGCATTACTCGATGACTCTAAATGTTCAGATTTAGGGGTCTAGGTACCAAGTGTAAAAAAAACCAACCTTATCTTCCTCCGTATCTCAGCGATGTGGCTATGAGCACTGCCCTTGAAGTCAGACAGCAGACAATCTGATTGCTTTTCAAATTGAATGCCTCACCTGCTGTTTGTAAATGTCTTCTTCTCTCATTTACCCTGTTACTGAACAAACAGTCATTGATTTCAGTTGCACATAGTTTTTTTTAAAGCAGCGCCATCCAAGACTGGACACAGATGCGGTGCCTGCATGCTTAGTGAGGTATCCAGCCTAAAACTGCAAGCTACTTAAACGGTAGCCAGTTATTGTTACTGGGTTTGCTAACAAGGAAAGTGAACACAACGGAAGAGAACACACAGGTTATTAATGCACAGCCTTGGAAAATGTGAACTTGGAAATCAACTGTCAGTTGTTTGACTTGACTATAGGTGAAGGGTAGCTTTACATCAGGGGAGAGGTTCAGGCTGTATGAATGTGCACATCCCATTAAAACAAATGAATTGCAAACCTCCTGATGCCAGGGATGTGACAGAGGGCAAAGTTTGTTCATTTTTTTCGAGAATAGGATTTGTTCTGTAAAAAAGCACCATGGATTTATTAAGTGCTGTCTTCATTATGTAGAGTTCGTGTGTATCCTTAATGATGCATTTACATTCTTATTTTGCTTTGTCTGTCATTTTCACTGTGTCTTAGTTATATTGGCTCATTTCTTATCTATGTACCTGATCTGGTTTTAAACTTTGATTTTTTGATAGTACCAGGAGGCCTTTAACTTATTCATACCTGTTGTGTTGAGTCCTGTGCAAATGTATATTGGAATATAGGTTTAGTTTCTATAATAATGCTGTTGGTGCACAAGACTGTGTGGGTAAAGGAGATTTAACCAAGAAACAGAAAAGCAGAGACATAGACTGTAATTGTCTAAGGAGGTCAATCTCCTCGTTATTATTACTGGGTTTTAATTTTTGAATGTGTCCCTAGTAATTGAAATAGGAGTACAAAGAAAAAAAAATCTTCAGGATGAGATTAACTCAAGTGGTGGAGTTAAGTCAGTTTGCCTTCAGATTTCAGAAAATGAATTCCACTTGGCGTTCTGATCTGAACTGCCCTCTAATGCAGGTGCCCAGAATCTCCCTGTTGCTCTCCTCCATGTGCTGTCTCGATGTGCCTGATGTAATTACTACCCAGAATCAACTGTGAGACTGCAGAGCTCATCTAGTGATGAGTCTTTTGCATCCTTACAGTGCTTTAATTTGTAAGTGACCAGGTGCTAGTGTGAGGCAGAGCAGTGTGACATATATTTAATTCCAGCCTTAAAGGGAGACTTGGGAACTATGGAGAAGTGTAATCAATTATCATAGAATAACCAGGTTGGAAGAGACCCACCGGATCGAGTCCAGCCACTCCTATCAAACACTAAAGCAATCATGGTTGTAATCAGGGTTGGACTCATCTGTGTAGAATCGCAGAATCACCAGGATGCAAGAGACCCACTGGATCATCGAGTCCAACCATTCTTATAAAAATGTGTGGAAATCCACTGGTGACAATAAAAGTCAGCTGATATACATCACTAAAAATGAATTTCAGTTTTTCTCTCTACCTTGGCTGGTATTGCGTATTATTGATTCTGTATCCTCACTGTAGTGTATGTGGAGGATTCCACCAGCTCCTGCTGGCACACTGGCCAAACCGCTTGCCCATTGTATATTATTCTGACTTCATTAGCTTTTCCCTGCTGGAACATTCACTGCAGAGTGTACTTTGCTGCACAACTTTGTGGACAGAGTAAATTGCCTTGAATGGTCAAACTGAAGTGCTATGATGCTCTTTAGGAAAGAAGCTTTCACCCAGATGAACAAGACATGTCAGCCCTGGATTTTAGCTGTCAGAATGTTAGGTAACACCTGAGATTACACGCATTTCTCTTGCTCCAATTAAATGCTGAAGTTTTAGCTATGTATGGTCTTTAGTCATTATCTGTAGCTGCCGCTGTTCCTCTTATAGATACTGATGATGTTGGTGAAATTCAGTACAGATGTTCACGGAGGAACAAGCCAGCTGATGAGACTTGTGCATGTGTGCTTACCTCCTGGGCTGGCCATTTAATTGAATCTAAGATCAATTTTCAATTAGTGGTGGTTTGGCACCTTGTATTAGCTGTTGGAATTGTGAATGAAGGTAAAGAGGAAAACATGCAAATCTATAATTACTGTTACTTTAATGAGATGAGTGTTAGCAGCATTAGGAAGAGATGTGCTGAGTACTTAAGAGTTCAGAGGGATGGCTCATGCTGACATGCCCAGAGATGCTAATCTTCAACAGGCTATTTTCTTAGTGTTACTGCATTTATCAAGGCCAGGAAAGCTGAATAGAAATTAGTTTAACTGCTGTTTGTGAAACAATGCATCCCTGCATAATGCCCCTGTTTTATGTTTCCTTTTCAAGAGATAAAATAACTCATGGTTAGTATAACAGTTATGTCTTAAATTGCTGCTGGAAAAAAATAACTGTACTCCTCAAACTGATTTCCTCTCAATAAGAGATTTGACAAGCTTGAATTAGACAAAAATGATTTAAAGATATATATGTATGGCATGTATGTCTGAGTGCCCTGGAGAGTAGAGCCGACTACAAGTGGAGTTACCATTCCTACATGTCTTACAAAATGATCTTGCCTGTGGCTTTTGAGTTGGTGGGACTCCTCTGTCTTCTCATGCAAGAGCCCCTTCCCTATCATTGCAGCGACATCACCTCACCACTGGGATCTGGTCAATAATTTTGCATTCAGTTCCATGCCCCAGGCCTATTCCAGAGTGACCATTATTTTGCAACTGTTGCCTTTTAGGCTATTTGTTTTAAATTGTTGCAACGTAAAATCAATACAACAATACAGCAGAGCAGGGCTCAAATGGTAAACACTGAAAATGGGAATGCTCTTTCTTCTGCTGACCCTTCCACGTGTGTTTTCATTATTTCCAGCACAGGGGATTGTGTTTCTCTTTCCCCAGTTTCCAACAAGTTCCACTTCTTTAAATGGTCTCTTTATAACTACAGTAGCAAGAAAATCCTGGAATGGTTTGGGTTGGAAGGGACCTCAAAGCCCATCCAGTCCAACTCTCTCATGGGCAGGGACACCTCTCATGNAAAACATTTCTCCTTAACATCTTACCTTGATCTCTGTTATTTCAGTAGAAAACCATTCCCCTCATCCTATCCTTGCACCCCATGGTGAATGTTGAAGTCCCAGATCTAAACTGATTCAGTCCGACTGCTCACAGCCCCAGGACTGCCCTGTGAGCAAGGGTTGAGCTGCAGATTCCCCCCTCGTAACTGCTCTTCCTTGGCTGTTCCCTTCATGCGGGAAGGCACCACATCGATCTCTTGCTGCTGGGGGGTCCCTGGAGAATGGATCAGTGCTGTTAGCTGACGTATCGGTGTCCTTTGCTGTTCTTCCTGCTCCAAGTCAAACAGTAATGGAAGAGTTGCAAGAAAGTTTGAACGCTCGTATGGATTTTCTTTGCTGTCTTAATGTTGTTATTATTGGCTGGCTAATACATATGGTTTTCTCCTTCCTACAGATGGCTTTTATTTAGCATCCAAGCTTAAATCTCTTCCAATTATGTCAAAGATCAGTTCTAAGACTGGATCTTCATTTTCTGACTCAGCCCCGTTTCTACCATTTACAGTAGTAATTACAGTAATTCATGGCAAAGAGACCGTTTGTTGTGCTGCAGTTTAAATTGATTTCTTGCAGAGTCCTGCGTATATATTGATCAGTAGATATTTTTATGAGGATTGTTTTATCAATTGATTTTTTTATTTTCAAAGGAATTTTTAGGTGTGTGTGACAGTTCTAAGGAGTAAATAGTGTTTCTTTTTATTACAGCTTCTTTTTAGATTTAGAACCAGGGCAGTTTGAAGATGAGAGAATTCCTTGGAAGTTGGGTTTTTTTCACTTCGCTAAATAAGCCTTGACTTGTAGAATTCTTTGGGTTGGAAGGGTTGTGGGTGTTCTAGTGGATCTTCTGTGTTGGTCCTTGTTTAATGCTTCTGTGTCAGAGCTGTGGCCTCTTCAAGGGCAAAAAAAGAGCAGCAATCAATAAATACAATAGGATGGATTATGAAACATAGAATATGCAGTTGTTATGGGGGAAGCACAGAGATGAATGGGGCTGGGTACCAAATGCCATAGAACCCAAAATATCCAGTCTTTACAAGGAAAACAGCATTAGCTGTGATAAAATGAAAGATTGCAATTGTTCCTACAAATTTCTGGATGTTTATTGAGATGTTAAATGTGCTATTGTGTGAGAAGCCACTGGCAACTGTAATTAAATTTTCCCTCAACATATATATATATATTTTATGGCATTCTTATTCTCTGTGATAAGTAAGAATTTAAAGGCTTAAGGAGCTTCAGATGAACTACAGCAGTGTCTTAATAAGCTTCTACATCTTACTGAGTACTTCAGCTATCTTTAATGACTTTTACTGTTGAAGTGCTCTAAAAGTTTATTTACCAGTCTCCGCTTACATTAATTACAATAGTTATTTCAAAATCAAAACGTTTACAAGCGCTTTGGCTCAAGATATCTTACTCTTGTTTTATTTAATCGAGTTCCGAACTCTGTTGTTTCTACCAATGTGGTCTGCTACAAGGAAAAAATAAAATAACTTATCCCCAAGCCAAATAAAAGGAGCTGGATGTAATGCTGTGATGAGATGAATTCCGAAAGGAAACCATTGCAGAGGACCCTCCATCGCTTTCATGCATCAATCAGCTGGTGATGGTGGATTTATCAAGTCTGTGGGTTACTAGTGAAAAGGTTGGTGCTGGGTATGGTTGAGAATTGGATCATGTTGCAAAGTTGTACTTGTGCTGACTCAGTCTGTTTTCTGCTGAGATCAATTCTCTATCAGCACCAGGCTTGGTCTCATCTCTCAGCACCAAGGTGACACCAGTTTTGAATGTATTTTGACAGGGAAACAGCTGATGTGGGTTCTGCCTCTTTGCTTTCAGTGAATATGAAGATAAAGTAGGGAGGGGTCTGCTGTCTCACACCTGAAATCTGTACATGTGCAGAAAATCTTCCCAGAAGCTCAGGGAGCTCTGTGTAATTGAAATTATTTCAGTCACATGATCCATATTGTGTGGTTCTATATTTCATAGCTGTTTGTTTCCTTCATTTTGATTGACAAAATATTATTCTCAGAACCTTCACCTGCCCATGATGACACCACTGATGAATAATCAGTCTGGGAATTTTGTAACTAAGGATAATTCGCAACACTCTTTTTCTCCCCCCCACCTCTGTTCATTGATTATTGCTACTTAGCATTAATTTATCTTTAAATCTTGTGACACAAAGGGATTAGCTCAGCAAATGGAAGATTGCCAAGCCTGTCTTGAGGTTCAGGAAGAAACCAGTCCGTGTGCATGTGTGCGACGTTGGGAAATAGAGATAATAGTCTGCAAATACAGAGTAGGCATCTTTATTACTTTTCTGGCAACTTCAATATTTTAAAGTTTATATTCACCAGAGACAGGATGTCTTGGATCATCTAATTCTACACTTGAACCTGACAGTCCTTTACAAGCCAGGACAGCTCAGCAGTGAATATTAAATTGTAAAAATGAGGAAGAGTTCTTTCAAAGGGTGGAATACATTGGTCATGTCATGTGTTATAAGCTATAAACTGTACCTGCATAAATACTTGAAAGGCTGTCAGGTTTTTTAGATGAAAAACTTGATGTCTCTGGCAAATCTCTCTAAAATGTTGACCCTCTATTTTTCTTGAGCCAGTTCAGCTATGGAGAAATGATAGTGATGATCAGGGATGCTCCATCAAGCTGCTCTTTGCTGTGACAACAGGTGTTTGTCAAACTGCTCTTACAGCTGTAGCCTGGGCAGGGAGATGCATAGGGAGGGAGTCTGAAAGCATGAGATTTCTTTTTAGTCACATTTGCAGTTGTCTGAACAGTTATCTGCCCTTTTTAGTGCTTTCAATTATCGCTGTTCCTATGGAAAATGTACCTCTGTGTAGAAAGCAATGTTTTGCTATTTTCGGCAAAAGATAAAACTCCTTTGGTTTGTCAGGACCAGCTCATTTCAAGCTGTCTGGGCAGATTAATGTTGCAATTAGCAGCTGTGGCAACTGGACAGTATTGGTGATATGATGAATCACAGTATTGATAACAAACTAACTCTAGCTAATTGCTAACTTGAATTGTTAAACTGAGCCCAAATGTCATGACTGGGAAGTGGTTTCTGGATGCTCTAAATGGACTTAAGTTTGGATCTTCACTCTTTGTTCAAGAATTTCTTACAAATATTCTTTCAGGCAAAATGCTATCAAGAAGCTCCTTCTCTCTGTGAGAATAGGTTGAACATTAGGAGAAGATTTATCACAGACAGGGTCACTGGGCACTGGCAGAGGCTGCCCAGGAAGGGGGTTCAGTCCCCTTCCCTGGAGGGGTTTAAGGGACAGGTTAGTGATTGATGGGAATGGTTGGACTCGATCTGGAGGGTCTCTTCCAACCTAGTGATTCTATGATTCTAAGAGCAGAGGAAAGATGCTTTTCTAAAGAGGATATAAGCAGACAAAGTCTTTATTGCCTGCACACTGAGTTATGGTGCTAACTATTCAGGGAAAGCCATAAGACATTTTGGATTTTTTCACTGATGTGCCTCATGCTTGCTCAGCTGTAGTGGAGGGTTTTGCAAAAGGTTCTTCAGTTGAGAAGACTGAAGGTGTCTGGGCCGCTCTGCCTGGCCACTGTGACTGCTTCTTTGGCTCGTTTAGTCATCGCCTGGCAGGAAACGCTTAGCGACCTACAAAAGAAAAAGGGCTGCGAAATTAATTCTTTTGAAGGATGAGATAACTAGTGCCCTTCAGGCACAGGCTGTTAAAGGACAGGGCTAATACTGACACTATTAGCCTTGGTTTTATGTCATGGAGGAATGTAACTTTGGCAGTAGTGTTATTTTTAGCTTCCTATTTGGGCTGCTGAGGGTGTGTTGCTGCAGTCTTCAGGGCAAGTCTTCAGTAGCTGCTGGAGAATTGTCATGTAGCTCAGAAAAATGATTTTGTCATCTTTATGCTTTCCTTAAACATCTCCAGCTTTATCTTCCTTAAAGCTGTTTTAATGAGCTCCAGTGGTATCTAAAATAGCCCGCAGTTGGCTCTGAGAGCCTTGGCTGTGTCCCTTTCTCTACTCACAGGTGCCCCTGGTCACAGCAGAGCCCACAGCGATGATCACTGCCTTGGTGCAGCAGGAGGATTCTCCATAACTGCTGGATAGACTTGGCTGAAAACATTCATTTCTGCACAGAAACTGGGTTTTAAATGAATGATTTTCAGATAATGGGTTTTGTGTATCCAAGGCATTAATGAGAATGAAGAAATGCGTAAGCCAAAGTCTTTCTGACAAACACAAATTGGGAGTTCTTCAGCAAAACCAAAGCATTGGTATCTAGTTTCTGTGTCTGGTTCTTCCTCAGGCTGTGAGGGTTCAGCAGCTGAACGGGGAACCTGGAAATGTCTGGGCAAACGGGCTCTGAGTCAGAGTTCCTGCCTGAGAAGAAGTTGGGAGCACTTTGGCTGGTCCTTGAAGGGAACTGGTGTGTGTAGATGCTACTGGAGGAGACGGTATTTAACGTATTGAGGTTGTAGAGAGGAGGGAGCTGGCCTCTTCTCCCAGGTGTCAGGGGACAGGACAAGGGGGAATGGCCTCAAGCTCCACCAGGGGAGGTTTAGGTTAGAGATTAGGAGGAAGTTTTTTACGGAAAGGGTCATTAGGCACTGGAATATGCTGCCCAGGGAGGTGGTTGATTCGCCTTCCCTGGAGGTGTTTAAGTTACGGGTGGATGAGGTCCTGAGGGTCATGGTTTAGTGTTTGGTGGGAGTGGTTGGACTCGATGATCCAGTGAGTCTCTTCCAACCCGGTGATTCTGTACTTTAAAACTGTGAAATACGGGCATCCTTTCCCAGATTTTTAGGAGGATACTGGCCAAGGCGCTTCAGTTTCCTTCTTTTTTTCCTACTCTGGTGGCTCTGAAGTCTGATTTACCAAAGCACTTGAAACCCCACTGCAAACAACATGAAATAAAGCAGACTTGGTCTAAGGGATCTCAGCTGGTGCTCAGCTCTAGGTAGGAGCTTACTAGTGGCTCAGAAATGGAGCATCAGGTGATACCTGTGCTGAGTGAATTTGAATTAACATGTTCTCTGCCTCTCTGAAAGGCTGTGGTGTAGAGCAGGTACACAACGGGGCAGAATTCCAGTTGCTTGGGCCAGCTTACTTCTTGCTTTTTCTGCCCTTAGAGTGCTTGGCTTTGCAGCCTTGATTACCATGTGTAATCAGAGATTATTTGTTTGTTTTTACTGGGGGTTCAATGGATTGTGATGACTAGGAGATCTTTTTTGCTTGCTTTTGCATGCAGTTAGAAGAATATATTCTAAGAAATCTTTCCCAAATTATTCTTGTAACTCTCTACTTGGCTTTAATTGGTAAATTACTTCTTGCAAGTGTGTGAGATGGAGAGTCTTGTTTCCTGGAGTGATGTGATTGGCAATTTAGAGATGATTTGTTAAACTGAAAGAGTGTATTTCATAAGATTAAATATGAAATTGCAGAACTGCTCAAGGGCATAATTGCCCTGCTTTCTCCTAGAAACATTATTGTGCTGGAATTGTAGACACCAAACATGTTTTTGCAACATTGCTATTGAAAAAGAAGTAGGCTGATAAGTTCCTTAGAGCTGAGAGTTGAGTATTCACTAGATCCTTAAATGTTCTCTGCTACAACCCCCCAAGTTTTATTGTAAATAAACCTTGAAGGAAAATCTCGGAAGTTAAGTGATCAGTCTCTATCATACCTGCTAAGTTTTTTATTTGGTTAATGTTAATGCTTTTTGGTTTCTTAGCTTGCAAGTTCATCATTTTTAATGTCTACAAGGATTTTCTTTAACTTTTTACTAAATAGTGGATATCCAGGTCTACTGGAGCGATTCTAAGACATGTTTAACCTCAGAGATCTGTAGCAATGAGTTTCTTGCCTTAGTTATATTGCTCAATTCATTATGCAGACTTGACTCTGCTGTAGTATTTTGATATCCCCCCATTATAAAAAAAATACACACCCAGTATGGACTCTAACACTGCTATAAACTCTCCGTTCTAGTCTTCTCGCTCATATTTCCCCTTTTCCCAGCTGGCATAAGCATTTTTTCCTGTTTGCAGAGCAAGGACGCTTTGGTCTTGCTGCAGTTGTGTTGTGTAGGTCACCAATTCTGACTTTTACCATCCTGTCCTCCACCAACCTGGGAGAAAGGAGGACTGAGCAAATACACTAACATGTGCATGTTTTTTTACTAAAATATTTTCTGTAGAAGACCTTTAACCTTAATGATACTGTTTATACTTGAAGGTTGCTCAAAGCTAGTGCAGCAACGCCGAAGGGACTGATACGAATACATTTCTCACATAGGGGTTGTGTAGATAAGTCCTAATTTACCACAAAGATGCTTTTTCTAGGCTTCTGCAGCGAGACTGAAATGCAAGAATACAATGGGGAATCTGGCATCCTGTCTTGCATCATTTAAAAGCCTCCTTGTTCCCAGTACTAAAGTTTCCCTCTATTGAGTTGTTTTTCCTTGAAAAAATGGTTAGCTCTTCTAATATTTCTGAAGAACAAAATAGAATTTTTGTGCAGTATGGGTAACAGATCATTTCTGGAGATGAAGTCACAGCATTGGAGACAGGACGTTAGGAATAAAGTGTGTGTGAGGGTTCTTGTGGAGCTGAATCCAATGAGGTGGGATAGAGGTGTCGCAGATGGTTGGAAACAAAGTTCTTGAGAGCTTGGCTGATGTGGCAATTAGGAAGAAGGCAAGGCTCTCTTCTTGCCTTTAGCATAGGGCCTTTTCATTGTCTGGAATGATTTCATTAAGTGCTGACAAAGCTGTTAAATCGTAGCTCACTCAGGGCTGTTTTGTAGGGGCTTCAAAAGAAATTGGAAAATGAGGTATGAACAGAAAAACTTTTTGTGTGTTATGGGATTTCATTTTGGCCCAGAAGCCACAAATCTCATTGCGCTTATTACCAAAGCCCCTGTGGATCTGATAAATAATTGATTTAAGGGGGCTGTTCTTAGAACAAAGGGGAATAGAGAAGCAAAGAGGTCAGTAGCAGGTTTGCGCAAATGCATGAACAGTGACACCTTCAGTGTTGTATTGATCAGTACTGGTGAAAGGGAGAGATTTGTGTGGGGTCAGGAACTACATTATGAAGGGCGTTAAAGCCTCCTTGGCTTTAGCCCTGTGAGATATGGAAGGAAAACAAGCGATTAGGTTTGAGGAATGACCAATACTTGGGGAGATGTGGACCTTGGCGTTGTACCCAGAAGAGAGAGCGTTTTGTTATATGTTAAGGGGGAGGAAGGAAGATGAAGCAGTATGAGGGCAGCTATGAAGCCACTTAAATGGGTGGAAAATAAGCTGTTGAAGCCTGAGCCTTTGCAGTTCTTTGTCTTATAGTCTAAGAATATTTGTGTACTGCTAAACCACTTAAAATATACAAAGGAGTCTATGGAGTGGCAGCTGGCTGTTCAACTCTCAATGCAGTTAAGTCCCAACATTAAATGTCATTGAAGAACCTGGCTTTAAATCATAGAATCATAGAACAACCATGTTGGAAGATATCCACCTGATCAAGTCCAACTGTTAAATTATGATGTTAGCTTAGGTATCAGTGTTTTCCATAGTGTGATTCTTTTCTCTCTGAGCCTAACTAACCTACTAGCCACTCCAAGCCCTGCTTGATGCAATCTGCCATCATCTGGCTTGGTCTTTAGATGCTACGCAAGAAATATAAGTAATAATGGTAATATGGAAGGAACTTTATTATCAGTTTCAAAGCTATTCAGAGAACCAACTCCAATGAAGTGGCATGAAGTTTCTAGCTTATGTAATTTATCTGAACTGAGCAGCTAGGGATAGATAATCCAAAAAAAAAAACCACCCTAGCTACTGTAACATCAGAATGTTTTTTGATCCTGAAACTGGGACTGTGCAATTAATCTGGTTTCCCAGAAGCCAGCAGATACTTCCAAATGTGAAAATATTCCACTTCTGCAGAAATGAAAGGATTCAAAAGACTAACCTCAGCAGTTTCTGCTGGGATGGTGCCCAGGGTATGCTATTTATTCTGTATTTTTTTTCTATTAGATTATTTTTTCTTTTTCAAAAGAGAGGATGTCCGACTATTTAATCTAATCTGGTTCACTTATTGTTTTCATCCTGCTGAGCCTCTCACTGTAAATCCAATAGTGCTGGCATAGCATGGACCTTGGTAGACCTCCTGGAACCTTTTGCACTTTTCCAGTGGTGAAGCTTACTGGGGGGTCAGGATCTTTATTTTAGTTGTAAGGTACAGAATATTTCTATTTAGTTGTAAGGTACAGCCTCCCAGTACAGAAAGGGGCTCCAAGAGAGCTGGGGAGGGGATCCTGACTAGGGAGAGCAGGGATAGGATGAGNCCAGTGGGTGGTGTCCCTGCACATGGCAGGAACTGGATGGATCCCTTCCAACCCAAACCATTCTGATTCATCTGTTCTTCTCTAGCCACTTGTTCCATAGCCAGGTAGTTGGTGGGGTTTTGTGGGAATTCCACATTTCCAGGTTTGCTGTTTGCTCAGTGTTCAGCTGCTTTAGGGGTCTTCATACAGCAGTGCTGAATGTGCCTTGAAAGACTTTGTAGTACTGATATGGCTCAACATGTACCAGGAAAAAACCAAACCATTGCTTACTCTCTGGTTTTTGATGTTTGACTAAGATCATGAGAATTCCAGCTGATAGAGGTCCTTTTTTTTTTTTTTGGGGTGTTGTAACCAACAGGTAAAACTGAGGATAAATCCAGACCCTGTGGAAATAAGCTGAAGGATTCCTATTAGGTTCTGTGAGGAGTGGATGGTTTTTTTTGTAAGGAGGTTAAACAGTGACTAAAAACAAGATCGACCTCTAGATCAGAGTGTAACTTAAATGTTCTGTGTGACTTCATCACCATCTGCTTGGAGTTCTGTTCACACGCCAGAAGGTCACGTACAGAAACTCTCCGTAGGCTCCAAAAGTGTCGTGCTGTCCTCTAAAGGAAGACACGAGGCACGGAAAATGAAAGGTGTGTGTATTGCCAACTGGATGCTGATATAACAGGGGGGAGTTAGTCATCAAGAAAGTGTTAGGAACACTTTGGAGCTGGAAATTGTTTTATAGCCATCCTACTCGGACATCTATATTGTTTATCTTGTGGTTATTTTAGAAGCAAATGATTCCCAGTCCTGATTAGAAAAACAGTGAAACGTGCAATAAATGCATGCTGAAATTAGACAGAAATCCTCTTTCCAGTTTGGGAATTAGCAGCGCCATAAGCAGTAACGTTGTTTGTTTACTGCTCTCTAATTCTCCAATAAAATGTTTAGTACATGAAGATCACTGTTTAATAATAAACCATAAGCTATCACATACGTTTGGTCTGATGCTTTCAGACCACATTAAAAATTACAGTTCAACTTTACAAGGCATTGTAAGTTAAGGAGAGGGTTATGATGCTCCCTGCTCAGGGAAATGAGGTTCCTTGAGTGTTTTATTCAGCGTGTGATACATCTCTAGGTATGGGGAGTGCTTATCTGTTTCTTCAGTGATCTGCTAGCATGATTGGGGTGATTAACATCATAGAAATCTATAAAGGAGACTGCAATTAACCAACCAGAGTAGACACGTGGGCAGTCTGAGTGCTCTCTTTATCCAGATTCTTGTGTTGGGAGGAGGTGACTTTCGTGTTCTTGTAACGGTTGCATTAATGAAAATGTTATTGTTGGCGATTGCTGATCACGTATTGCAGCGGCTCTGTGGAGTAAATCTGAGACCCAGCGTCTGCTGGATGTATTAATGGCTAAAATCTGTGTTCTCCTCAGCCTAGTGAGCTGGAATTCCCTTTTGTCCTTCTGCCAGGGAGTTGTTTGGTGCTGTAGTATGGGGATTGATAACTTGTCATTTTATAAAGGAAGGCTGCATGCAATCTAGAGGGTGTACAAAGACTGTCAGGAAAATAAGTAGCAGTAAATATTTCCCATTTTGCTATCAGAAAGAAGACAATAAGCTTATTTTTAATTATTTTTTTTAGCATTTCTTTTGCCACATCCAGGTGTAGACTTAAGGGCAAAAAGGCAAGCAAACTAATACTATGCTAGCTGATAAGTGAGGGATAATTCAAAGATCTGTGGTTTTTTGGGGAGGGAGCAGGTGCAAAATGTTCCTTTCGGGCCATTCCTTCCTCTCTTCCTGTCATTTTTCTGAGCAGGTTTCCCATAAATAGAACATGAATGGAATTGCCTGCTCTGATCCAGATGGGAGGATACGGAGCCGGTATAATTTTCATGTGAAAGAGACATTAGCTTTCATTTAGATTATGTAAATATGCATGTTCTTCACTGAATAAGTGAAGACAAACTGGGAGGCATAGATGATAATTGTATATGGAAGGTGTGAGCCCTTGGAATTAATATACATACAAGCTTTTCAGTGCTGAACAGCTTAATATTGTGGATGAATCACTGACCTGATCTTGCAAACAATTACCCAGGTGCTTGGTTTTACACACTTGTGCGGTACTGATGCAGGCAGCAGGTTAATTGAAATTTGAACTAAGTGTACAATCGATAGACCAGATTGGAATGAAATTTTATGCTTGCAAACAATTTCCCCATTACTGTATATGTTTGAATTCAGGTAATTTAGGCTCCGTTTGATGAAGTTGCTCCAATTATTGCGGAAGTCTATCCTCCTCCAGGTAATAGTGTCATTAGCTGGCAGGGAAAAAAGCATCCTTGGGAATAAAATTGCCCAAGAAAATGAATCAAAACTTTACCGAGGCACCGAGCCTCTGGAGTAATTTCTTCTGCTGCTGATAGGGTCCAAACTGAGCCAAATGGATGGACTTAACGCTTGCGTCGTGTGCTGTTTTCTCACCGTGCAATCCAGACCGAAAATTTACAGTGGGTAATGAAAATTATCTTGAGTCAAATCAGCGCGGTGCGGTAATGGGCTTGAGTTATTGTGGAGTAAAATGATGCACGAGGTGTAAAGGGACTGAGGCTCCATTCTGAAAAGCAAGTCTATTTGTTGCAAGGGGCTGGAGAGAGCTGCACACAGGTGTGTGTATTCATATTTCTCATTACAGGAATAAAATGTTCTCCCTTATTTTTAGCTCATTTATTTTTATTTTTCAGAACAATACTATTCCCTAAAGAGATATGATTCAGGTAATAAAAATGTGACTTGGTCTGCATGGCAGCAGTAGTAACTCCTTTTTATTTCTCAGCTGGCTGGGCCGGCAATAATGAACATTGTGTACTTCCATGGCTCAAAAATGATAGAAAAATCAAGTGATTAACCTAAATGAAAGGGAATTTGTGTAATTTCCTATTAATTGATAGTCTTCAGCTTGTATAGAAGGCTGGATTCGTTAACTGCAGTGAAATTGAGAGCAACCCCAGTTTTACCAGTGGTGAAGATCTTGACTTCTCTTTTAGTGACACATAAGGGAAAAATGTAAAATAATCCTGTGATTTCATCACCTTTGAGGTATCGATGTTTTCTCTTTATACGTACATGCCAAATACCCTCAGAACCAGTGATGATGATGACGCAGATTTTCATTTGATATGAACTTTCTTGTATTTAGAACAGTCTTACTTATTCCTGCACATTCAGAAGCAGATGTGATGTTGCTCTACCAAGATTCTACAAAAATCATGATGCTCTTTCATAAAAATATTTTTTTCCTAATCATAGAATCACCAGGTTGGAAGAGACCCACTGGATCATCAAGTCCAACCATAAAGACCTTTAGTCCAGCTAATAAAGACCTTTTCTTTAGAAGTAGATGTTTGGAATTAAGGAGCTGCTCAACAGCAGAGAATAACAATGGGAAAGTTCCTCCTATGTAGTGATTTTTCAAAATTTTGGATATGCAGTATCTGCACACAGAGTAGGCCAAAAGGATTCTTTGAACAATTAGAGACACCAACTTAGTTGCATTTACTTTATTTTAAAATTTACTTGTTTAATTAGAAATTCTTTCCTGAGCATGTTTGGAAACTTCTATACCTCTAGTCACTTTGTTATTAATAGTTTTTTAAACAGTCATAGCGCACAATTAGCAAACATCCAAAACCATTATGCATCTTTTATATGACATATATAGCCACCCATTTATTATTTAGAACATATGTTGCTAAAACATTTATTAAACATTGATAGCTGGTTTCATGTTATTACTACGGTATATTAGAAATACAATAAAATCATTCAAATATTCCCACAACCTTTCTATTGGCACTCATTTATTGTTATTTTTTGCCATTTACGGTCGTGTAAAAATGGCCGTAATGTGTCATAAATAAGCTATGAAGTCCTCCTCACCTGCTCATTTGTCTTTTAGGCCACACATCACAAACCATTCCTAAACCATTATGTGAAATATATCTATCTGCAGGTATCAAAGAGAGAATCCGCTGTAATTTAAAGGAATATCAAGTTTTTCAAACAGAACCTATTGGCGAGCATGTTGGTTACTGAGCTGCAATGACCTCTGATCACACCACCTTGTTCAGCAAACAAGCCTCGTACTTTTCTTTCCTTTAAAACCTCCTTGCTTTGCAACTCTAGCCATTTTTCTTATTCTCCTCCCTGGTACGTAAGGGAGTAAACTGAAGTGGAAGGAAGGTGAAGCTCCTCTGGTTGCTCTTTGGAAAAATGCAGTGGGAGGCAGTCCTAGTGGAGACGTGGCCTCATAGCTGGCTGAGTACTCTTGAGAGAACCAGAAGAGTAATAGGCTGCTGTTCTCTCCCTACCATTGCTTGCATGATAAACCTCTTTAATATAACATGCTTAAGCAGTTCTTGAAGCAGGAGATGGTTTAGGGACTCGCCCTTCCTGGTGCATGGACAGTCACTCTTGCCTCCATCATCTCATTAATGTAAATCAAAATCGCATGCACTTCTCTAGCCTGGCACATGCAAGATTAATGATTTTCCATCCTTCTCAAGTCCTGCCAAATACCTCCTTTAGGTAGTGCAGGCTACGCTGATTTGTGGCCTTTGCCCATGTCCGTACATCTTCATTCTGACAGATGGTTTTTACGAGATCTGCTCTAATGTGCCTGTGCAAGTTTAGATTGTTTTGCTGCACTCCTGGTTTTACAGCTGCAGAGAGGAGAGTGTCCCTGCCCATGGCAGAGGGTGGAACTGGATGGGCTTTGAGGTCCCTTCCGACCCAACCCATTCTATGATGTCAACTATGAAAATGTGTAAATGTACTTTTTAGTCATAGAATCATAGAATCACTGGGTTGGAAAAGACCCACTGGATCATCCAGTCCAACCATTCCTATCAAGTGAGGGCCCCAAAAGATTCAGATTCTAAGAGAACAACTTTGGTGGTGTTGATTCCTTCCCTAGCTAACTGTAAATTAATTTTTCCAGTGTTTGTATCCAGTTTTCAATCTGTACTTTGTCACTAGTGAGGACTTTTTCCTTTTAATAAAGGAGGAAGCTTTCAAGTCTTGTTAAAGAGCTGATAAATCGTGGCAAGACATTAGACAAATTATGCGAGTTGGGGTTCCTGTGGTGTACGTTCTCTTGTAGAGTCCAGAATCTACAAAGCCATTGAGGAGCTGGCATCTGTGCTGCAAATCACCCCACTCAGCTTCTCCAGTGTCGAGCTGGAGCTCACCCTGAGCACTACGGCAATGATGTTTGTTTTCAGTCAGTGAGCATTAACTTCTTTCTTTCTAGTGCATGATTGATGGGTAGGGATACAAAGAGCTCTGTACAGCTGTACTGGCTGATGTTACCAGACTTGGTTTCTTCATCGTTACTCTGTGTAACTAGATTACAAATGAAAGTAATGCTGTTATTATTCCGTCAAAAAGCGTGGAAGTCGGTGTATGTGACTTGAGTTTGCACACATAAATTATACATAAATCTCTTCTAGGATTAAGGAGATACGATTTTTAGAAGTTTTAAAGAGAAGAATCGTAAGAGGCCTTTAAAATTCAGCTTCTAGCAGGTTCCTTTGCAGAATCTTGAGGCTGAGGCAAATGACAAAAAAAAAAAAATTCATAAAAACAAAACTTCAGAACCAGAGCGCGGTGTTGCAAACATCCCGAGGCAGTGTTCACTCTGAAGCCGTCTCATCTAAACTATTTGGATTTTTCCCAGTGCATTCAGACATGTAGTTTGTGCCATCTTTCACCTGTTTGATGGAGTTTTATGTGCTTACACTATACTCTTTTTCTAGGAAATGATTTCCAGCCTGGTTTTGATGTTAAATTTCAAACTAATTGTGTGAGGGGGGATAAATCAAAAGATGATCTAGCAAGGTCTGTGCAGATCCAGTATGAATTGCTCACCCTAAAGAGCAGATGATTTTATCAAGTTCTTAATAGGAATCCTGGAGATATTCAAGAGCTCTCTGAACATGTTATGGCTACTTGCTTCGGGTGACCTAGCTTGAGCAGAGGTGTTGAACCTCTAGAGATCCCTTCCAACACCTAAAGTTCTGTGATATTTTATTGATTGGGTCCCTGACCCAGCTATCAAAACAATGCTTCGTTCTGCCTTTATTTAATGAAGCATTTGTGCAATTAAGCATACTGAAAAATCAAGGCTCATTCCTCTTTACTCCTTTTTAAGTGAAAGCAACAAGTGGAGAATTTTTGCCATGGACAAAAATAGAGTACAGGTGACATCTTCAAATCCTAGATCTGGGTGATATATGCACCATGTGATGCTCCATATAAAGCAGCAGCCCTTGAGCTACTAGGAACTGCAGTGATGAAACCAGGAGAGAACCCTGGGTTTGAGGCTGAGCAGCCCTTTTGTAGGATGAGAACTGATAGTTTTTCAGCAGGTTACTTGGGGTGTTTGTGTCTGTCACTATGGGACATTTACTGCAGCTCTGGTGGGGCTCAGACACCCCGTGGCAGGGGGATTGGAACAAGATGAACTTCAAGGTGCCTTCCAACCCAAACTATTCTATGATTCTACTTCTTAACCTAAACATGCTGCCTCATTGTGTATATTTAATGTGGTTTTTTTTCTCAGACAGGTGTTCACGATGGTCCCTTGCTGGGTGAATGTTTTTCTAAAGCAATAGTGAATTGTGATTTAAAACCAAAACAAATCAAAAGCACAAAAACTCTGGGAGGGGGGATGACAGACATGTGTTCTTCATGTGAATTTTTAAATCGAATACTTGAGTTCTTCAGTCACTTGTTGACTCCATCTCTAACAAAGCTTCACAGGTTTGGGAAACTTAACAGCTTTTCACATGCTAAAACTCCAAACTCTTTTACTTGTGCAGCTCAGCAAAGTCCTTAAATCATAAGTACGTGATTTTGGTGAGAACAGGCACATGTCACCATGCTCAACACCAAGTGTCTCCTTGTTGAGTTAGAGAATTAGTGACCAAGCTCAAGGATAGATATGGAACCCAAGACTGTCCCCATGCTGTCTCACCCTTATTTCTAATAACTTCTGACCAAGAGATTTGTTCTTCCATAGATATGTAGCCTCTTCAAGGATTTAATCCCTTCTGCTTTGCAGGATGGTTTGAGGCTGCTGTTGAGCTAATAACAGCGTGGTGATGCTTGCTTTGTAATAGTGGATCAAAATAGCTTTGTGCTGTCAGTGTCTGAACCAGTCCCCTCGCCCTTAATGAGTGTATTTCAATTCACATTAGCAAGTTGTTGACCAAACCCTGGGCAATTTATTTCCCAAGCTGCGATGAGCAATGTAAATTGCCACATAACATCGACTTCTCCAGCAAAGTTATGGGCTCTTCTAAATTGGGATGTTTTTCTTGTTAAAATGCTAATGGTGAAATGGAATCTTGCAAAGCCTTATATTCTGTATCATTTTCTGTTTGTTTGTTCTGTTAATTAGTTGAGTTTTAAATAATATATCTTATTTTCTTTTGGTGCTTGAATTTCAGATTTAATTTGGAGAGTACATAAGGACTTCTTTGTAGGCAGCTCTATAATTATAGATTTGCTGGTTTGGTATTTGATGATGATACACATTTTCTATTATGACTACTCTGTAAATTGAAGAGGTGAAGAACTTGACTTTACATATATAAGTAATCTGGGATTTATTTAAGTCAGCTGGAAGTAATAGAGAGATGTGATGTCTGACAGACAATATAGTACTTAGTGCTACAGTAGCTGAATTTTCTTTGTAAGGGTTAAGGAAAGTTCATCTAGTCCAGTTCATCTTCTAATTTGCTGAAATTCCCTAAGTACTTTGTAATGACTCTGCTCATGTTGGTATAAACTTAGAATTAAAAAAAAGACATATTCAAGTTTGAATTTATGGAGAATCCCGCAGTACTGAAGAGTCCTCTGTTGGATCAGCCCTTTTCCAACAAGCCACCAGCTCTGTTCCTGTTTCTTTATTCCTTTTAAGCCACTTTTAAACCCCCTCTTTGTTAATCCTATTCGGCTGTCAGGTTGGTTGGTCACTTTGCTACAAAAGTTTGTGGGGGGAACTGGGCTGCACTGATGTGATGTTCAATCCCTTCATCCATGGGAGCTCCTGATGGTTTTGGCTTTGTGACTGTGGCCTTGACCATCTGTTCTCTCCACCTTTGCAAAGCCAAAGCTCTAAGGGAGCTGCAACTCCTGTGCTGGGGGGGGGTTTGTGTGCTGGAGTTGTTCTGCACCGTTACTCTTGCTGCTTTCCCACAAATAGACATGTATGCAAGGCAGAGTGCTGTAAATCACTGCTGAGCTGTAAATGTTTATTTGTTTTCTTTTGTCATTTCTGACAGGTTATCTGTGATAATTTTGTTAATTGCCACTTGCGAGGAAGGATCCCACTTACTCGTCTCTCTATACTTATTACACACGTATAAACAATGTCATTCAGCGTCGTAGCCATTTGCATGAGATGCTGCTGTTGCTTTGTAGGAGGATTAGCTGTAACTGCTTGACAGGAGAGTGCTTGTTTATATAATGTCTACTATTCGTGACTATAAATACATTTAAACCTCCGAGTTGGTGATAATGCAGAGCTGTCATCAGAATTCAGGCGGCTGCTCTACAGCTCGTAGGCTGGATGTGAGTGACGGTGCATCCAAGCCATCTGGAGCCGGCAGCTTTGGGGACCGTGGCTGCTGAGGTTTGGTGGAGTGACACTATTCCTCTGGAGGACGCGCTTCCCTGTTGTCTTCTCCCAGATTTTCCACTAGTGCAAGAGTCACGTTGGCAAAAGCTGGAGGGATGGGGGACTTTTGCCCCAGCACCTCCTCTTTTCTCTTCTTGCACAGAGAAGTGGGGATGGCAAGCAAAGCATTTACGATTAACCTCCTGCCTCTTTATCTTGAGAGAGCTTAGGGTTGACAGCAACAAGGAAAACTGCATTTGTAAGCTTATTTAGTACATTTGTATAACCATCTGGGATACAAAACCTCTACAGTCAAGGAGCTGTCAGGTTTCATTCTAGTTAACCCTGTGGAAACAAAAGGTTTGATTTTAATTTCTTTATCAGGTTTTCAGTTTGGTAACAACCTTGTACAAAAAACCCCAGTACTGATGGTGGTGGTGTTGTTATTCTCTTGATAGATCCACATTTTCATTGGAGTTGATGACTGGCATTGGTCCTCAATGGTCAGGGGGTCCCTGCTGGAGGGCAGGGGAGGAGGTCAGCACAGGGTGAGAAACTCTTTCCTTGACCCAGGCTGTCAGGTGTTGTGAGAAGTGATGGATTCAGAGCGTGGAGGCTGATAAACCAGGCGACGTTCATCACTCCCCTCCAGTTCTGGGACTACAGGAGGCAAATGAGGTCTGGTGGGTGACATGGATGTTTTGCAGCAGAATAAATTTGTTTTAATGGCTGTGGTAGATGGAAAGCAAGATGCTAATTTGGTCTCTTGAAATGGAACAAATGAATGTCAGAGAACTCTGCGAAGAAACCAGGTGGGGGCAGAATATAATGATGATGGTGTAACCTTCCCTGCAGAGTGTTGTGAGCTCTTCTGGAGTTTGCACAATGAGAGATCAGCCAGGCTTCATCCTCGGAGTTTGCTGAATAAGAATGCAAGAAAAGAAAAAAAATAGAATACAGGAAGAACTGGCACAAATTGTGACAGCTAAAGGTACTAGAAATGTAACTATGAATAATGCAATGGGAATGGTAAGCTTCGCTAGATAGTACTGAGAAAACTTGCTTTGCTTTTGGTTTGTAACTGTGGAAATTGGGCAGTGTTTGGTTTTTATTTATTTAACAGTTTAGAGCTGCGCCAGCAGGGTTTGAGGATTGGTGTTGCTTTTCCCACTGAACACTAGTGAACAAAAAAGTAAAGAAATTAAGGAAGAGAAATTACTTAGAGGAGGGAAAACAAATAAGAACAGCATCTCGCAGCAGGGAGCCAGATTTTACAGTGAAGGAACATTGGATTGAATGGATCCAGTTTAAATGAAGAAAGTCTGCGTCTCTGGATGCTGGAGGGGGAGAGGAGAAAGATGCTCCAGAACAGGTCAGAGTGGGGGCAAAAAATCCTGTTTAGAGGACAAGGCAAGGAAAGTGCAATTATGTAAAACAGATGTAAGAATGTCCTGGCAAGCAGATCCATTACCTCATGGATAATTTCTTGTGATGTACACAGGCTTGGGCTCTAGCCTGAGATGCCACTGTTAGGGGCTGGATTACCTCTCAGGGATGTGTATGAGTTAGGAAGAGGTGTGGTTTCCCCAGGAAAAAAAAAGCATAGTGGAAACTGTACCTGCTTAAAGTGTGGGAGTTAAGTGTTCAGCACTACTAAGAATCAGGTTGCTTTGGTGCCAAAATATGGATTTAGATGCTTAAAATTAAGTCTGCCTGTGTCCCAGTTTCCCCATCTGTAAAATGTATTACAGCAATTTCAGCTAATCCTATTAAATTGTAGTACTAGTGTTTCACTATTAATATATCTACAAGGACATGCATCATGGTAACTTTACCCCATGGTGACTAAAGTGTCTGCAGTAGCGCCGTATAAAATAATCGGAGCCTCTGGGACTCGGGAGCTCTCAGTTTTTAATTGGTTGACTAGAAAGGAATTATGCCAATTTTCTCCAAGCCAAGCTCTGGTCTTACCCTAGCCATGAGGGAGGGAAAGCAACCTATTTTTCAGAATAAGATATTTTACTTCCTCTCAACCCTGCTGTTTTAAGGTAAAAATCAAGCAGGGTTTGGCGAGAAAGCTTTGTCTTTCCTTTGCTCATTGAACTTGTGATTTTTTTTTTTTAATATACTTTTTTTTTTAATCTAACATGGTTCAAGGAAGGACTTGGGTGCCTTCAAATTGCAAAGACTCTGTGTAATGAAAAGACTTCCCGCTAGGCAAGGAAAAAGCTTCGGAGGTAATTACAGCTTGGTTTCTTCAACATTTTGTTCAATTTAGTGTTTTATTAAACCTCTCACCTGATCTTTGGTGTGTGTATGATAAAAGGAAGTTTGTAGTGCAGGCTCCTCTGATAGATGATATAATCCTTTTAGCAGGCAGGATGTAAAATAGGTCCCATAACACATCAGGATTTCCTCAGAAATCTCTGGCAAGGCTAATTATTTTTTTCCTAGCCACTGAGCAATCGCTAACTCTCCCACAGTTACTGAGTGCTTCTGACCTTCGATATTTCTTCTCCGCTTGTGCAGAGATTACTGAGTCCCCCAAGGGCAGAGCACCTGGGCTGCTGTTTCGAACCAGAGCTCCCTGTGAAGGACACGAGTGGAATGAGGCAGTTTCTGCTTGTTCAGTGCATCCTCTGAAGACAACGTAAAGTCTTGCAGTGCCAGAAGAAAAAAAATTAAAAAACCCCTATGTTCCTCAGAGTCCATTCTACGCATCTTATAAAAATCATTAATACCCTGTTGATTGCAGTGGCAATGCAGTAATTGCGATATATCTGAAATGTCAGTGTTGGGAGCATTGCAGAGGAGGCTTGTGGCTCTGGTTTGAAGGGAGGGGTTTGCAGCGTGCTGCTTGAATAAATCCCTAGAGAAAGGGGAGGAGGTGTGACTTGGAGAACTAGGGCCCAAATCCTGGTTGAACATCCCAGACTGGTCCCGGAGCAGTGATAAGAGACCACAACCCACCTCCTTCATGTGGTTTTCTAACTTGAACTTGTGAACCTGATGATCTGAGAGTGGTCTGTGCTTCACAAAGGCTGGAAAAACCTGCTGGAGGTGGGGGAGAGGTGTTGAGCAGGCAGCGAGAGCCTGGAATTCACTGAGTGTGGGGCAGCAGTCTCACCCTTCTGCTTTTTCTGCACAACCACTTTTATTTTCTTCTAGCTTATAAGCTAAGGTTTCATCAGGACAAGGCTTTCAAGTGTTCACCTATGTGGTCACATTTTGGATATCCAGATTTTTACCTGAATGTGGTAAAATATTCAGCTCTCTGGACTGCTTGTGGATATGCGTTAATGGTGAAGATTAGATAGAAGGTCTGTAGAAATATTTAACACTTACAAGAACATGGTTTAACCTTCTTGAAGTATTCATCATTTAATAAAATTAATTTGCATTTAGATATCTTTTCTGTAATTACTTCAAATTAGGTACCAGGGCTGAAATCTTAATGTGATGGGCAGGTGCTGAAAGCTTAAAACTCGGGTCATGTGTAATTTAGAGAAGAATATTCTGTCTCTTACTTTTAATAACTTGAGTGTTACCTGTCGTAGTGCTTTATTTGAAATGAGTTTCACCAGAGGCGAGTTCAAAACCATTCACTCCGCCACATCTTCTGAACAAGGTGTTCTTTCGACTTGAAGCTTGCTGTCCCTGCATAATGATTTTCTAATTCAACCACTAATTACTAATGGCTTCACTCTTCTCTCTCAGCATCTCCAGAAGACAGACGATCGCCTAGAGCAAACCAGTTGGGGTTCCCAGCCCTGAGTGTACATCTGGGAACCCCGGGGTTCCTCACTTATGGGAAACTGAGACTTAAAATCCAGCGTGCTCCTTGCTGTCGCTGGCACATTCTCTTTTAAAACATCATTGTTGAGTGCCTGGCTGTACCACTGAAGTAAATCATCACAGAAGCCACGTTTCCATTCAGCCTGTTTCGTATCTCAGTAATTTTTATGGTTCCCCAACCAGAGCTCAATACACCACATACACAAAATAATTACAATGAAGCAAAGCATTCATTTTGCTTTCTTTGAGGGGTACATTTTTCAAATATTCCCAAGGAAGGATTTTTATCTAACCCAGGAACTTGCAACGCTGCTAGAGCTGTAACTGAAACTGTAACGATGCAATTAAATATTAAATCATCAGTATGATGCTGTGTGGTGCTGCTCAGTCAGATCTGGAGCGCCCAAACTTAAAAGGAGAAAAAAAAGCAAAATACATGGCAGATAAATACATGTTTTTTACAGTTTGGACTAAAAGTTGAGGATGCCTTGCATGAGTTCATTGTCAGCAAACAACTATAATGAGATGCCATCAAGGAGAACTGTAGGGAGAAAACAATCATCAGCAACCTACAATGCCCAGAATGATATTGTCGTTCTCTATAAACAAAGACAATAAACACTATTTCATGCTAACAATATGTTTCTTGCAAGACTTATTTGTAATGCAGGGCAGAACAACATTACAGATGAAAAGCTGCAGCACAGATATTTAATAACTTTTTGGGAGTTATGAAGGAAACTCTAGCACACGTAGGATTATAACTTGGAGTTTGTAACTCCTAGAGATTTTTCTAGACACTGGAGGATTGGTTTTTTGTTGTGGTAATTAGAATTCTATCTCATGTGATGCCAAAAAAGCAGGGTGCTCCCTGAAAACTATTCCAAAGGCAGGTCTGGGATCTCTGCTAAAATGATATTGTAAATTTGGTGTAATAAATGGCCTGAATATGTTTCCTGGAATACCTTTTAGGGAATTTTCCCCTACTTGGGGGAGCTGGAGGATATTCTCCAAAAGCACAACACCATTCTCTACTGTTTTTAAGGCCTTTATATTGCTGGAATAGCACAGTAAAGCTCCTGCGTAATGAAAACCTGAGTTGCTCAAACCATAATATTACTTCTACCAAAGGTAATTTTTCTAAGTGCAGATATGTTCAACAGGGCATGATCCTTCCACGAACCCTTTGTGTTTACCTGTAATTCTCTTTTTGAGGCACTTCTATGAGCTCTGTGGGGCCTCGTCTGCACGCTTGGACACTGGAGACACATGTACAGTCTGTGGTTCACACAATTCTCTCTGACCAAGGCTTGCTTCCATTATTATGTTGTGCATTTTCTTTAATGAAATCCTTGGACTGGAAGGTCCATGTTCTGCCTTTTTTCCCAGATTTAAGTGCGATCTGAAAATCTGTTGTCCTATTTTTGAGTGTTTCAGTTATCATTGTGTTAGAAATGACAGCTGAATGAAGGCTTTTTCGTCTCCCATCCCTTCTCTTGTATAGCTGGATGCTCCAGCGTTGCTGCATTTCAGAGGTTCTCAGATCATCCATTTATACTGCAAAGCCAGTGTTTTGTGTAACTCCAGGAAAGCATGGATATTGTGATATCGAAACCACGCGTGCTAGAAGGTGTGTCCATCATTTTTTACAATGGAGCTTATTTCCATTTAGCTCTGTTGTGTTGTGAGTCCAGTTTTTCAACATCTAAGCATTTGATTGCTGGGATGTGGAACTGTGTGACCCATTACTGCTTTTAAGACCACTGAAGTTTAGACCAGATCGTTGTGATCTATCTTAGCGTAGATTTGGTGAAGTCAAAAGATGAATGAGTTATGGTTGGACTCAATCGTCTGGTGGGTCTCTTCTAACCTGGTTGTACTATGATTCTATGAATTAAACAACTGATGATCCAGACTTAAAAAGTGATCCAGCCTGTTGGACTGTTCTGGCTGATAAACAGGACTGATGTGTTTGTTTTCTTGCTTTGTAGAGTCAGAGCAAAGCAGGCTCTGCAGGGATGCTGAAATTGCTTGCAGCAATATCTTCTGTAATATGAATCCAAATAAGTGAACAGATAAAGCTTTCCGTAAGGGTAATCGACTCATCGGGGATGAATTCCTTTCTCGGACACTTTAGACATATTTTTTTGCAGCAGGGGAATTTCTGGGGAAAGCAAAGGATTGGAGTGGTGCAGTCTCCATCCCTGCTTTGCTCCTTTCAGAGCCCACGTCGGCAGGTTATAGCCTGCTGCACAACTGGCTTCTCCACAGCCAAATCCCAGCAACTGTCCAGTGACTGCAGTTTCCAGAGGGATGCCCAGCTGAGGGAAGATCATAGAATCACCAGGTTGGAAGAGACCCCTGGATCATTGAGTCCAATCATTCCCACCAATCTCTAATCCATGTCCCTCAGCACCTCATCCATCTGCACCTTAAACCCCACCAGGGAAGGCGAGTCAACCACCTCCCTGGGCAGCCTCTGTCAGTGCCCAATGACCCTTTCTTTGAAGATGTGGCTAACTGAAGTGTGGTGCTTCATTCAAGGATGCAGTGCAGTTTTTTCCTCTATTTTCTACATCTAGGCTAGTAGGTTTCCTGTATTTCTTCAGTGGTGTTACGGGGGGCAAAGCCTCTTAGCATTTGACTGCAAAGACCTAAATTTGTGTCATATTAGCATTCTTCTAGCTTACTCTTTGGAATGATCATGGTCGGACTTGATCCGGTGGGTCTCTTCCAACCTGGTGATTCTGTGATTTAGGAGAACACATGTAACTAACTCAAAATCCAGGGCAGCCTTGTTGGATATGAATTGAGCTTGATAACTGGGTTCAGTGACAGAAAACTGCGATGTGGATGATGTGTTAGGGCAAGCTGAGCCAGGCTGCACTACCTGCCTTCTCTAAACATGTTTGTGCTTTTGCATTGACAATTAACCTGCTGAAGATGGTTTCTTTCTGAATCACTGTCCACAGCCTCTGGCATGAGGCGATGCCAATATCTATGTCTGAGAGTTTATTTCCTTCCAAGATTGCTGGCACCTCCTTGAGTTTCCAAATGCGTGGAGCTCAGATTGGGTCTCTTACATCAGGCTGTAACCGATCGGAGGACACTATCTGTGCAATCAGATGGGTGAAATAATGGGATTGAACTCTGCGTGTATATTATAGACTTCATGTCATCAAGTTTGATTCAAGCAGCTTGAAAGGCCAGTGCATGTCTCAGCATGATAATTCTGACATGCGCTCCATCTCTGGGGAGAGAATGCATCTGTTAGCTGCTGCTTTCATGTTGACCCTGTCATAATCGATAAGAACAGCTCACCGCAGAGGAATTGTTTGTGCAAAAGACAAGGATCTCTATTTCTTGTAAAATACCCCAAAGCATTACAATAATTTCCCTCTGTATCATGAGAAATTGTTCTATAGCAACGTGTTTAAAGAATATCTGACTGCAAAACTGTGCTATTTCTGATGATTCAAGCCCATCTGAAATGCTACCTGGAGGCATAATTATCAATCTGATATGAATTTAGGTTTATGACACTTCCAACACACACACAGACAAAAAAATCCATTACAAATAAACTCGGATAAAAAAAAACCCCAAACAAACCCGCAGCAACTACAAAACCCTCACAGCCTGAATGATTTTGGTCATTGTTGGGTGGAGGTGGAATGTGTGTGCTGCTTTCCTTTAAATAGTTTAATTGTGTATAAAACAATTTATGAACTTTTCACAAACACTTTTTAGACTGAAGATACAAATCATTGGTTGTTACGCGCATAGAAAGAGAAGATCAGAAGGCAGTGGAAGTATAACTGAGACTTCTGAGTGAGGCTATAAAATATTCTATAGAAATGTGTGCTTTTGAGCTGCAGTAGAGCATCCTTTGCAGTGTTAGATATTCAGATCCCTGGTTAGAATTGTATTTGAATCCTCTTTTTTTCTGTAAAAAAAAAAAAATCTGAAGACTTTTTCTTCTCTATATTTCAATCTGCAGAATAAACGTCTCTGCACCCTGCACATCCCCGCCCAACCGATCGCTGTGCGTGGCCTCCAGCTCTCAGGACCACTCCCCCGCTGGAGCACTTAGTGAGTAATTCTCTCCATGTATCTCCTTAATGGACCATTATTCTGAGACCTTCAGCACTGGGAAAGAAATACATCCTTGTGCGGCGGGCTAGCTCGAGATCGATGTGCCTCTTAAATTCTGAAAACAGGTCTCAAGTGTGCTATCCTTCTGTCTGGCAGGGAATTTCAATTCCCAAAGCACAAACTCTTCCTGTTTGATGCAGGGGGTGTTACTGGAAAGCAGAACTCTCTTCTGCTGCATTTCTCACCGTTGGGGCTAACAGAGCTTATCCAAGCTCCTAATTAAGGTCTAAATGTGGATGCTGGGTTGCAATCAACCTACCCCGTGCCTGGATTATGTTTGTGTTAGGGTAGCAATGACAGAGCTCAAAAGCAACTCTTGAAATAGTTCGTGTAGACTGACGTTGGATTTCCTGCTAAATGGGATCGTCCTTGGAGATTCATCTGGGGCAAAAGAAAAACCAAAAAAACAAACCCAACCCCCGAATCTGTTGTGGTGTGTTCTCCTGCACTGTCTCACAGGAGAGCCTGTCATCTGAAGTAAAATTTATTTGTGAACAAAATGATGTAGTTTGTTCCGGGCTGGAGCACATGCACATGTTTGCGTGCAAGCTGGACAACTGAGGGACCTGAGCACTGGAGTGAAGGAGAGGCAGCTGCATGGACATGCTGAGAGATTTTTTTTTTGTAGCTGTGACTAGTTATTAAGTTCAGCTTAGGGGTAACAATTGCAGCATGGTAGGAGACACTTGTCTCTTTCTGCATGCAAAACCATTTACACTTCTCAGTTTGAGTCTAGGAAACTCATAGTTATTAAAGAAAATTAGACAGCAGGGCGTTCAACTCAATTTATGCCGTGTTCATTAATGGTGCGGACTAGAAGTATGTGTTTAGGCTTGATCAAGACTGTTATTGAGGTTGCCTGTCTATCTCCTTAAGTACTGCTATAGCTAAAAACCTGTTAGAAGCAGATCTGACAGTTTGTGGCTGTTTGGTTGTATGGTTCATACGGTGACAGAAATCCATTCTTGAAAAGCATTTCTTTTCAAATTACCCCACAATGACCTCCTGGTGAGGTAATAACATAGCTGGACATCACAGGATTTTGAAACGTTGAATCTCAGCGTAACGCTCCTTAAACATTGCAAGAGGAATCTTAGCACAGACTAAGACTACAAATTTTTGGTGTGGTTGAATGACCTGAGAAGTCACTGCAGGATCAGGATTCTCAGCAGGTGAGGGCTGGGTTTGCCTCCAATGTGTTGCTGACTCTTAGAACTCTGCAATTAGTTTCCATTGGTGCATCACTGCTACAGGTAGAAACTAAAACAGTTGCAGCAAAATCCGTGGCCTTTGTTTGGAAGTCGTTCTGCATCGTGTAAGTCAGTTTTTGTGTTTGTGCCCTTATGTATGTGCTCAGAGTAATAATTTCAACATAGAATTCTTCCAGAATTAGCACAAGCATAATCTTTATAAAGCAATCCTGTCAAATATGGATTGATTATTTCTAATGTTTGCTACCTACAGCTCTTTACTGGCCCAGGAGTCTTGCTGCACTGGTACTGTCAAAATGCAGCTGCTGTGGATGCTTCTGTACAAAATGTCCTCTATCCCACCATCCCTTGTCCTTCCAGTCAAAGCTGAATCAAACTAATGATTTAAACTGGGAGGATTGGTGCTGATCTGTTGCTTTCAGCGAGAAGCAATTGCTTTTTACATTCCCATAGCTCTGGGAAGGTGAGATTCCCTTCTGTGCTGGAAGGGCATCACTAAACGGTGCCTTTCTTCTGCAGATCCTTGACAGGGACATGAAAATCAGACTTCTCAGACAGTATCCATGATCCAGCTAGCAGAAACTTCTGTTTATCATCAGCTGGGGTTCGGTAAGCAGGGTCCCCCAGTGCAGATCTGCCTGTACAGAGCGGTACCAAAATTTTGTGGGTGCCTCACTTGCAAATGAATTACCCGTTCATAGAATCACCAGGTTGGAAGAGACCCACTGGATCATTGAGTCCAACCATTCTGATCAAACACTAAACCATGTCCCTTAGCACCTCATCCACCTGTTCTGGTCAGCTCTTCCTCACCTGTAGTCATGTCACAGTGGGTTTTGCAGTGGATGTGAGACACATCAGCTGTTAGAACGGTCAGCTCTGTCTTAAACAGCCCCACAAAACTGTCTCTCTTCTGGCTCTGTGGTGTTCTAGGCTATGAGAGCCAAAGGATCTCAGTATCACAGCTGTATAATAGCTCTGAAACTGTGGTGGTGACGCAATTCAGTTCTTTGTCCAAGTGACTGAAAAGAAGGGAGAGGGAGGAATGAAGATGTCACTTTATAGCTGAGAAACCAGAGGCTGAGACTTTTCATTGGCTTTGTAGGTTAGTTTATGCTACTCTTCTATTTTTTCAATTGAGGTGGTGTTTTTCTTTGAAGATGTTTCATCTATATCTTTGATAGGAATGGTTGGACTCGATTTGATGGGTCTCTTCCAGCCTGGTTGTTCTATGATTCTATATTAGGCTGCTGAAATCTGAAACTTATTCTGTCTCACGTTCAGTAGCACAATGCTCCTCCTGATTCCTGCATTACACCTGTAACTCAATCACAGGACCTGAAACTTGTGAAAAATATATTTTAAAATATACTTCTAGCAAGTTGTAGAGTGTCTAAACTTCATGTACTTTCTGGAATACAGGTATGGAAAAAAATGAAAATAATTGATTGCCAATCGTGGTGGAAGGGTTGGAGGCAAGCAATCACGAGCAACATAAATTTGTTGAAAGACCTGAATGATTTCTAATGAAAAGTGCTACATGATAGTTTGGCTGTGCAGAGCGCAGTCGTTGTGCTGTTCTGGCAAATTGTGATAAAGGACTGAGATTATTTTTGCATTCAGTACAGGAATAATCATAATAAAACTCTAGAAAGCATTTTGCAAATATTAAATTAGAAATTATCAAAATATTCCCTTTAGGAAGGAAAGTATTACTGCCTGAGGATATTGCTAGGTTAAATAATTTGTTCATAGCCAACACAAAATGCAAGGATCAGACTAGATTGACTCTTGCAAAATGAAAAAACCAAAAGGTGTTTGGAACTGCAGTGGAGTTCCTAGCCCTAAACTCTGTGCTGGCTTTGTCCACAGGAGACACATCTTCAGGAAAGGTCAAAGAATCATAAAATAACCAGGTTGGAAGAGACCCTCTGGATCATAGAGTCCAACCATTCCTATCAAACACTAAACCGTGAAGACAACGCAGGCTCAGTTTTCAGGGGAGCGGCACGGGGGCGAAGCAAAATATGCTGCAAAGTTGTCTCATGGCAAGACAACTAATGTGAGAAAAAAATCCTGCTGGAGAGAAAGCACCAAGGCAAACCTCGCCGTGCCAAAGCTATTCCAGAGGGGCTTAATCCCATCCCTGCAATCCAACTCCCTTAGCAGCGTTGATGGAGAGCGCAGAACTGCTTCTCTATTAGGATTTGCAGCTTGAGATCTGGTGAGAGTTACCCACAGGGACTTGACTTCTTTGGCAGCAAAGGTACGGGGAGGCTTTTCAGCCTCTCAGGGAGGCTCGGTGGTAGCACTGGGTATAAATTAGTAGGTTATGAGAGTCTGTTAGGAAGCTGTCTAATGTTAATCTCGCTGGATGTATCTGTATTTAGACTTAATTGTGTTTCTGCTGATACAGGCTCACATAGGAGCTGTGTTTGTGTACCTACTCATTTGCATGTTAATGGGGTTCTCCAGGGCTTTTCCTTGATCTTTAACAATAGGGAAGCCTGGCTAATTGAAATTTATTTGAAAAGGGTTTATTTGCCTCTTGGGTTGGGGACAACAGGCTGTAACAGCTGAGGGAGGCTGCAATGCCACCTTAGTAAGGTTTTAATACCTGAGGCACCCACAGTGCCAGGACCAATTGACAAGGGAGGTGGGTGGTTTACACTGCTTGCACTCACACCCTGAGCTGGGTTTGGTCCAGCCTGTTTGTCTAGTGATCGCTTCACAGCAGCAGAGCAGAAGTGGAACTGTTGGTTTTTAGCGGAACAAAGGAGACCTGCGTGTGAAGTTTTCCAGGTGATGTAGCTGTATGCTTCTAGCAACTGAATCTGGCTCAAGAATGCAGGAGAGACAACATACGAAGGTCTATCCTGGTTACTGCCACTAACACTCCTTAAAAAATTGAACCTGAGCATCTTTAAATGCCATACAGTGAATCCTGGCTTTGTTTATTCTAACACCTTTGATTCTCTAATCCCCTTATTCTGCTGTCACTGGTGCAGGATATTTCTATCTTGGGTCTTTGTGAAATCTTGCATGCAGCCCCTCGTTCTCCACACGACTCCTGTCCAGAAATTCTGGGAAGTGCTGGTGAAGCATGACAGTCGCTCTAGCAGATCAACGCACTCCGAGAATTACTTCTAGGCTGGGAATATTGTGATGGCTCAATTTATCAGCTGCCCCCTTTGCCAGCACCATCAGTCAAGCTGGAGCTGGAGGTCAGGATTTCAGTGTGGAAATAACATTTTGGATGAATGATGATTATTTGTTGGGAGGAGGAGTTGTGTGTTTTTACTATTTACCCTCTGTGGCCTGTGTTTTCAGCTTGACTGCATGGGAGCTGTTTTGCTGTGCGCCTTCTGGGGTGCTTTGCTCTTAACTCGAATATTGTGGCTTCTTTCTTTTAAGTTTGTTGCCAGAAAAGCTGCAGGGCCCCATTGACACTTCGCTAATCTCTGCAGTTTAGAACCTGCCTATGATCCGGTGGTCTCGGTTCATCTCCTTGCAAATATTTAGTTGCTGGGCTTTACGTTGAGGTTTTTGATTATGAGGAGTTTATTATATGGCAGACAGCACATTCCCTAGTACAGAACAGAATAATGTTATGCTTGGACTCAATGATCCAGTGGGTCTCATCCAACTTGGTTGTTCTATGATTCTATAATCACAGCTGAAGCACAGCTGTCAAAATAAAATGAACAGCAAGTGCAGCTATTGCTTTAATTGTGTTTATATACTCGTTAGCTCTGAGAAATTCACAGTCCAGAGTGGTTCTTTCTACTGATAGTGTGGTAAGCGATGGGCTACCACATTTTGGTAGCCAGAGTCCAGATGGGTTTTGTGTCTCCGTCCTGAGACAGAGCTGATAAACATTGTAAAGGGAGCCTGGAGTTCCCTTTCCTCTTCCAAAGCAGAGAAGAATAAATGTGGGTTTTTTGCTAGCTAGAGCTTGGAAGCATGAAATTCTTCAAAATGGATGGGTTGTACTGGGAAAAACGGTACCATGTATGGCAACTTCTTATCTTTATCTCTTTGGCTTTAAGATTATTACCTCCCTGTGCTGGAGCCTCAAGCTTGTAGCTGCTAATAGATGGTTCTGAGAGTGTGTGGTAATGGTTGCAGTGGCAAATTCCCACGTTACCCTGGAGCCTCCTGTTTGCCAGGGTCTCCTGTGCTCGATTTCAGCTTTTGACTCCCATCTTGCCCCATAAAGCCAGACTGTGTTTATTTGTCTTCCACCTTGTCAGAATTCCATTCAAGCATTTTTGTTTCCTTGCACGTTGCCCCTTGGTGCTTTAGAATTTTATCACAGCTTTTTAGAGCCTCCTTGCAACTCCTCAGATCCTCTCCTGAAATCTCTTTCTGTGATGTTTTAGAGAAGCCAGCACTTAGGAAGCCGCTAGACTGTATCGATGCTGTGCCCATCAGGCTGGCTAAGGATTTGTCTGCCCTGCATGGGGAGCGCGTGGTGCAGAGATTTCCAAGCCTCTGCTAATGCGAGTAGCTGTTCATGTTCACACACACATGGTGCAGCATCACGCAGAGCAATGAATTTACATCCAATCACCATCTGGCTGCAGTGTCTTAAGTCGTAGGCTCTGGCGTTCTGCTGTATGCTGGTATTTCTTGGAGCAGCAGCTCTATCATGGGATCTGAGTCTCTTGCTGGGGTTTTTTTGTGAGTGTGTGTTTTCTTGGCTTGTATGGAAAGCTTTTGCTCTGTTTCAGTGCACAACAGTGAATTCAATCCTGAATGACTGGAGGTTTTTGTGTGCAAGAAGCAAAATTAGTGAGGGGACTGGCTTCTCTGCCCACCCTTGTCAGTGAGACTTCATGCAGGCACAAGGTTTATCTTCAGCATTTAGTTAATCATATGCTTTATGGTGTTTATTCCGACTTAAAAAGAGGGAGAATAGAACAAGATTAATATTGCAGAGGAAATATTTCCCTTTACCACAGAGTTTTAATTAAATTTGAAGGAGGGAAACAAGGACTAAACTAATTCTTGACAGGATTAATGGATCTGAAAGCTGAAATGAGTCCTTTTTTTCTTGTCTCAGTATATTAGGAATAAATGGAGTATTGAAAGCAACGAGTCCTTCATATAGGCACTTCAAAAGCCTCATAAGGGAATTTTCAGAGGCATATCCTGCTACAAATTTTACCTTAAGTGTTTGTGAATCTATTCCAACAGTTGATTTTAATGTATGTTAGAGTTCATCTATAAAGCAATGGTTATTATGCGTATTTGCACATGGCAAACAGTGAAATAGAAAGTTTGACAGGCTTGCTGTGACTGATTAAATTCTTCTTCCACTTCCATTAGAGTTCTCAATCTCACCTTGAAAATCTCATCCCACAGCCTTGATGTGATTTTTAAATGGCGTTTATACTGTGCCTATGAAACGCACGACTTGTGTAAGCTCCGTGTTTAATAATGAGACTGGGAAAATACTTGCAGGTAGTCCCTGGGAAACGGTAATGAAATTCCCAACAGAAGCATCTGACACTGTCCGAGATTCATGGTGGTGGGTCTGCTCTCTGCTCTGCATATGCGTGAGAAAAGAAAATGTGCGATTTCATTAGGAGTATAAAATGGGAAAGACGTCTCTTTTCCAAAGCCATTTCATGGTTGTTTATGACTGGATGAGCCCTTCTGGTTCGATTTCCTAGGATTTGGTTTAATGAATAATGCAGAGCTGCAGTGCGGATCTGGTAGTAACTGCTCCTGGGGTGCTTGCTCCTGCAGGGATGTGTGATCATAGAATGGTTTGGGTTAGGAGGGGCTGTAGAATCATAGAATCACCAGGTTGGAAGAGACCCCCTGGATCATCGAGTCCAACCATTCCCACCAATCTCTAACCCATGTCCCTNCTCTTCCAACCCTCCCCACCATTTATTTCAGGTTGCAGCCAAGTGCTGGTAGGGAGGAAGCAAAAATAAGAAATCAAAGCAGATGTTCTTCACCCTGGTTTACTGGGACTTTATTCCAAATCAAAGTGAGATGAAAATCAGAGACAAAAATGACAGGAAGCTATGGGACAATGAGAAAGCAAGAGATCTCTGGGGAAACACTAGAGAGAAAGTGCTGGTAGTTTTATGCACACGGTGACAAATCCTCATGCCTTGTCAGCTGGTGAAGCTCCACTGGTTCCTCGGAACCTGGCCAGATATGCGCTTGGGAAAAGGAAAAACTCACCGAGTGGCTGTGGAAGGCAGGATGCACACGAAAAGATTTGGTGTCCTCAACAACCCCATGCACCCACACAGGCAACCACACAGTTTGTTTTAACTAAGACTTATTTTGATTACACTAAATCCACTGAATTTTCAGATGTTCCTGGATGTAGAGGAGGAGCTGGGCTTGTTTTTTTTCTCAGTAAAAGTGCAGTGGGTCATGTTTTCAGTGAACTTTATTTTAATACAGAAATTCTCTCTATTACTCTGAAGAACCTGTGAATGTAGTAGTGGTGTGTGTATCATCACGATATCTAAGCAGTAGATAATGTCAGGGTCTGGCTGTGTTCTTATTAGAAAAGAAGTCGTAGCATCCAGAGGAAAGAACTAGAAATACATCATCTCTTCATTTTGTAGCCAAGAATTGCAAATGGACAATTTACCTTCCCTACCCTCTTCCGAAGACCTACTGGAGAGTTTTTAACTGCATCGGTTGTTTGGGGCTTGACTTTGTGTATTTACCTGGTTTTGATGAGACTTTTGTTACTGAACCACAGGTTCGTTTTTCCTTCCCTCTCCCCTGATAACAGGCTTGAATAAAATGTAAACCTCTGCTAGCTGTAAAATTTGAAGTGGGAGAAAATGCAGATGTTATGTTTATCTCCAGTAGTTTTAAACTCCTGTTTGGGGAGACAGGCAAACACAGCAGTGTGCAAAATGTGCCTAAAGCTACGGTTCTTTCATTTCCCTGCACAGTGCCCATAAGAAGAATTATTAAACATGATTTTCACAAGGCAGGCATTTGTTTTTTAAATCAGGATTGGAAGATACGCTGGGGCTTAAGAGATTTATTTGCTGTTGCCCCTTTTATAATTGTTTCTGTAAATGGATGGGAGAGTTGAATCACTTAGCATCATTTGCTTTGCTGGAAAAAAAGCTACGAATTTTAATCTGAGCTTGTTTTCATAGCTAGGCAAGTGATCTGTTAGTTCCTGAGAGCACCTTGGTGTTAGGGTTTAGAGCTGCACACTCAGTCAGAATATTGCTGCCTTCTCTTTGTGAAAGAGAAAATAAACACAAACCACTAACTCACACTGGCAGAACTCTTGGATGCCAAAAAAAATGTGCGTTCTCTGTACCTGAGTTAAGATTTATATTCTCAGAGGTTGTTCAGGTCCTTGGCTCTTACTAAATTTGCCAGTTCCATTGATTTCACTGGTGCCAATTCACCTGGCACCAGCTCTAAGAGTCAGGATCCTGGGTGTCTGTACATTAAAGATGAGAGGTTCTTGCTGAACTGTTGTCTAATCAAAAGGGTGTGTGCCTATAGAATCATAGAATTATCAGGTTGGAAGAGACCCACTGGATCATCGAGTCCAACCATTCCTATCAAACACTAAACCATGTCCCTCAGCACCTCCTATGTACATACTCACTGTGAGAGCCTGTAACTCTTAGCTCAACTGTTTCACTGCCACCTTTCATCCAATTTAGTATATAAATGAGAATCATTTGATTGGAAAAGACCTTTGAGATCAACTCCAACCATGCTTGTCCACTTCTAAACCACATCCCTGAACACATCATCTACCTGTCTTTTAAACACCTCCAGGAACGAGGACTTAACAACCTCCCTGGGCAAATAATATAATTAATAGACATGTGTACATGTTTTTGAGCTTATATGTATACACATCTCTATTGAAAAGCAAGCTGCTGGGAGAGAGAGGCTACTGAAGGTAAATGCTTCCACCACTAAACACAGCAAGAACATTCAACATCAGGTGCAAGTTTGGCTTGTGGATTTAGACTTCTGCCTACAGGAGGAGTTTGAATTAAGGCCAACCAAGAGCTCATTAAATCTGCATCCCAGTTCAAAGCCTGTGTTCACATCAGAGCATTTTCCCCTATTTAGCAGACCTGAGGAGCAGCTCACAGAAAGTTCCGTGATTCAGGGCGCAGGTTAGGAATGACCTGGCAATGCCAGCTCTCTCCCTCTTTTTCAGCTTGTAGAAGCAGTGACCTCCATCCAACTCCCAGCCTGGTGGGCGAGTGGAGAGAAGAGCAGCCTGAAGCTTCCCTAGTCTCCGTTTGTATAAGAGTGATGTTTAGGGATGCTCATCTCCCATCACTGCTGCTGATGACAACATAGCTGATTCTGTGCTGGAGTAAAATTGCTGTATAAATTAGATGTACAGCCCAGTGTGCCAAGAGGAGAATATCTCATGTTGCTTGCGTGTCAGGCTGTCATTACAGGAGGAAGATAATCTAACTTTCACATGGATCCTTTTCTGTTATTTAACACCCCCCTGTACGACATATTTAAGGCTTTTGCAATGCCAACGCCTATTTGATTGTGTGTGTTCTACGTGGTCCATGATCTGGACAAACACAGGCTCACAATGCTGTTTTGCTTAGGAGCCTCAGTGCAAAAGCTGAAAATACCTTTCAGTCAGACTTACTCAATTAAGTTTTGCTTCTTATCTAAATATTTTACGTGGGGATTAAAGACGCAGTTTTACTTCCACTATAGAGTTAAATCTTATGTTAGGGACACCTAGGACAGTCAACGCTATTATTTTTGCATGTAAAGATAAATAGAAGTCTTAAATAATTAACATCAGGATTTATTCACATTTCTCCCTGTGAAAGAGAACTCATTTGTGAGATACAGAGCAAAATACATTATTCATCATTTTATGTCAGAAATAAGAAAATTAATATGAGGGTATTTGGCATGGACTATAAAATCTCATTAGCAGCAGTGTTCTGAATCTAAAAGGAGAAATACATTCAGGCCAGATTAATACATGGTAATGGCACAAAGTAAGCTACATCCTCCTGATTATTTTTGCGAGTCTTCAAGATATTAGTTACATTTCCTCCTAAAATGAATATTTAGTGAACAAAGTTCCAGAATAAACCCTGTGGTTTGCAAACTGAAGATACTGAGCAAGCAGGACTCTTTCTGTACTGGTTTTTGCTGTGGTTCCAGACTTGACTGGATGAGAATGATGTGTCCTAAAGTAACGACCAGCTCATAAAGCCTTCTGGTGCCTGCTGCTGTGAGTCGTGATGGCTTTTTATTTTCTCAGTAAACTTCTTGCAGAAAATTTTTGTGCTAGGGAAAGCAGCTTTTATTGTGTGCAGATGTGTGAGGTCTGAAACGTTGAGGTTGCTCTCGTTGCAGCCTGCAGGTACTTCTCTGGCAGGCAGATAATAAAGACATTAAGATGCAGCATTAAAGTGCTCCAGTAATCTCACAGTAAAATAATTAACTCGGCTAGTTCGGCAGCTTGATACGGAGCAAAAGGTCCGTTTGAAGAATACGGTGTCATTAATTACTTTTTGTGATTATATGTATTGATATTCCAATATACAGTCACAAGACTGTTATCTGTCAATGAACTGTGCTGCTGGAAGGCTCCTGGGGTGAAATCTCAGGTTCGCTCAAGTCTGCAGTAAAAATTCCCTTTATTTCTCTGATCCCAGAGTTAACTGGCTTGGGCAGTAGTGCTCGCTCCTCCAGCAGAGACATGTTGCTCCATGAAAGGGGTACCTGATGTCCACCAGTCCCACTCCTACCACAGGCAGGGACACCTCCTGCTGAATCAGGGGCTCCAAGCCCCATCCGACGTGGCCTTGAGCCCCTCCAGGGATGGGGCAGCCACCCCTGCTCTGGGCCAGTTGTTCTTACAAGCTTTGAGAGGTTCTATTTCTTTTTCTCTGAAACAGAAAAGCCAGAATCAAGACTACTATAAGCATTAGAACAACAGAAGACTGTGGAAAAAAAACCCGAAAAGGTTGGGAGGGTCAAAAGAATTCTCTCCATCTAGAGAAATCTGTGACTTGGGAGGAATCCACAGGTGTCTGGTTAAGGCTGCTCTGTGCTCCTGGGCAGTCCTGAGAGTCTGATCTGTTATTGCTACTGTATAAATCTGAGCCTTGTATTTAGAGCCTTTTCTTTGGAAGATGTAGGTGTCAGCCTCATTATTCAGTTGTTCTTATTTTTAAACAGAAAACTATTTCATGGGTGTGTTTTTTTTAAAACTTTGCTGATTTGGTATTTGTTGCCTGTGGAAATCTGCATGGAATTGACAGTGAAATGTAAGGCTGTCTACACCAAAATAATCATTTAGATAAACTGTGTCCTCAAAACATTTTTTTTCCCCTTCTATTAAGAAAGCAGTTATTTGAATATTGTCATGTTCTTGCCTGACACATCCCTTTCAGCAGCTTGTTCTGAAGCACTGGAGAGACAACACAGTCAAAGCAGAGCAGCTCTTTTGCCATTTTTCATCACTGACAATGTAGCTAAAGCTTCCATGAAAGCCCCGTCTCTGGAAGAGCAGGTGCCTGACGGAGAAACTGTTCCCGACTGAAATGAGCAGAATCGCTTTCTCTGATCTCTGGACTTTTATTGGGACAAAAATTCAATTTCTAGACATTTGCTGAGGGATCTTTTGTAGCCTTTCCACTGCTCAATGGCCATAAAGAAGCTTGTGGTGTCTGGGTAGAAGATGATTGACAACTACCCATAAGGCTTCTTTTAATTTAGGATGCACAGTGCTGGAGTGGGATTCTTGTACTTACTGTTGCTTAAGAGCAACTTTCAAAGTGAAGGTCTTATGTGACCGTAAAGTAGAATTTCTTTTGTGCCTGTAGCATCCTACATACATTTTAAGAGTTGAGGAAGATAAACAGGAGAAAGGTACCTAAATCGTATTCTGCTCTTTGAACATGGAAGAGTGTTTCCAGCTTCTAAGGAGCACAAGAACGTCTTGGGTCGAAGAGTAGAATCAGACAAGATTGTGAAGCCGTAGGCTTTCACGGCAAGCGTACAGTCTGTGTGTACCCAAGGCACATCAGCTCCCTGTGCTTACTGAAGGTTCAATGGAACTTCAAAGGGGAGAAATATATATATATATTTTTTTCCCAAACCACAGATTCAAAGTTGATCGTTGCTTTGTTCTGTAGGATTTGGAGAAGTCACTTTGGTACATAGAATCATAGAAACACCAGGTTGGAAGAGACCCCTGGATCATCGAGTCCAACCATTCCTATCAAACACTAAACCGTGTCCCTCAGCGCCTCATCCACCTGTCCCTTAAACCCTTCCAGGGAAGGTGAATCAACCACCTCCCTGGGCAGCCTCTGACAGTGCCTACTGACCCTTTCTGTGAAATATTTCCTCCTAATCTCTAGCCTAAATCTCCCCTGGTGGAGCTTGAGGCTGTTCCCTCTTGTCCTGTCCCCTGTCACTTGGGAGAAGAGCCCAGCTCCCTCCTCTCCACAACCTCCTTTCAGGTAGTTGTAGAGAGCAATGAGGTCTCCCCTCAGCCTCATCTTCTCCAGGACATTCTTCTCTTCTCCAAGGACATTTGGCAGGTCCTTGGGTTCGTAATATTAATGCAATAAAGGAAAGGAAAAGACTGTCTTAGCATGATGCTGTGGAATAATTACCTCAAGAACATGAGGCTGAGGTCTCCTTAGCAGCCAGTGTGCTTGGAATCTTTCCAGAGCAGACCCCTGGAGTAGTCACCAGAGTTTCTAGCTCTTGGCCAACTGAATTATATAAATGGCTAGAAGTTATAGACCTATAAAATACTAAATGTCCTTCTCAGGTTGCTGAAAGCACTCAGTTGGCAGTGACCTCCAGGTGAACTAAATAAAAGTTGATGTCAAAGAGAATTAAACACACTCAAAACATTTTGTTCTCCTTGGGGAAGTTTTGAGCAATAAGTCACTATTTTATGTTGGATCTCTAGTCTGGATTTTGCTTCTTGATACTTTTTGTTTTTCTTTCTACTTGTATGTGAATACATGTACCTTAAACTTAGCATACGTATACAATAGCATGAATGCAAGAAAAATAAATAAATGTAGAAAAGTTCTTGCTGGCAAAAACTGGCTCTTTTCATAGGGAAAAAGCTCATTGCGTTTTATACACTCATCTCAGAAAGTTTAAATTAACTAATGTGTAGATCATTGCTTTTTCTCACAAGTTGCAGATCTCTACTCTAGTTGTGTGTGTTCTTGCTGAGTGCTGGTGATCTCCTTGAGTCTGTGCACACCAGTTAGTCTGGGATGTTCTGATGGGAGTGGTTGTCCTGGCTAACAGCTGTAACGGGTAACATGTACAAACCCACAGAGATTAGCTCTGACAAGAGATGCTCTTGTCAGGGCTTATAAGATTAAGCTGCCAAGAGGTGACCTCGAGCTCTGGTTACCTCCTGAAAGTTAAAAGCAAGCAGGCTTTGGTTCATGAACCTCGCTGCGCACCTGCTTTTGTTTCGCATACCCAGGTGGGGTTGTTTTTCTGAAGCAGGCAGTCCTGAGGTTCAGAGATGCAGATGGTCATGAACTCACTCTGTACAGCCCAGTGGGAAGGGGGAAGATTGCTCTGGAATTCTCTTGTGAACAGGTGTCACACAGTATTTTCACTGTGATATCAGCCTCCCACTGCTGTTCTTAGCATCCCTCAGTTGGAGGGGACTAGCTCTATGTAGGAAAGCATTTCCTTACCAGCAACTCCTTTTAGGGATTTTAGTTGACTCAGAGTCTCAAATTTGCTTTGTAATTACCAGCCTCCCCTGCTGCTACTGCCCAGGCACCAGTGTCGGCACTGGTTTGAGTGTATCTGCATATGTGGCTGCCCATAGGAACATAGAATCAGGGAATCACAGAATCACCAGGTTGGAAAAGACCCACCGGATCATCGAGTCCAACCATTCCCATCAAAATATCACAATAGCTGTTCATGACCTTGATGGTCTCGTCAGTTGTCCCCAGAGTGCTGGTCAGACATGGTCAATTCCACGTTCTTTTCCTTTCTCTGAGTGCTGGGATTTCCCTGTGCGTTCCTGTTTCTTTGTCATTTATTGTGGTTCTTCTGTTTATGCCAATTCAAAGGTCACGTTGATTTTATTCTACCTTATTAATGCTCATTTCCTGGATTCACTTGGTATTTCTAACCGCTGATCCTCAAGCCCTGATTTATTAGATTACCTGCTGATTTAGTCTTTTTTGCTTACGGTATGTGGCTTTTTTTTTTTTTTAGTTCAGTCCCATATAATTATCACTCTACTCATATAACAAAAGGTTCATAATTCCAGAATATGTCACTACCAACAAAAGCCTGCGAAGCAGCAAGAATATTGCAATATGCTTTTGCTTGGGAAAAATGTAATCTGCCTCCCACTACGTAGCCCAAAATATAATTACAGCTGAGAAGACGCTGTGGTAGAGCTAGACAGATGTTCCCAGTAGTGTCTTCAATGTCTGCGAGTATAAATGCAAAATAAAAGGTAGAAAAATAACCAGATTTGAGAGAGACTGAAAAGAAGTTGTTTAACCCAGTAGCACAGAACCCAATATTTGTCAAATGTGTTTAAAATATCCTATCTCTAGAGAAACCGAGGGTCTGCTTGAACAGATTAGATGAAGTAGGTTTTATTGTCACATCTGCATTCTGGAGGTGTTTTATTTATTGCCATATCTCAATTCTGCTTGGCTGAAAATACATTCAGAAAGTCCAGGAGGACATGGGGGCTGCTGGGAGCAAGAACAGACTGGGGCACAAAGCGTGGCTGCCTTCCCGTTAGTGTGTTAAAGGAACTCCTAATCCTTCAAAATTGTTTTATTCAGTATCTCTTGCCAATAATCCAGAGAAAGTACACGGTGTTAGATGTTTTACAAGAGTTGCTCCAGATAACGGGGTTTGTCAGCAGAAATTGCTCTAGAAAGTGCATTGTAAAGTCTTGTTTCGTTCATTGATGACTAAAGGCATTTTAAAAAGTGAGGAATAAGATTGATAAAAATCATTCTTCTTTCTCCACTTAAAGCTTCTAAAGAAATTGATTAGTTTAAAAAAAAAAATCCTGTAAGATGTATTATTTGCAGAACAACCCTCGTGTCTGATTTAGTGATTTATCCAGAGACCTCAGGAAATCTTCACTTTCCAGCATATTCTCAGTTAGGAAGAGAAGTTCATGGATGCACAGTCCTGAAGTCGCTAGGGGATGCAGAAATCAGTCATTTTTCATGATGAAATAAAATGGATATATGGTACTTGCCTGTTTACTAAAGTGACTTTTCATATGCCGTTAATGATCAGTTTCTGAAAGTAGACGAGGAACGGTTTAGATGCTGAGATTATCTGTCTGGGATGCTCTGGCCCACAGCACCGGGCTGTGATTTATCTCCTATCAGCCAGGAAAAAAAAACCAAACCCTCTTTAAAATTAAATGTTAAATTTCCCTGTAATCTCTGTGAGGAAACTGTTCCATCTTCCCTTCCTCCTGCGTCCCTTTGCGTTCTGCAGTGCCCTCCTAAGGTGTGACATAAATACTGCTCGGAGGCTTCTCTCGCCAGCCATAACTCACTTGAAATGTTTTGCTTTGAGCACATGGGAAAACAAACAAGCACTGAAAGTGATGTTTCAAAGGTGATAAACAATTAGAAAAGGTGTATTTTATATAGTCGAGACACTTTCTTCTGTTGCTTCATGCGTGCAACACCTGCAGCAGAGCTACTGCCCTTTTTTCTTCTCTACAAAAATCCCATTTCAAGTCCAACCACGCAAGATCAATATATTTCAGTCAATCACAGTTAAAGCTTTACTTGATAGCACATGTTCTTCCTATAATACACTGGGTTATTGCCTCCCAGATTTGATGGAGCCAAGGCTTGGGGATGAGATAAGAAATATTAATGTGGTGTGCAGTTTAAACAAATCAATGTAGCAATCTGCGCCGAACGCCGGCAGAGTAAACAGTTGACTCGGGTTTGACATGAGCAGTCCCGGCACTTAGCCCGGCCACGGCTCCTGCAATTTGTTTTCATTTGTCTTGAACCACTGAAGTCTTTTTGCGCTGCCATTAGCACTTTGTAAGCCTTAAGAAGGAAAGTGAGATGGATTCAAATCCATACAGGTACAAAATCAAACTAATCTTCTTTTGTAGCTGAACGTGAAAGTCGCAGAGCTCAGAATTCTTCAAAGTCAGTTCTCCAAATTCATTGTAGAAATCATCAAAGCACTGTTTTTCTGCTTTATCTTGGTCTGAAAAGGAGGAGATACTATTTCTGACAGGGCAGCGTATCTTGTATTCCAAATACAATCCAGTTCTTGCTTAAACTGAGCTCTCATTTATTCTTCAGGGCTATGTATGAGTGAAGAGTCCGTTGTTGACAAAATGACTACATAAAATACCACCTCTGGGAGAGCAGAATCATAGAATCACCAGGTTGGAAGAGACCCACTAGATCATCAGGTCCAACCATTCCCATCAATCACTAACCCATGTCTCTCAGCACCTTGTCTACCCGTCCCTTAAACCCCTCCAGGGAAGGTGACTCAACCCCCTCCCTGGGCAGCCTCTGACACTGCCCAATCACCCTTTCCATGAAATACTTTTTCCTAATGTCCAGCCTGAACCTCCCTTGGTGGAGCTTGAGGCCGTTCCCTCCTGTCCTGTCAAGGTACCCAACAATTCTATAATTGGGTATTTATCACGTAATTTTAACTAAATATAATTTCTTTAAAATCAGTCATGGAATGGTTTGGCTCAGTAGGCACCCTGATCCAGTCCCAAGCCTGCTGCCATAGGCAGGAGCACCTTAAAATAAACAGTTTTTTCTTGTGATTAACCAGAAAGCCCACACAATTCTCTGTCCCGTTTTGCTTTCTGTGCATGTTGTCAAGCTTGGTAAATTTTTTAGCAGCTGTCAAAGTAAATTTATTACAGAGGAGGTCTAAGTTCTTGTGTAATCCAGAAGGGAAAAGCCCTGCTGACTTTGTTTTGCTTCATCTTTTGTCTTTACAACACTTTAAAAGCCTCATGTAGTTAAGATTCAGGAACAGCACTAGTCGAACAAAATTTTCTGCCTGCTAAAGAGGAGGGTGTTTGTGCCTGGTGGTTGTGTGCAAGATCTGTGTGAATTTATATTAAAAATAATTTCCTAACAGCTTATTTCTTAGCAAGTCTGGTTTATGTGTGTAATCTGCTGAGGACATAAGTGTTTAAAAGAGGGAAATGGAATTTGAGAACCGAGATAAGCACATTGTGAGTGGAGTGATTGTGAAAGAAGGGATTTTGCTGATGTTTGGCTGAGGGAGGTTGAACTCAGGTGAGGCAGGAGAGCTGCCTGGTCAATGAATGAAGGATCTGAGGGCGTGTGTGATGTGAAGGCTGCATCCCAACAGCTGTGCAGAGAGATGTCGTACTAGATGTCAGCAATCATAGAATAACCAGATTGGGAGAGACCCACTGAATCATTGAGTCCAACCATTCCCATCAATCACTAACCCATGTCCCTCAGCACCTCGTCCACCCGTCCCTTAAACCCCTCCAGGGAAGGTGACTCAACCCCCTCCCTGGGCAGCCTCTGCCAGTGCAAAGAAACCTTTTAATAACCAAATATAACATGGTACCAAGTCAGTAAAACCAAGGGAAATAAAAAAGTGTATTATGATGTATTTACATTTATTAAATGTCCTAAATACTGTAATGTTTGGGCATGAAAAGCAAACGAAGCTTCATTCATGAATGTTTGCTCTGAGGGTAGTCAGGACTGTTGGGTTGCCTCTTGTTCTACCTTCTGCTCCAGGGAAGCCGTCCTACCTTGTTCTGATGTGCACCATCTGGTCTGTGTCTGTTCAGTCAATTCTTCACTGCTCTGCAAGTCTGGGTCACTGGCAAAGCACTTCTCCCTTGGCGCTCCCGAGAAATTAAAATTAAGCAAGGACTTCTGAGGAATAGTCAGAATGATGAGATGTTGCAGTCATAGAGTGGTTTGGGTTGGAGGGGACCTTAAAGCCCATCCGGGTCTAAACTCCAGCCATGGGCAGGGACCATCTTCTGCTGGATCAGTGGCTCCAAGCCTAATGCTAATTTCTTAGCATTATTTATATATTTTTGATCAACCTTAACATTTCATAACTTGAAACCCATGAGAACTTCCTCTCTCCTCAACCAGCGTCTGTGATCACCAGGCCAGGATGACCTGAGGTTTCCCAATTCAGTTTTACAGCAGTTTTGATTTAACCAAAAGAAAGTAAATACAATCAATCTACCTCAAACAGAATTTTTTTTTTCCCCCCGCCACAGGAGGTACAAATGAACAGGGAGAGGGGAAGATTAATTCAGCATGAAAGGTTGCATAATTAGCTACCCAGGTCTGCTAATGAGACAATCAGTGTTATCATTATTATTCTATTTACTACATCAGCTCTTGTGAAGAGTGGATTAATAATGGCTTCAGGTTAAGTTTTAATAATCATTGTTATTACCTTTTTGGGAAAATTGCTATTTGCATAATATCTTTATTTCTTTATTCTTTGCCCGTATTTCCCAAACTTGCCTTGTTTTGCATAACTAATACTAGTGGTGTGAAAGATTGACCTATATTTGCTGAAAATATTAGCTTGGTATGCACTGTAGGATATTTTTGGTTCTTGCAAAGTATATAATTTTGTAGGGCATGCAAGAACAGAAAATTGCCCTTCTTGGTCTCTAAAAGACATCCACGATCTTCAGGAAAAATAGTCTAATGCAGTTTACTGATGGTCTCAATGGATTTACACTATGAATATTTTAATTATTAAAATTATTATGCAGCAAGGTTAGAATTCATTGATGACTTCAGCAGTGACCCAACCCTGTTCCTCCTGAAGTCAGTGGAAAACAACAATTGATTCCAGCAGGAGCAGAACGAGGCCAACAGCGGGTAATTATGGAAATCGCATCCCAGTGGGAGTAGGTAGGTTAAATATTGAAAAACACCTGAGGGACTGAGGACCGTAAGTCCCATTGATCTTCATTAGGGGCGATTTTCTTCTCTGTAATTGTGCGTGCCTCTCGCACGAAGCGTGAGACTGCATTTTGGTGTTTCTAGGGATTAGGTCGCCTTTCAGATTCATCTTTGAAATTCTTCTGAGAACTGGTTTCCTCCCTGGAGGTGCAGCGTGTGCCCCATCCATAAAGTAAGGTCACTGTTGCCTGTGTCCCAGTGATTGAGATCCAGGCTGATTCTTATCTGCACTCAGCTCAAGGGCACTTACCATCCAAGTAAGTGCTGTCCAATATGACTAAGAGTGTCAGGATAATTAGTATTGCTACTTCTCGCAATGCAGCGATTTGGAAACAGAAGGCAAAGTGGCACGTAACGTGATAAAAATGAATTTGTGCATTAGCTGGAACTACAGCCTCAAATCTTCTAATCTTCCAGGCTGAAACCTGTAATTTCTTCTCATTCAAAATTCCCAGCGATGTCACGGGGCTTATTTCAGCTCTTGAGCAACTCCACCAACTTTGTCATTATAGATCCTTGTATCCAGATGGAGACCTGAGCTACGTGTTCTAACCAGCAGGAATCATAGAATCACCAGGTTGGAAGAGACCCCCTGGATCATCGAGTCCAACCATTCCCACCAATCTCTAACTCATGTCCCTCAGCACCTCATCCACTCGCACCTTAAACCCCTCCAGGGAAGGTGAATCAACACCCTCCCTGGGCAGCCTGTTCCATTGCCTCATGACCCTTTATGTGAAGAATTTTTTCCTTATGTCCAGCCTAAATCTCCCCTGGTGGAGCTTGAGGCCATTCCCTCTCATCCTGTCCCCTGTCCCTTGGCAGAAGAACCCAGCTCCCTCCTCTCCACAACCTCCTCTCAGGGAGTTGCAGAGAGCAATGAGGTCTCCCCTCAGCCTCCTCTTCTCCA
>WAAB01006921.1:326726-346351 GCA_013389865.1 Piaya cayana
CAAATTGCCTCGATGCCAGGAAACTTTTCCATATCAAACTGAGAATTTGGACTGGAAGCTGTCTGAAATTTTTCTTTCAAAAGGCTCGGTTCCTCCTTAAATAAACTGTTTGTATAACACTTCTTTGCCTCAGGCAGAGATCCTGTGGACATTAGTTCAGTTGCATAATATTCTTGTAAAGTAAATAAAATATTATCTTCACTTCACGTATAGAAAATGCTGAGGAGAAGCAGCTGAAGCTTTCTAGGATGATGCTAGGAAACTCTGTGCACCTGGACTTTGAGCTCCGCTGCTTGGATTTTCATTCAGATCACATTGTTTCTTTAATTATAACACCAGCTAATCATAGATACCCACTATATCAGCCCAGCAGAACTAAATTAAAGAGAGAACAGTAAATTACTATAGGTTTCCAGAAGTGTCTACGTTTAATACATTAGTTTCCTGGAAGGCTTTTGAGCTGCATTTGTTTTCACTAAGGTTGTATTTTTAGGAACTGTATAATGTTACATTATGGTAATGAGAATCATAATTAACATGGTTTTGTTAATGAAATCATGCAAATAATGCTTCCTGTAGGCAGCTCTGGCTGTTTCTAGGGATGCCAAGAGAACCATCCTCTGATGCGGTTTAGGGCGACCTCACAGGTAGCATCAAGTGTTGTTTAGGGACTGGGTGCAGCCTGTTAGGGCTTGAGTCATAATTCTTCTTGGGTAAAATGATATAAATTGGGATGTTTTGAAGAGAGTGAGATCACAGTGGCGTTAAACTGCCTGAAAAAAAGGTGTAATATTTATTTCATGTTTGAAGTTGGATTGTGGGATCTCCTGAGTGAATCCCTACCTCCTTGCAGCCAGTGGCAAAACATCCTCTGCCTTCAAACACAGCATCGCTCCACCTCGTATCTATTTATCTGAAAACATCCAGAATATTTTCATTTGTCATCATTATCACTAAAATGTTTTTACAGTACCAATGGATCAATTTTCTCAGTCTTCGGGGAATTGTGTTTTATCAGTCTGTGATATTATTTAACGTAATGAAATGAGCCCCGTTCTCTGTTCTCTATGAAAATAATATTTCTACCCGCTATTTCTCTCAGTGCACTTAAACCTCTATATCCTGTTAAGCCTTTGATCGCTTGGATAGTGGAATCTCTCTTTGACAGCATTTTCCCATCAAGGTCGTATTCTTTCTCCGTTTGTGCTGCCACACGTGTTCAGGACAGTTTCTGTTGCCTGTTGAGTACAGCACATAAGCCTTAAGGTGATCACATCAGCTCCAGCTCTGTAATGACGTGAGATGTTAAATGACAAAAGAGAAAATTGCAATTTTTTTCCAAATTTTTTTCCTAGGAAGCAGGTCTCTAATACTTGTTACTCTCAATCAATGAAGAGAAATACACAGGAATTCTGTTGCAGCTACAGAAGTCTATAGGATGATGTAAAGAACTTACAGGAATTATTTTATCCTGTGATATTTTAGGAATCTCTACCTATTCCCACTGCAGTAAGTTGTTTGGAATTTTTTTTTGGTGTATTTTTTTTTCTAGGACTGTAGCAATTGTACGAACAATTTGTAAACAGGGAAATAGCAAAATTCATCAAATAAATTATTCACAAAGGAATGATTCACTCAGCTCAAGTATTTCCTCTCAAGGAAACTAAAAGCTGTCAACTCCTATGTCTCGTTATAAGAATTTAAACTTGTTTATTGAACAGCTCTTTATGATGAAAAAGACAAAGAAAACCATGTATATGGCAACTGCAGAGTGTGGTGTTTGTCAGCTGGCTTGGGCTACCAGCCCAAGAAAAGCAGAGGATTCAAATTGGAACGTCCTTTTTGTGCCTCTTGAGAACTTGCAGTCACATAAAATTGTCTCAAGTTACTGAGTTAGGAGTGTTTATTTCTTTGGTGAGTTTGAAAAGGATGATTTGATAGGCTAGGAAACAATCCTGCCCCACAATAACTTATCTAACGTGTATTCCTGGTAAAGTTTTTCTGTTTATTCCATAATCTATAGAAAAAGGAAGACGTTGTTCAACTAAGGCTTGATCCAAACTCCTTTGAAGTCAATAATTTTTTTTTTTTTTGCTTGGACTTCACAGACTCAACATCAAATAATTATTTTACTTTAGGAACACTTTTTAAAGGTAAAAACACTTAGTGAATTTTCATAATTTCAAAACACTGTTAAATTATTATAAATGTTATTTTTACTTGTATTCTCAAACCCATTTGTACAGTGACTACTTGTCTGAGGCTACTTAAGAACTTGGAAGAGTAGTCAAATGTTCTTACTGTCTCTATAAACATCTAGTAGATGGCAATTACTGGAAAAAAAAACTTTATTTAATGAAGCCTTTTAATTAATTTATCTTTCCTTACAATTATCCTGTCTTGCTTCAGAACTTATTTAGAGCTTGTAGGACACAACCATGAGCCACACTTGAATTCAACCAAAAAGCATTAACGATACTTAAGAATCCAAATATGAGAGTGAAAGCACATAAGAGGCACATTGCAAATTACTTTGTAGATACTTTTTGTCCTAGAGGCAGGTAAAACCAGACTTTCTCTCACATGGAGTTTGTGTCTATTTTTGGCTGACCGGGCATCCTTAGCTGGTTTTGACTCAAGGAGGAGAAAATACTGAAGTAATTTACCAGCTGATCATTATGCCTGAGGGTTACTTCAGTGTAGTCACTCAATAATCTGCTTTGTTTACTACCCTTGCCATATTCTGAAGCATTTTCCCCTTTTCTGCCTTTACTTGAACATCAAATTTTTATGTGCAGTGCAATACTGGAGCAAACTACTTTCCGCAAAGAGATGCTTTGCAATATCCCTTGAATAATTTACTGCTATAGGTCATGAATACTCATACCAACATTAAAGAAAGAGGTAAATATCTTGTAAAAGCAGGGAAATGTTTGTGCCTTAGCGCTGAAGATGTAGGCTGACATAGTGTTTCACTAAATTTATTGGCTTAGAAGTTATGTGTATGTTAAATAAAAAATAAATCAGACTTTTAATCCCATCCAGCTTAAAAGAAACGGAGAATTGGCTGCCTGAGTACAGACTGGCCCCCAAAAGCAGAGGTGAGGGAGGGAGTTAACAGCGGGTCATGAAGTGTGTTAGCAGGCACGGAAACTGTAAGTAAACACCAAATGAGCTGCTCATGATCTATCGCCCATGCAGCTAATTTGTTTTTTTCCAGAGGCAGAGTAGAGGATGTTTGCAGCCTGGGTAAAACGGCATCCCTTGTCAGGATGAGGCATGGACCGTGCTTCGCTCGCCTCTCTTTAGTGGTAGAACAATGTTTTAATATCACTGGCAGGGTTTTTTAAAATGGTGAGCCAGATAAGGCTCCGAAAGGGAATGGTGTCTGTTACATGTGTAGTAAAAAGAGGATAGAATAAGAGGAATTGGTGAATCCCTCTCCATCTGCAAGAGCCCAATCGAAGTTGGCACAATTGGAGTCCTTGCACGGCAACACAGGGCTGTGAGGTTTCATGAACAAGGACGTATTTCCTCACAAGATGCACTTTTCACTCTGAAATAGGTAGAACTAAGAAACCTGGTAGTTTTTGATTGCTGTACTCAGTAGCTTTACAATTCCTCAGCAATTAAACCCAGCTTTGAGACAGCAAAGACCTTAAGATTTGGAGCCTCTGTATGCAATTTCTGTCTACAAATTAATAATGTTTCATGTATTCTGTCTGGGTCTTTTTGCTTATCAGGCTCAGACCTTTCTATTCTGAAAGGAATTATTTTAGGGTTTGCAGTTAGACATATCTATACATCCAGGAATGCTAGAGATTATTAGAGTGTGGCTGGAAGAAAAGCGTGAAGTTTGCATCTACTCTTTTTAAAAGGAAGGGATTGTCAAAAAGATACTCGTAGATATTCTGTTTTGGCAAAATCCCAGAGCAGTTTTATACGTATGGAGACACTTCTGCAACAATGTGATTCGTGGGAAAGAAAACATCTCTTCAGGAAAAATAGCTTTGGAAATTAGTTTTATCCCAGTGCTGGTTGCTTCTGCTTCAGTGTTAGGGAAGGAGACTTTTAGAATGTAGTGTATTTTCCATCAGGGGAATTATTTCTTGATAGCAGAAATGGGTATTCATCCAGCCGTGCTATAGAATTTGTGTAATATAACACAATTCCTGGCTTTCCTTTTAAAAATATGTTTAATGCGTACGTAGCGAGAAATAGCAGTCTTGGAAATGCTGTTAAATACCAAAAGTTCATTTGGCTGAAGCATCATTAGCCTTACAGGGAATCTGTGTTTTCATAGATGGTTTGTGCTCTGGGGAGAAAGCACTAAAGCCCAGGGTAGATGATTGCTAGGTAGAAACCATGAATTTCCATATTTCAGAATCCAGTTTATCATATACATTAATGCCAGAGTTTATCCACTTGAAACGGGAAGATATGTATCTGCCTCTCTAACCTCACTTGTCAGCCGAAGAAATACAACCGAGGAGTGTTCCTTGAGAGTAGTGAAGATGTTCTTTGTTCCGATCCAGAGGCATCCTGTGGTGTGTGTTATGGAAGGATTCTAGTGATTACAAAGCTGGTGGCATTCTGAATTAATTTCTGAAACTGGCCATTCAAACATGTTGCTAGAATACAAGTACGTACGCCTGAATATATTAAATTATTCCTTGATAGATCATTCCTAAATTCTTCAAAAGGGATTAATATTGTTTTCCTTTATTTTTTTTTTACTTTTTAGCTTACTCTAATGCATCATTCCTAACTAAATGGCATAAAACTGTTCTTTTGTGATGCTCTACACAAAAAATATCTGGAGACGTCACAGCGAAATGTTGAGGTTTCTTGCACTTCTCCGTGGGATGTGTTCTCTCAGCTGATCACAAAAGCATTCACAGATGCAAAATCTAACTATTATATCTGAACCCCCTGCTAATAGGTCTTAAATCTTCTGTAGCGCCCATCACCATTCCATACAAACCCTCAATCCAGACTCCTCAGCAAACGGAGCCTGATGGCTGCTCAGTTCCTGACTGGAGACATTTCATGGTTTTCGTGCCGTACCTACTTTACTACATAAAATAGTTTAATTGTATAGAAGTATTGCTGTTGGTTGGTCGGTCTGATCTTAACAGTGCACATCTGTGGAGGCAGATGATACCTGGGAAAATAAAGCTGGCACACAAAGGGGCCAACTTACTGTAACGAGGAAAGAGCCTCTCATGTCTGATTCTACGGAGAAGGTTAAGCACTTGCTGTTTCTGCCGTGAAGATCTTCCACCTTATCTGAAAGCCCAGGGTTAGAAGAAGTAGTATTTACAAAACTCTTTCCCCCCTCTTTTCTTCTATTAATAGAAACACCACCGAGCTTTAGACCAGTTCATTTTATGCACAGAAGTGGTGTTAGAAAAGAAAAGCTGAGCAAAAGGTACCATCTATAGAGGTAAAAGACAGCCTGGCTGAAGTGTGTGAGGGATGTTGCAAGTAGAATACAATGAGGAAAACAAGTATGTGGTTGTAGAGTGCTCCGACTAGATTTATGCATCTTTGCCATGGACTTTTTTAAATGGAATCTTTGTAGTTCTTTGAGTTGTTGTTTGGTTTTGGTTTTCTTTTTTTCCCCCTTTATGGGATGACTCACACGCCAAACTGCTTAATTCTGATCATCATTAGCAAATGCATCTATCTCAAGAAACCATTTGCGGTCACATATTTTGCCATTCATGGGGTTTAGAGTCATTAGGTGTTTGACAAAGGTTTCACAATGCCAAACTACAGCAATATTGATAGCAATACTCCCTTATCTTTTCAGTTACTCTACCTTAGAAGTGTCCTCTTAAAAGTTTTGAAATAATAAGTATTTTCTTTAAATTCAAAATGTATCTCTGGCCCATGAAAAGTATCAGATTGAGGTCTAGAGACAAGAGAGCTCTACTGCTTATTGAGGTAGATCTCCATATTTATGTCTGTATTTATAGGCAGCACATCCTAAATCCTGCTTAACCTTTCTGTGGACTTTTTTTGTTTGCATTACATGGCAGCAAAATGAATATTGGTTACTGTGGGGGTGTGGGGTTTGTGTGGAGAGGCAGGGATCTGCAATCAATAGTCATTCAGGATTATCCGCAGCAATTATTGTTCCCTGTGTTTCCTCCTGTTTTTAAGGCACTTATATGTATGTGATCTTTTAGCCTGTTAGAAAACTCAAGTGGAAAAAAAAAAGCTGAAACAAATTATAGAAAATTTTTTCAGCTGGTCATTCTCAGTGTTTTCCACTTGTACCCTTGCAGCTTTTATTTTATGAGCCACCTGATAATTCATGCTCCTGCTGCCTTTTCAGGGCCTGTCATTGCGAAGGGTCACCTGAATAATCCATGAAGATCAGGCACCAGAAAACTGCTGGTTGATTTTTAATTGTTCATATATATGCCTGGCAATGTTAGTTTACAGGCAGTGTTTGTGGTTTTTGTTTGTACTTTTAAAAGCGACACAGTTCTGCATGGAAATGTAGTCTGGAAGAGAAGCGCTTGCTCTGAGGGAGGAATATCTAAACTGCTTTTTACTTTTGGAGCTGTGCGTATTTGCACTAAACTGCTGCTTGTTTGAGCAAATGGATCATTTTCATNATTTGCACTGAGCAAGAGAAATCGCTGCTGCTTATTTGAGCAAATGGATCATTTTCATTGTCTAGAACCCCCACAAAGAAAGTGTCTGAACCAGTTGCAAAGCAAGAGAAAATCAGCGTTGCCACCTTTACTCTGATCTAAAGATGCTTTTAAACACGATTATAAATTTTTCTCCAATTTTGAGACTTTCAGAACATCCTTTCCTTCAAAGATAGAAAAATATTTTGATGTCATCACTCATGTTTTAGTTTCCTTTTAAAGTTAAGTACGTAGCTCTTCCGGTGTCAGTGTTCCTGATCCGCCCCACAAACACAACTTCAGTTTTCCCAGACTGGCTGCACAACATCTGAGATCTCAAATACACAAACTTTTGGAGCAGTTTCCCCACCAGCTCCAGATCCCAGCTGGCAAATGGCACAGGACTGGTTTCACTGACACCTTGAAGAGTCTCGATGAAGCTGTCAGAAGCAGCTGAGCTGGTTTCTCCTGCCTTTCCTCTCTAAAAATTTCTGATGAGCTGATGCGCGCCTGAAATGTATTCGAAAGGAGAACTCTAAGTGTGTTCGGTGAATACAATCCCATCTTTCAATTTCCTTATGAATACTATCGGATAAAAGGAAGAGGTTTTCTTTCCCTTTTTCTTTACATAACAGCAATTCTTTGACTTTAGGAAGTGAAGCTCCCATTTATTTTATGCATTGCTTTCATCATCTTTGTAGCACCAGTCATTTTAAATACGCTAGATTTACATCTCATGTAAATGCATAGAAACAGGAGACTAAATCCAATGCTAGAGGTAGAAATTATGTTTCTCACAAATCAAACCATACAATTTTCTTTTAAAGGGTTACAGGCATGTAATGATAGTGACATTCTTATCCCAGTAATTTAACAAGTTCTCTTGTCCCACCCTCTCTGTTGCACGTTGACTCGGGATGTGATTACGTGTGGAAGGTGAGCGCTGGGGTTGGGACTCTGGACACTCAGCTTCTCCTCCAGTGAGAAAAAAGTCACTGGAAGTTATTCAAAGCATACGGATTGGTACAAATCAGGAGAGAAAAGGGAATGAACCACTTAAAATTACTTTGCTTAAGGCCTGATCAAAACCTCAGATGATGCAGGGAAGGGAAAAGGTTCTGCTTAAGTATCTGCTCCCTTTGCTGCCAAGTAGGGGTGGTTGTTTTCAGTGCAATTCGAGTGTTCATATCAAAAGGATAATTCTGTCTCATTAACATTATTTTATTCAGCTGGAAATGTTGATACAAACCAGCTGCTTTGCATGACTCCACGTGGCACAGAGCAGCTATAAAGCAAGGGAAGTAAAGTTTATGGCTGAGGTGCATTGGCAGGATAGCATCGAGCATACAGGTAGATGTGACCTGGTGTTAATTGTGATACAGCAGTAATCACAGGTGCTTATGGTTGTTCCTCTCGTAGACACATAATATCCAGGTAATACTTTTTTTGGGAAACAAGGAAAGGTGGTTTAAGCCTTGTATATTGCGTGTTGTATTGGAGTAAATGATGGTCAGGTTATAGTTTGAATTTAGTACTTGCAGTAATTTGGGGAAGGCAACAGTGATGGAACTTCAAATTTGGATCCAATACCCGAACTCCCACTTGTAACTAATAGCTGCTTTTTCAAACAGTTCTTTTTCTTCCAAAGGATTTACGTCAGACATGTTTTCTCTGTCTGAGACAGATACTTTCATTTCAGCTTTAAATTGAGAAAGGCAACATACTTTCTTCCTTGGGCTCTTCCCATTTTCTGGTATTGGTGCCTCGTTTATCGGCAAGCCTCTTGTTGGGTTATGGAGATCTGGGGCACATTGTTTGTTCTTCCTACTGGGAGCTAAGCCAATGCTGTATAAAACTGCTCCAAAACTATGCAGCCAACCAAGCAGTACGAATGTCTCACTTAGCATGTAGGGGTGTGGAAAAAAAGAATTCTGAGATTTAAAATTGGATTTGCTTGCTATTTATACTGTTTTGGGCTACTCTATATTCCATTTCATGATGAAGGTAGCCTTCGTAGGTGAAATAACAGGCTTCTGTCTAGAACAAGTTGTTTACATTGTTCACAAAATGAAGGATAACGTTGTTTTTCTGACTTAAATCTCAAATGCGGAGGAAACTGGTTTAATTCTGAATGTGTTGGAGTCCTGGTGTGGAACTTGTTTCTCCAGAAATCAAAATAAAAGCTTATCGGAAGGACCAGCTTGTTCTTGCTGAGAGAGAAATTGTCTCTTGGTTTTGGCCTAATATGTTGGAAGATGAGAGAGAGGGTGGCTAACAGCATGACATGGGAAAGGTACGGTATTCATATATGATGTATGGCAGACAACAAGGCTTCGGAAGATTTTCCTTCTTGCTTTTAAAATGTGTGTTTCTGTTTTGNCAAAGGATTTACGTCAGACATGTTTTCTCTGTCTGAGACAGATATTTTCATTTCAGCTTTAAATTGAGAAAGGCAACATACTTTCTTCCTTGGGCTCTTCCCATTTTCTGGTATTGGTGCCTCGTTTATCGGCAAGCCTCTTGTTGGGTTATGGAGATCTGGGGCACATTGTTTGTTCTTCCTACTGGGAGCTAAGCCAATGCTGTATAAAACTGCTCCAAAACTATGCAGCCAACCAAGCAGTACGAATGTCTCACTTAGCATGTAGGGGTGTGGAAAAAAAGAATTCTGAGATTTAAAATTGGATTTGCTTGTTATTTATACTCTCTTTTTGGCTGTTCTGTATTCCATTTCACGATGAAGGTAGCCTTCATAGGTGAAATAACAGGCTTCTGCCTAGAACAAGTCGTTTATATTGTCCACAAAATGAAGGATAACGTTGTTTTTCTGACTTAAATCTCAAATGCGGAGGAAACTGGTTTAATTCTGAATGTGTTGGAGTCCTGGTGTGGAACTTGTTTCTCCAGAAATCAAAATAAAAGCTTATCGGAAGGACCAGCTTGTTCTTGCTGAGAGAGAAATTGTCTCTTGGTTTTGGCCTAATATGTTGGAAGATGAGAGAGAGGGTGGCTAACAGCATGACATGGGAAAGGTACGGTATTCATATATGATGTATGGCAGACAACAAGGCTTCGGAAGATTTTCCTTCTTGCTTTTAAAATGTGTGTTTCTGTTTTGGCCAACTCTAAAGTCAGTAAATACAGCGACTAACACGGTGAGTATTTCACAGAGATATCAGGGAACTTAATTTTCTGATGTCTTTGGTTAGGAGTTAAAAACATATTTTGCAGTCCCCCGAGAAGTTAATTTGTAATGTAATATCGAAAGAACATTAGATCAGCAGGCATTTGTGCAACTTGTTTTGATTCAGAAATAGAACGGAGGACGCAAACTGTCCGTAGACCACATCCTACTGGGTTTGAGATCCTGAATTCACAGAGACAGCAAACGTGGGCTGGGAAGAATCCCAATAGAAGAGAAATATTTGGGGAGTGAGGTAATAGTCGTTCGTATTCACCTACATCTTCATACATGATGCTGACACCGTGTGGATTTTACAGTGTTAGTAACATTTGTAATAACTCCTCTCCTTTATTAGCAACAAGCCTAATTGTGCTCACCTTTCCCTGAAGGTGGTCCCATGAATTTATTGTGGAATATAGAATTCTCTCTTCTATGCTGAGTTTAAGAATTTTGCTGCTTTTTGAGGTACCTCTTCGTCCTTCCTAACAAGGTCTGTATTTGCAGTCAGACTTGCAAGGAATAAAAACTATTCAAAAGAGGCAGTTAAACTGTTCTGATTAAGGTAAAATATGTTAAGAGTAATTCTATTATGAAGTACTCAATCTGTTTTATTGTGAGTTTCATTTGATTATTGTTTAAACCTTAATTTGTAGCTTTATATATATGTTCTGCCCAAATTTTCACAGAAACAGATGGTGTGTGTCTGACAATCGATCTGTCCTGAAGTGGGAGAGTAAAACACTTTTATTACAGCAAAAAATTATTTAGAAAACTCCTGAGCTCACCCTTTTGTGCACAAAATTGACTTTGGGTGCAAAGCAAGTTTTATCGCTGCTTAAACTGGTATTGATCAAACCATCAAAAATTGGGTTACTGTTTCAGTGGTTGTTCTGGGAGAAACTCCAGAGAATAAGGGTTTCTGTCTAAATCTGAAATATCATTTTTAAAACTAATGTTAAATTTGGTTGCTCTCCTGACCCTGTGTAAGATAAGAGGTTAATTTGAAATAGTGTTGTCCTATTAATTTCCTTCTCTGAAAACAATTAATTTCAATATTAAGTGCCTTTCTGCGCACCTCCGGGCCAGTTTTAATTTTGGAGGTAAAGGTAATGTTTTAAAAAGTCCAGTTAATGAGGAAATCCTTAAGAGTAAATTAAGGGTTTGCTTAATTTAGAGCTTAGTAAAATGCTCTGTGCAAAATCAAGATGTAGACAAACTTCAGGGTATTGCGTAGTTTGGAAATGTAATACAATAAAAGAAAATTAAAGAATATAATCATCTCAAATATGTCAGGGCTTCAGAGAGCTGAATTATTTTAATCTACCTTCAGGTCACAGAAGAAAAAGAACGGTGTATTTTCATTTGAGGAAATAGTGTTAAAAACAAGATTTTATTTTTTTGCATTACTCTTAATGACTTTCCATCTCCACAAGGAGATAAGCCCTCCAGGACTTGAATTTCGATTCCTCACGTTAATTGATTTGCTAAGAAAACTGAACTACGCTGATATTTGATGAGAATTTGGGCCCTAAATGTGTTCATTGGTTTTGAAACCTACACTCTGATTCCTGGAGGTGTTTAAGGTGTGGGTGGATGAGGTAGTGAGGTGCATGGTTTAGAGATTGGTGGGAATGGTTGGACTCAATGATCTGGTGGGTCTCTTCCAACCTGGTGATTTGATGATTCGATGATTCTAACTTGCTTAAGCCAAGAACAGAGACCTCTTCCAAACTGAGGTGTCCTGCTCACCTGTCACACGTGGCTTCTCTAGCCTTCTGCATCTCATGTGGCTTGGTAGGTTTTATGGTCTTGCATGCATAAATGTAGTGGTGAAAAACCGTCAGCATGAAAAAAAACCAAACCAACTGCAAACCAGAACTGGAACAATTTATGACCTCAAAACCACTTTGTTCCTTAATCCTGATGAACATGAGGAGCTGGGTGGCAGATTGTCTCCGGGGCTGTGGGTGGGAGCGTTTCTTCCTGACACTGATCCAGATGCTGAATAAGATCTCCATGTCAGTGAACGCTTTCTGCAAGAAGACACATTGATTTTAGTGGAACTATCATTGTCTGTTTATGATCAATTAGGCTCACAATTTAGCATGAAAGAAGTAAATGAGGAAAATGTAATGTATAGATCTGTATCATGTCTGGAAAGCCTTCAAGCAGCTTACATATATAGTCTGGTACAATGCAAGTAATTAGACCGTTACATGTGAGAAATTAAAGCTCTGGCTTTTCGGAGTGCGGGGAGTCTCACTGCTGAGAACTAGATGTAGATTTAGCGGAGATTTGGAGAGTTTTTTAGGTTTGAATCTCTGAGGTAAGCTCCGGCAAGGCTGATTTTCAGCAGGAAAATGTGGGTCAGGGAAGAAGAGAGGTATTAATTACAGTTAAAACCTCAGGAGAACTGTTCTCCAAATCTAGGCTCAGCAAGGTAAGGGAAAAGTGAACTGAAAATGTCCTGATTTACACAGCTTCAGGTTGTAAGGTTGCTTTTTATCATATGAATATCATCAGAAAAATGCTTGAAAAAAGCAGTGAATTGAATGCACTCGGGGTGCTGCTGTCGGGATTTGCTCTAGAGGACACATAGAAGTTGGCTTTATGCTCACAAAGCTCTTCCATTGGTACAGCGAGAGGAAAGATGTCCAGCTAACCCGTAGCACCTTCTTTGGAAACCTTCAAAATACTGCAAAATGTTCCTAACTGAATATTGATTTTCTACACATAACTTTGATAATACATTGGTATAATCTTCATTAAAGAGCCCCTTTCTCATGGTGTTTATTTCAAGTGTGTAAATAAGTTGGTGCAAACAAAAGGTCCGGGGTGCGGTGGGAGGTGTCCCTGCCCATGGCAGAGTGGTTGGAAGTGGATGAGCTTTGAGGTCCCTTCTAAACCAAACCGTACTATGACTCTATGAGTGAGTTGATATTTAGTGATCTTTACATGCAGTTTCTTCTCTTTTTTTCTCAAATTATCACTCATCTCTCTTACTTGCAAGTCAGGTGGGATGGAAATCAGCAGAAACCAGTTGCTATTCATAGAATCATAGAATCACCAGGTTGGAAGAGACCCACCAGATCATCGAGTCCAACCATTCCCACCAATTTCTAACTCGCGTCCCTCAGCACCTCATCCACCTGCATCTTAAACCCCTGAAGGGAAGGTGAGTCAACCACCTCCCTGGGCAGCCTCTGCCAGTGCCTAGTGACCCTTCCTGTGAAGAATTTTTTCCTAATGTCCATCCTGACCCTCCCCTGGTGGAGCTTGAGGCCATTCCCTCTTGTCCTGTCCCCTGTCCCTTGGGGGAAGAGCCCAGCTCCCTCCTCTCCACAACCTCCTCTCAGGTAGCTGGAGAGAGCAATATGGTCCTAACCTGCTTTGAGCTGGTCACATGCGAGCCCTGGTTGCACTAATATTCCTTAAGAAATTGGGGCTGCTCCCTGATGGCCCTCCCTGTGCCGTGCTTTCTTCAGGAGGCTGAGACAAAGTGGCAAACCCTGGGCTCTTCCATCTATCTAAAAATGGTGCTTAGGATTGGTAAAATTTTATGATGCAAGAACTGTAGGTAATTACTGTATAAATATTGGCATAAATTAACCAGTGCGATTTTAGCACTTGATTAATGGAGTGAGGAAGCTGTTGGGATGTATTAACGCTTGCAGATGTAGACCTTGAAACAGGAAATGAAAAGTATATTATCCAAATCAAATTAGTGAGAGAATTCATGTAAGAGAATTGTGGAAAAGTAGCGGGGAGCTGCAGGAGAATTCCCTTTCATCCCTCAAAGCAAAAGCAGAGACCCGGCTCCTCAGATGTGAAGGGATGAGTAGGGAATTCTGCCAAATAGTGCCAGATGGAGATCTGCCCCGGAATTTTAGTTCAAGGAACAAATAATTGAACTAAAAATGATGCTTATTGTTAATTGGAAGTGTCTATGGTTAACGTGGCAGATGCAGCTTCACCCTCACGTAGAACTTGATGTAGAAGTCATGCCAGAAGAACCATGGTCGATCACTGTCCGTGTTATTCTACTCAGGGGGGGGTTGTTCCACTACATATTCACCCAAATGACCTGAAAAATAGCCCCCATGTTCGTCGATGTGTCTTTTCCCAGACAGGTCTGCAAACTCTGGCTTCAGTAAAGGAAAACATGCAAATGTTTGTTGAGGGGAACAAATGTGCTCTCTGTTTATTTTCTGTACTAAATTGAATTTTGCGGAAGATTTAACAGAGCAAAACAGCACCTGCTAGTCTAATATTACATTAATATCAGTCATGCAGAGTAGGGGCCCTGCTTAATGACTGGGTTGCTGTTTGCCCGGGCTCGGTAATTGAAATGCAATAGTTTTTACTCTGTGCTTTCCTACAGGAGCACTATGTTTTGTTAATCACTACCTCATTATGTTTGGATTGTTATTCAATAAGCTGGTTGATATAGGGTGTGACTGACAAATGGAAGAAGCAGTTTAGCCTGGAAATACATCTGCCTCTGACTTTCGGCTCCTGGAAAATCAACACAAGGGGCAGCTATTAACCTCTGCTCCGAGGGGGATGTTTTTCCTTTGCTGTTACATCGGGTGGTAGGAATAGCAGTCGTAGAATCACAGAATCACCAGGTTGGAAGAGACCCACCGGATCATCGAGTCCAACCACTCCTATCAAAGTCTGGTGTATGCAGAAGCGTTGGGAGGGGACTTGATATAACTGAATAAAATATTTTTTTTGAAGTTGGAAGAGAAACACTAAAAATATCTGTGGAGATTTCTTTTTTTTTCCTCTAAAAGAAACTGGGGAGAAAACTTGCATCTAAAACCGCTGGTTATTATGATGAGAAAGAGGCATTCCTAGTGCATTCCCAGGGGCTCTGATTTCTGCTACTATTTTATACTAATCTGTTGCAAGTTTCCCTTTGTTTTCCCTATCTGAGAAGGCAGAGTTTGATTTTCCTGAGTTTAATCATCCACGGTTATTGTTGTTGTAGTGCAGGGCTTTATTGTCTTTGATTAGATGATGCAAATATAGTTGTGACCCTGATCCAACCTGGCCTTGAGCCCCTCTAGAGATGGGGCAGCCACGACTTCTCTGGAAACACCTGGCTACAAAGATGTAGATCATTAGAATTATTTGCTGGCTTAATATGATTACTATTATTCATCAAAATTTTCAAAAATTACCGCGCACAAAGCTTTCATTTACGTCCACACAGATTACAACATTAAATGATCTTGAAAATCCCACCAATTTAATAAGATCTTCACTTCTTAAAGACTTTTAAAAGTGTTATCTCAAGTTCTAAAGTACTTTTGGAAACCAATAATTAAGCAGTTTGTCAACAAAACTCCCAAAGGAACTTTCCCCTTTAGCCTTTATTAAAATTTAAGTCTCGGGCGCTCTGAGCATCTGTTTAATTAGCCTCAGCTTTAGATCTGTACATTGTAGAGTAAACAATAAACCAACAGTTTTCTTCTCATGCCCTGGGGAGGGGCAGTGTCAGCAATTTTGGACTCCATCCTGCTAAGTTGCAGCCACCGGGGTCTCAAACCATGTGAAACTGAGATATTAATTACTCTTGAAATGTGATGTTAATGAATTATTCCTGCAGGTAAATCAAGCATATTCTGCAGTGCCCTGTTCTTGTGGTGGTTTTTTTCCAAGATCAAACCCTTTACATACTTAAGTCTTAATCAGCAACAGGAGAAGGATTATCAGGGAGGGGTAGGATAAGTTTTCAGCTGAAGATTTTGCTGTTAACAACATTTCAGTCTTCAAAAAGCTTTTTAAACAAATCCAACCAAAACAAACCATCAAACCTAAATGAAATTGCGCTCCGTTTAGCCAATATCTCTGTTTTTCTATCAGATTAACACAAAGGAGGTGATCTTCAATGTACTTATTTACTTCTACTCCCCTGGAAAGCCCTGAGAAGTAAGAGAAACTCTCCAGTCTTGGAATCCAGCCCTGAAACCGCGCTGCCTACCAACTGCTGAGGTCCTCGTTTAGGGCTGGATGCTTTCCCAGCCTTGGTGAACTCATGCAGGAGGTCCAAAACAAACTTAGTGATTCAAGTATAGGAAAACAAAAATCAAACCTCAAATCCTCAAGAGGAACTAGAGTAAATTTCAGTTTCTAATTACCGCTATGCTAATGAAGGCAGTACTAAACCTGAATTTCTGAAATGTCAGTTAAGACGCTTGCTTCTTGCTGTTAGGTTAGGAAGAAATTTGTTACTAGGAGGGTGGCAAAACCTTGGACCAGGTTGCCCAGAGCAGGGGTGGCTGCCCCATCCCTGGAGGGGGTCAAGGCCAGGTTGGATGGGGCTTGGAGCCCCTGATCCATGGGAGGTGTCTCTGCCCATGGCTGGGGTGGGACTGGATGGCTTTGAGGTCCCTTCCCACCCAAATCATTCCGTGATTCCGAGTCCTTGAAAATGCACATACAAGTCTGTCGATGTGTTGTTCTGGGCTTGTGTTCTAACCCAAAATCCACAGCTGTTCAAGTCTGGCTCTGCAGCAGAGATGTGTGTTGTAATCCACATTTGAGAGAAATTGCTTTCACAACCTGAGAGGAGGTTGTGGAGAGGAGGGAGCTGGGCTCTTCTCCCAAGGGACAGGGGACAGGATGAGAGGGAATGGCCTCAAGCTCCACCAGGGATGGTTCAGGCTGGACATTAGGAAAAAATTTTCACATAAAGGGTCATTGGGCACTGGCAGAGGCTGCCTAGGGAGGTGGTTGATTCACCTTCCCTGGTGGGGTTTAAGGTGCGGGTGGACGAGGTGCTGAGGGACATGGTTTAGTGTTTGATAGGAATGGTTGGACTCAGTGATCCAGTGGGTCTCTTCCAACCTCGTGATTCTATGATTCTAATCACTCTGCTCAAGAAAAACACGGGTCTGGGAGGAAAGCTACAAGCACTGAGGAACGGGAGAACGAAGGGGTTTGGCAGACCTTAACAGCAAAGATTGCACCAGTAAATACTGCAGGCAAAGAACACGTCAGCAGGAATAAAGCTGGAGATCTATTTTAATAACAACATCCCAGCTCTCCACACTCTGTAACTCCCAAACATCTGCTGATGTCTGTTACGTTATTTACATTTTTCAGTGCCTTGGCCTTGTTGTGGGTCCTACCAGAGAGCGACGCTGGAAATGAGTGTATTGCAGCTAATAATAAAGGGACAGGTGGATGAGGTGCTGAGGGACATGGTTTAGTGATTGATGGGAATGGTTGGACTCGATGATCCGGTGGGTCTCTTCCAACCTGGTGATTCTATGATTCTATGAAATGATACATCAGACTGTGCTCATGAGAAAGTTTTAGCTGACTTTTTGGGAAACAACAAGCCATGGAAATTCAGGGAGACTAAGTATCTTTGTGAACATAAATGGGTACCAATGGATGCAGAAAGATTCTGTGTGTCTACTGTGCGGGGAGGGCAGTTTCTCAACAGCGGTTGCTCTCGTGGCATCGAGTCATTTGCAAACAGCATCAGAGAAGGTGAGTGAAGGATAGAGGAAGAGCAATCCAAACTGTTTATTTACGTGTGATGGGAATAATTATTTTCTTTATAGTCCATTTAAATTTTCATTATACCTAAGTCGTTTCTCTCCGGTGTGGATTACTCAGGTATGCGTATTTACAGGCAGCTCTGCCACAAGAAAGGGAATCATTTCTATGGAAATTAAAACCAGATCTCCTATCCAGGATTAAAGCAGGAAGACATTTTTATTTCAAAGACTGCTACAGAAATTATCCGTATTTAAGGCTGTATTGCCAACCTTTTATGTTAATTACATTTTTGGGGTGACAACGCTATGAAAAGGAGTTGTATTTTGAAAAGAGATTGCTAGAAAGTATTTGATTAATTATCAGAATTTAGTCTCTGGTAATAAAAATTAATCCCTGCCTTTGTCTTCCACCCTTTGATAACTACTTTCTGGGTTTTTTGTACATGTTGTTTTTTCTTTATATTCCCTCTGTAAAGTGATTTGAACGCAATGCAAGGATGATAATTTTGTTGGTTTTGAAATCATTTAATGAAGAGTCTATTTTCAGCCTGGCTTGGAGCTGGGAGACAGCAAGGAGATGGAAGAGCCAGCAAATTCACCCGTTTCTGCTGAACTTTAGGCTTGAGTGAGAGGAGGAAGGAAATGTTAAGAACTTAGGAAAATATAGGAAGCGGTGCTTTCTGCTGCCTTTGGAGCTCTCTGACAAAGAGTAGGTGTTGAGTTTTCTTCGTTGTAGACCTTTAGTTTGAAAATATGATTTGCTAAGAAACCCAAAGATGGTTTCCCCCACCTGATATCTGGTTCTGTATCTCACTGCAAAGGCCACCAGTAAATCCCAGAACTCCCATGGCATTCTTTGCTTTGAAATCCCTGCTGCTGGACAACCTGCTTGTCAGTAGGTGGTGGTGGGAATGTTCTCCAGCAGAGGCTGTTGCTTACAATATTATTTCTGTTGACCACGTATGGTAGAACCTCAGGTTCTGGACCTAGTGCAGAGCTTAAGCATGGCAAGTGCTGGATAATCATCTCCTGTTACCCAGAGCTTCAGGCTCGAGAAGCTGCACATGCTGTTCTGGTGCTTCAAGAGATTACAAGGATTGTATATGTATAAAAATATACATTGTATGAAAACAAGGGGAAATGGCCTCAAGCTCTACCAGGGGAGGTTTAGGCTGGATGTTAGGAAAAAAAATTTCACAGAAAGGGTCATTGGGCAGTGGCAGAGGTTGCGCAGGGAGGGGGTTGATTCACCTTCCCTGGAGGGGCTAAAGGGACAGGTGGATGAGGTGCTGAGGGACATGGGTTAGTGATTGATGGGAATGGTTGGACTCGATGATCCGGTGGGTCTCTTCCAACCTGGTTGTTCTGTGATTCTATGAAAAGCAGCAGGCAGAGTAGGAAAACAGTTCTCATTTATCAGCGTGATGTCTTGCTCTGAATCAGTATTGTCTGCTGCACCCCAAAGCATTGGAGGTCTTGCATTTCTGATCCTCAGAAGCTTCCCAGGTGGGCACTGCTGTGCCTTCTAGTGTGTTGTCTTAATCCTTCAAGTCAGGTTTTAACCTTAAGATGAATGCCAATTGCAGTCGTTGCTCTAGGTCGGCTTTGCCAGATCTTTTCAGGACATAAAGCAGTTCGCTCTGCTAACAGCCGGTCTCCTGGTAAGGAAAACTTGTAAGTGCTTTCCTACATGAAAAGAACAGGATGTATTACTGCTGGATTTGTGTTAAGCAGTCAATATCGGGGCCTGTGCCATAAAATCAGTAGAAAATGGCCAAGCAAATTCCTTTTATCGTTAATCCTGTGGCGTGTTGCGTGCCTCCTTGTGTCCTGCAGAACAGCTTGCGCTGCGCTGTGAGGAATCTCAGCTGAGGATTCACTGTGGAGCGGAGAGCAAGAATTAGCACTATGTTTACAGCCTCGGTGCCTCCTTACATTGTTGGCTGGTTGGATGTTGGTCTGGACACACTGCAGGAGCAGGTGCCATGCGCTTGCATCTCCTCCTGCAAGCAGCGTGCCATGGTTTGACTGTTTCCCTCTCCATGCCAACCTGAACAGCTGAGCTGGCGGTGTGGTTAACAACCTCCATCAGGCTCAAAGTGAGTGGGGAGGAGAATGCAGTTCCTTCTCCTCCTTGTTCCAGATCCTCACTGGCAATAAAACCACAAAATACAGACAGGAGGGAGGGCAGATGGTAGAATTGAGTCTCAGTTTCCTCTTCTATTTGGGATCTGCTAGGGTAGTAATGCAGCAGTGTGAAAAAAAATTTCACAGAAA
>WAAB01006922.1:11420-36006 GCA_013389865.1 Piaya cayana
TGTCGCCTGTAAAAAAAAAGGACCCAAAAAACAAGGCATGGGGCAATTCCTTACATCTTAACAAAAGCTCTTTTCTGCTCCTGCTCCTGTGCCCTGACAGAGGTGGAGTCAGCGGATCTCGAGCCAGAGTGAGATTCGGTCAGTGCCAGCTTGGAGATAGCAAGGACGTAAGCACAGTAGAATAAACACAGTTAAGACGTGGTAAAACTAGACAGGGCACTTAAGTCCTTCTATCCACGCACGCTTTTTATTTGAACAAAGCCGGGCTGTGGAAAAAGTTTTCTGAAGATGGTATCTGAATAAAAAACACCTTCCAAACTCCCTCCCCAGGTGATTTGTAAAATAGGAAGCTGCCAGGAATAAAAAGAGCGTTTGTGTTCTCTAATCTGATCTTGCCATCTTGATCGGTCTTAAGTCAGTGATTGAGTTGGGTGATGTGCTGACTGTGGAAGAGCAAGATGAAGGTATCTCTAGTGTCGTGTCCATTGCATTTTTATTAAGAAGAGCAGTATAAAACTGTCTAGCACCAGAAGCCATGATAATTTAGTTCTCCCTCGTTAATTTAATTGGAAACGTGGGGTCTGTATGTTTAGAAGACATTTTCAGCTTGATGTCCCACTTAGAGTTTATACTTAAAAAAACCCCAACCTTGCACCATAGTACTGATAGAAAGCAAACAGTGCAGTGAAGCTCAATATGAAGGTATCCAATGTAATGTTAAAGTAAACATAACTTGGTTTTAATTCATGGAGAGTAAAGCAGGTTGTAACCTCACACCGACCCTTTGGTAGACTAGATGGGATATTAAGCTGTGTATTAAAAAACAGCCTAATATGTAATACTTAATGAACAACTTGGAATTAAGATGTCATTGTCTACTCAAGATGGTGAGTTACAAAGAGATCTTGCAAGGCTAAGGGGCTTTCTGAAATATTTTTATTTGGGGACACTGTTAACCTAAACTTAATATTCTGTGTGAGCTTGGCCCTTAAAAAATCATGAGAGGGTTTGTGCTGTCTCCAAAAGCATAAGGAAAGGTAGCTATAAAGAAAAGATTAAGTAACTAATTTGTCTATTTTGTGACTAATTAGAAAAGTGGTTTTTTTAATTTTTTTTGTTTGTACTTCCCTTTGGTATGCTCAATAAATGTACTTTTCTCTAAATGCTTTAGCTGTCAGGCAACATATGCAAAAACCACAGATGGCGTATCAGAATTCTGCTTGTGTATTCATGTGTGTTTACTTTGATGTGCTTATTGCCTTGCTTATCTCTCAAAACTAGCAAAAATGTCCTGAATCTGCAGAATACACCCATTCTTCCTTACCATTGCATTTGAGACATCCTATTGGGAAATATATTTACTATAGCAAAGATTGCACTGGGGTTTTTTTTCAGTGTGTCATCTGTTACATTGTTGTAAGTTCTTAATTTAAATTAAGTCTTCTGATGGTATTCTACTGGCAACTCTGCTATCCATATGTGCATGTGTGTTGTAGGAACAGGTATGGTCTCAGTACATCAAAATGTCATGAGTCTCTTTGAAATACAGTGATTTGTTCCTGAAGTATCCTTTGCTGGGACTAGTATACAAAGGCTTAATCTGTATAGAATTTTAATTTCTACTCTAATGATTTGATCCTCTTGGGAATCAAGATTGGGGTAGAAAATGGCAATGCCAACTGACCAGCATAATTGGGTTAGTACATCATGTCTACAGCAAGTTGTAAATCTGAATATTTGAATATTTACAAATTTGAGTATCATAATTGTCATGGTGACAGTTAAGATGTAGTTCTTGAAATGATGTATAAATTGTGTGAGAATTTGGCATTTTTTTAACAGTCATTTAACTTCTTCCATGTTCTTAACACCTAGACTGAAGCAGTAGACGTGTTTTGAAGCACTTATACTAGGCGAGTGACTTATGAGACCTTTTGGGCCAGTACACCGCTAACAACATTAATCAGTTGTTTCGATGGACCAGGTGCAGCATTAACCTGTTGGAGGTTAGTTATTTATATATAAATAAATTAGTTCTATACATGATTAAAGCTGAGAAATGCAGTATTCTGATGCTGATCTGGAAAAAATAGTGGAAGAATAATCTAAGCTTTGCAGGATCTGTAGGGTTACTCTTATTTAAGTGAGCAGTTCCACATCAAGAACCTGGAGTGCATTCTACCATTGGGTTACTTGTCTCTATTAGTTTCTAGACAGTGCTAGCTTTGAGGTCTGTAACACAGATCTTAATCAAAGAAATTGTTTTGTTCTCTTGTGTCACATTAACTAGTGACTCATTTCTCATTGTAACTTGGACAAATACATTCCAACTCAAAAATATCTCATACTTGTGGGTTTTTTATGTTCTGCTGAAATGGTGAGACTTCTTTAGTTAATACTACTTAAAACAATCTGCTTGTTTTCAATTGCATTTTAGAAATAATAAAATGGCTGTTCTAATGAAAGAGTTAGGATGTTAAGGAACACCACTGATGTTTTGAACCCATGACCTCTATATCCTGATCACAAGTCTCTTATTGGCTTCTTCACTAAGGTGATAAATTGTCAGCTGTGTTCTTCATGATTAATTCTTTTCACAGAAAACAGCATAAAACATTAGGTGAATAAGACACTTGAGTGTATCATCCTTCCGCTTGGGAGAGGAAGAGGAGTAGTAAACATACACTTAACAAGTATTAATTATCTCAATTAACAGGGGAACACTCATCGGTGTAATACATCAGCAAGTTATAAAGGCCTATTCAGGATGAGCTAGTAGCCAAAAAATTAAATGCTCTAAGCTGTAATGAGATGCCAGCCTAAAGAAATCTTCATTCTTATTCCCTTTTGTCTATCTTTTGACCCCACATTATGTTGATTCACATAAGTACAGACAAAGGTCATCCTTTTGCTGCCAAAAGTGACTTTTTCCAAGTCCAGCTGTTTCAAAGTGCAGTATTGCTTGCTTGCTGAGACTGATGCAATTTAATTATAAGTGGAGTCATATTACTTGAATTTGGTGACAAAACATGTTGGCTATGCCTCTTCATAAAGCATACTACAGAGTGCTTCATAGCTGTAATCGAAGATGTACAGCTACTTTTGGTATCTGGGCCAAATTCCATTATTAGTAATTAGAGGTGACTTCCAGTTTCTCATTTTTTATGATTATTAATATATTCTTAACTTCCTGCCATGCAACTGTAATTGTCTCTGTGGCACTATGCAGCTGTCCAAATTCTCTGCAGTTGCAGATTATCTGCCTAGAAGGCAGTTCCTTCATGTAGATTAAGTGTGACGTTTCTAAGTGTTATTGATCATGTATGCTGGATGTAATGTTNTCAGACAGTCTATGCCATTGTTGACCTGATTCTGACAAAGATACACCTAAAGCAGCAGACCAGGCTTCTAGCTGCCCTGTCAGAAGTGGAAAAACTCTGAATTATTTGTCTATTCTCCCCCACCAACTTCTGTGTTTGCTTCAGAATTGTTGCACTCAGTGTGGTCCATTTGTGGAAGGAAATTAATTGCTAAACATCACTTGTTGGTGAAGTTGCGTGGGGGATGGTAGTATTGTGGATGCCTTTGAGGGCAACAGCCAAAATTCTAACAACAAGCAACTTTGGGGATTACTGTGGGCAGTCTTGTATAAATATAACCAATTTACAGACTGTTTCCAACATAACCACTAACGTATGAAACAACAGAAGGTACACCTGCTTGCAGAACAGCTGTAGTTATTTAATAACTGCATGTCAGGCCAGATACTTTCTATAACATGTTTTTAAGAAAAGCAACTACATGTTCTTCATTCACAATATAATTATAAGTATCTGACTTTTGAGATACAAAGGAAAAAGGTAAGTGCTATTTTTATGGGAAATGTATTTGTCTTTCCAGGTTTTGTTTACTGTACCAACTAAAGCAAATCAGAATGCCTCTCAATGATGACCAGAACAATGATTCAGATTCTTCACGCCTCTCTGAAAGCACAGCATCTTCTAGTGACTCCGAGTATTCAAGACAGAGCTTTAACAGCGATTCTTCAAGCAAACCCAGTTCTCCAGCATGTAAGCCTATTTCTGCCTTACCTGCATTGTGCACAGATGGATAAGGCTAACCTATCTCATTTCTCTTTGCTGTCATGGGTAGAACCTGGGATTCTGAATCTCTTGTTTAAGAGTATTTAGAGAAAGGCATGACTTTCTCTCTGCTGTGAAGCAGCGCCTCTCCTTGTGTGTGGAACATCACCAGCAGCTGTGTCCGTGGGGGTCTCCCTGTGCACTTCTTCCCTTCAGAAAGCGTAAGAAAAGTGTGCCACCATGGATGTCCTAGTCTTGATCTAATCCTGACATTGGTAGCAGTCTCCCACTCAAACAGATATGGCTTTGTGCAATGGGTGTGTTTCTTCTGTTTGCTCCATACATGGAAAAATTAAATCTGTAACTTACAGTATTACATCAAGTTATTTAAAATTATCTTGAATTCACATTTTCTCTCATAAATATTAGGATCAAACAGAAAACACACATTTGCACAAGGGAGATGTTTTGAGTAAGGATAAATAAAATCTTGGTTAAGATGTGGTTCATGTTCATGTCTGTAAGCATCCTCAGACTGCACGTACTTTTTAGCGCTTATGTAAGTGAAGTCTTAAGACAAGCTTGGTAGCGGAGATGCTATCGGCAGCTGGATCTTTATCTTTCTTTGCCAGTCTTCAAAGGCTTAATTTCAAATACTAAATTAAATGAGAGAACCTGGGGGGCTAGAAACTCGGAATTTAGTCTTGCTCTCCAGCGTAGAGTTTCTGTTCTGTCATTAGTATTTAGTTGCAAAAAGGAAGCTTAACTTACAGTGCATCTGTTATGGAACATAAGTGGGGGATTCACAAGTTAGTAACTTCAGAACCTTCTGTACAGGTAATGGAACTACAACATAGCCATTATGTGCTCAGAATTATAATGGACATCTGGCATCAGTTATTCCCCATGCTTTTGATTTGATGGATTACAGAAGAGTAAATAGGAAATCTGTGAAGTGCAAGATCCTGTTTTAAAGGGAAAAAAGATATCTTGGTTAAGATGCAGGAATATGAAATTGCTCTTCAAAATGTTATGAAGCTTGTGTGGTTTCACACAAGCATACACACCCCTGATAAGCTGGGAGTTTCCTGGGTTAGTGTTTTAAGAAGATATAAAGACATGGCAATTCTAGGTTATTTCTTCTAGAGTACTAGAGTCCAATTAGCAAGCAGCAAGTAAGCAGCAAAATTTCTAAATGTTAATATTTTCAGTTGCATTCATAAGCTGCAGATATTTAGCTTGAATTGATCTTATTTGTTCCAGCAGCAAGCCCTCCCAAGGCTATTACGTTTGATGAACTCATGGCAGCTGCAAAAAATCTGTCAAATTTGACCCTCGCTCATGAAATTGCTGTAAATGCAAATTTTTGCATAAAAAAGGAAGACCTCCCACAGAACAGGTAAGAGCCTGGATTTTCCTGAAAGCAGCACTGGAGTTAGGAAGAGAGGTAAAATGAACAGAGCAGCAAATTAAAACAGACAACCAAAACCAACCCTGAACATCTTGGAAGGCTGTAGATTTTTATCCTGCTCCGTCAGGATTCACTATCAAAGTTATGGTAAATAGTTTGTGGGGTTTTTTTTTATCTTTGCTGTGATGAAAAGCAAAGACATGCTAAAGCACATGGAGGAAATTGAGGTGATTAATGGCAGCTGTCATGGCTTCACCAGGGGCAAGTCCTGTAGTGGCTTTCTGTGATGGGGTAACTGAAGCAGTGGACACGGGAAAACCAATGGATGTGATCTATCTGGACTTCTGTAAAGTCTTTGATATGGTCCCCCACAACACCCTTCTCTCTAAATTGGTGAGATATGGATTTGATGGGTGGACTGCTCGTTGAATAAGAAACTAGTTGGATGGTCATATTCAGAGAGTAGTTGTCAACGGCTTGATTTCCAGATGGAGATCTGTGACGAGTGGTGTCTCTCAGGGGTTTGTACTGAAGCAGTGCTGTTAAATATCTTTGTCTATGATATTGACAGCGAGATTGAGTGCACCCTCAGCAAGTTTGCAGATGACACCAAGCTGAGTGGTGCAGTTGCCACAGTGGAAGGAGAGGATGTCATCTGGAGGGATATGGACAGGCTGGAGAAGTGGGGCTGTGAGAACCACACGAGGTTCAACAAGGCCAACTGCAAAGTCCTGCACCTGGGTCAGGGCAATCCCTGATTTCTATACAGGATGGGGATGATGTGATTGAGAGTGGGTCTGCAGAGAAGGATTTGGGGTGCTGGTTGATGAGAAGCTCGACATGAGCCGGCAATGTGTGCTCGCAGTCCAGAAGGCCAACTGGATAAAAAGCATGGCCAGCAGGGTGAAGGATGATTACTGATAATTAGTTGTATGACAGAATAGTTTGACAGAGCTCAGTACATAAATTACCAGGTTAGGACAAAGAATACAAATTGGGTAAGGGAAAAGGAATGGTAATATTTCTTTGCCTACATCTGAAGTGGCAGCACCACCTATAAAATACAGCTGTTTTAGGAAAGACTTGCTAGTTTAGGCCATGTTTTGAGAGCTGATGTTCCACAGCCCAATAAAGATGGGATTGCAGGGCACAATAACTGGTCAGTTGTTCTCTGTTTCCCAACAAGTCTACAACAATTTTAGCAAAGCAAGTTGGGAGTCTTTTCTTTATCTAATTGACTCATTCCACAGCCTTGCAGGCAGAGTGAAACAAATTGTACACAAAGCCTTTTGGGATCTTTTGGAATCGGAACTGAATGAAGATCCTCCAGAATATGAGCATGCTATCAAACTCTTTGAGGAAATTAAGGAGGTAATGTTCATCCTTCTCTGTCCCCTCACTATTGTTTTGACAGCTTAGGTCTGAGAGTATCTTACTTCACTGAAGAGTCTGCTAATTCAGTCAAGCCTGCCTTTAGGTTTATTCTTTTGAGATGAAATCATGTTTTTTCAGAACTGCAGTAGGTGTCTGCTTATAGCATGTTAATGTTACCCATGAATGTGGTCGCACATGCACTGTGGCATGTTCTCTCAGCTTTCATTGCAGGATATTTATTTGCAACTCAATGCTTTTCTCAGAGCTTCACATCTCTAGTAGCCTCTTTCCAGCAACATACTGTGAGCTTAGGGTGTGAGCAGGAGTATAAACATGACTGCACCTGCCCACCAAATAGGCTTTATTGTTCATGAACATCATACAAAGGAGAATACAGGCCTTCAATACTGACACAATACTAAGTCTTTCAAAATTTAAGTTGGTAAATGTTTGTTTTACAGGGCAGCCTCACAGTTTCTGAAGAAATCTCATTGTTGACATGCTTTCTGGTTTATCAGCTTTGAGCATTTTTGCAGAAGTGTACTCTGATCCTTTTAACAGGTTTTTTTTTTCCTGCTACATCAGATAATGTTCAGGCTTAACATATCTTGTTATAGCTGGTCAGCTAGATACACTTGACATTAATACTAAGCTCTTTCTTTAGAGTGTTTACTAAGTGGTTTGGTTTTTATTAATAAGCTTTTCCTTTTTTTTTTCCCCCTATTTTAGATTCTTCTTTCCTTCCTGACACCTGGAGCAAACAGGATGCAAAATCAAATTTGTGAAGTTCTAGATACAGATCTTATAAGACAGCAAGCAGAACATAATGCTGTTGATATTCATGGGCTAGCTAATTATATCATCAACACTATGGGAAAGCTATGTGCTCCAATAAGAGATGATGACATAAAACAGTTAAAAGCAACTGACAATATTGTAGAATTACTGAGGTTGGTATTTGGATGTTTGTGGGTTTTTTTTAGAGGAAAGCCTTCTTCTCTGAAATGATACTGGGTAGTAGAAAAGGAGGGTAGACTCTTAAAAAGGAATCTTAAATTGTGTCATATTACACAACAGCTGTTTTCACACTATAGGAAAACTTCTTTTTATATGAAAGCATTAAATGGGAGGAGCTATGACACATATTATGTCTATCTAATTTTTAATGAAATGTGTCGAAAGTCTAAATCAAACACTACCAACTAAGCCACTGTACAACAAATAAAAAGCAGTATTGCAATAGTCTGTGATTTGGAAACTGCTTCTTCAGTCCTGTTCATCCTTACAAAACTTAAGCAGCACATTTGTATTGTCCCTTCTTGAACTGTTTATTGCATGCTTCCTCTAGAAGGCCAGACTTCAGATTTAAAATCTCTCTAGTAAAGGTCTTATCACTTGAACTTGAGTAAAACAATTGCATAAAAGGGCAGAAACCAGATTCTTGCTCCTTAAGTACACTGAATTATTAAGAGTAACTGGTAGTAGCTCTGCAGTTTTATTGCAGCTTTGAGCGTATACAGGGTCCAAAGCAAGTGGGACAGGATTGTTTGTCATGATGCAGTCAGCAACGAAAAAGTTAAAATCTGTTCATGTGGGCTAAAATGCACCAGTTGATGTAGTTCTGGAAGACCCCTTCTTTCTGTTACAGGCCTATAGCATTTAGTGGTGCTGCATATTTGTCCTATTCTCTAACTTCCACCAAGCCCTATGCACAGTACTCCTTCAGGTATCCTGGAAGATAGGTAGCTTCTCTCACACTGAAATACCAAGGAAGGAGTTTTCTTTTCCCAGAATTGAAATTAAAGTGCTAATGTAAACGTATTTCTCGTGTGCTGGTTAAAATCAACAGGCTGTTGAAATTATCAAATTTTAAACTCCTACTTTCAGACAAATATTCCGTGTTTTGGACCTGATGAAAATGGATATGGCCAATTACACGATTCAAAGCCTTAGGCCATACCTCCAGCATAATTTGGTGGACTATGAAAGAGCGAAATTCCAGGAAATTCTTGAAGAAACACCAAGTAGGTATCATGCATATTTAATTTCAACCTTTATGGAAAAAGAGGACTATTTAAAGGCATGTTATCAAATCTTCAGTTTCTTGTCTGGATCTAATGTAAAAATTCTTTGACAAGCTACCAATGGGCAATTGCTTAACTTGCTATAAAATATCTTTATCTGTAATCTGGGGTGCTTTCAGACAAATTTCTATTTGCTAAATTGGTTGGTATCTGAAAACCAAACAAATATTGGCTCTTACTGTCTAGAGTGGAAGTCGAGAATACTGAAAGATGAGACTTCATCTCTTCTGTGCATAGCAAGTGGTTTTAGTCTGAAGTAAACATGTAAAACCAGTTAGGGTGCCTGAAAGTGGGAAGGAACAGGATCATTTTTTTTGATAAACAAAAGGCCGGCTTTGAGGGAAAGGTGACACAAAGTTAACTTTATCCACTATTACAGGTTTTGTGTACTATGGCTAAACAGCATTCAGGAGAACATATTTTCCAAGAAGAAAAAGTAAATAAGCTAACATCCAGAGCAGAGGCTTCTAGAATGGGAACACTGAGCCACTGATATGGCTTGCAGTGTTTATGTAGGCAGCCTGAGAAAGAACTCTTTACCAGCAATTAATTTGCTATTAATACAGTTTATCTCCTTTTGCCTCTGCTTTCCAGTCCTGTGCCCCAACTATTAAGTGGCCTTCCTGAAAAAGAGGAAAAAATGCTTTGGGAGCTTGGAGTTTGAGGCTTTTTAAAAATTATTATTATTATTGTATTTTACCCAAAATCTTGGCCGAAGTCTTAACAATTTGTTAGGCTGATTAACTGGAATTTTAAAGTGACCAGTGGAAGATGGTCAGTGGAAAAAAGGGAGGGAGAGAATTGGTGTGTGAAGTCTTGGCTGTCTGTTGCATTTATTTAGTCTTCAGAAGTTCAGTACTCTTGTTTGTGTACAACTCCTTTCCTCAAGCTACTGCTTATTTTGATAAAAGCTTACAGTAAATCTGTGCTGATTTGCAATGCTTAGGTGCCCTGGACCTGACAACAGAATGGATAAAGGAATCTATAGAAGATGAATTGTCATCTATTCCTGATGAATCTTCATCATCCCCTGGTGCTGATAGTAGTTCTAAACCAACTATTAGTCCTGTACTGGTGCTAAACAACGGCTACTTGAAACTGTTACAGTGGGATTATCGCAAAACAATTCCAGAGGCAAGTAGTACATTTTGGTGTCTTAAGATTTCTAGCTATACAAAAACACTGGTGTAGTATAATAACCCTGTTGTTGATGGCAATATGTGAACTATTTTCTTGCACTTTTTAAACTTCTGAAGGGTAAATTTGGAATTTGGAGAGTATATGTGAGTATAGTCTCTGAAAAGAGGTGGGCAAGTCAGCAGATAGAAAGGAACAACATAAAGGTGGTTTTCCCTCTGTCCAGTCATAGCTCACCAAGTCCACCCTAAGAGTGAGCCGTCTTTGCCATGGTCAAAAATCGGGCCTGGTACTGACAGCACTTAGAGTTCTGTATCTTGGAGAGAACTGACTGTAGCATCCTGTTTTCCAAACAGCAGCACTAATTGATGGGATTGCTGTTGGTTTAGAACAGAATTGGTAAAAACTTGAAGCCCCCTAGAAGCAGGTGTTTACCCTTTATGAACTGAATCAGTGTTCAGATTTTCCCCTCAGACTTCTGGTGACTGATTTCAGTGACTTGGCCATCAGTCAGGGCTAAAATTAGCAGCTGGAGCGAGCACCTTAGCTGTACTCAGAGGGACCTGTCAGAGAGCTTCCTAAACATATGTGGGGATGCTCTTAGTGCTCTCAGTCAGTGGATGGAAGGGAAACTGCCTTATTCTTACCTTCCTTCCAAAAGTTTTTAGCAAGAGCTACATATAGGTGTCCTCTGGTAGATCTTGTTTATCATACTATAAAGCTGTTGCCAAAGAGTTGCATGTTAATGCTCCTGTGCTTCTCATTTGGTTAGGATGAACTCTTTCGAACCCAAAATGTTACTCCAGCTTCATTTTGCTGTGGGAATGACTTACATTCTTGGCATGATCTACTGGCTTTTTGCCTGTAGCAGCTTATGTATCATTTGCAGAACCTGCTCTTGTGGTTGAACTGATGCTTGTCCTGCGTGGTTGTTTACCACTGTCTGTCAGTTACAGATTGTGGCGTTTTACAAAGGAGAGCTGAATCCAGAAGACTATCCTGTCCATAACCTTTGTCACTACAGTGTCATCTGGATCTCCTGAGCATTCCACATGATGGGCTGGATTGCTGGTCATGGATTCTGTCAGCAGTGATAAGGAATAAGATGCAATGTTTTCAGTTTTCTCTGCACTGAAAACGTAGTCATACAAAATGTCACATTATGCAATGCTACATATTCAGGGTATTTCAGCTGCTGTCTCTTCTGACTTTGCAAATCCGTGATTAAAAATATGAATGATTCGTGACTACATCCTTTGTGTCCTTTTCCTTGCCTCTCTCTCCCTGTATTCCTAAGTTAATATTATTGTTTCAATTCTAGACTCTAATAACAGATGAAGGTCGTCTTCAGGAGTTGAAAGAAAAGCTCAATCAATTAAAAATTATAGCTTGTGTTTGTCTCATAACAAACAATATGGTGGGTCCAGCAATTGTAGATGTGCCTGATTTTGCTGATGAACTGAAAAAGATCTGTGTTCCTCTTCTCGAAGATATGAATAAGAAGTAAGACCTTGTCTTTATCCTTTTTTTTTTAAATAAGGAAGTACCAGGTGGATCTGAAAACTGTTGGAAACAATTCAAATGCCAGTGCTTGCTAATAATAGGAAGATACCAAATTTTAGTTGTGTATATTCCCTTTACAGTATAAATTCCCTGTATGTTAGTCACATGTTTTCAAAGTTATATTTTAATAAAACCTTAATCTTGATGTTAGTCTACAGAATTCGGAGCCTAGTACAGAAGTTCATTCATACATTCCTGATACTGGAGAGACTATGGCAATGTGTTCACTAAACTCTCTTGCCAGTTGCTTCAAAGTTGTTGTGGGTAGACTAAGCTATTTGATTCTTTGATTCCCTATTTCTGCTACCACTTGTGCTACAAACAAGTCTGATCTGAAAGTGTCATAAGAGTTTTCCACTATGCTTTTGTCCATGAAATGCTGTGCATGTATCCCAAGAAAACACCTAAGCATAAAAGCAAAATGAACTGGAGTGAAATGAACTGGTGTCACTGCTGCACATTTGAAATAACACACCACCCCCCACACACCCCCCAAATCACAATTAGGTCCTTATTTTATCTTCCACATGGAGGTTTATCCTATATCTCTAGATGTGCATAAATCTGCAAAGATAGCTATTAATTCTCTCATGACAGAGAGCAGGTTGAAAATAAAAGGGAAAGAGGACAAGTGAGGTCACCTTACAACCTGTACTACAGAAACTGCAAAAGTCAATGCTGTTCTGTTTCTTTTTCCAGGAGTTTTGATTTGAAGGAGGCTCTGAATGGTATTGGTGTCCAGATTTGCAACAAAGTGAACAGGTCTCTAACTGACAGAGGTCTTCCCACTCTTAATGCAGAAATGCAGAGTAATTTAATGGGTCAAATTGCTCATATTGTTGAGGAGAATAATCCCATCAGCTCCTTGATAGGTTAGTAAAATAATACATCATTGTATGTGTCTGAATATAAACTTACTCTCAGCAAGTTAAGTCATGTGTCTAAGGACTTTTATAAATCCAGTTTCTTACTGCATTAAAACACTGGGAAAACTAAGAGTAAGAAAATATGGTTTACTTATAGATAGTGTTCTTGGTGTGCTGCAGAGCATAGTTAATTGCAGTTAGAAATAACTTTAAGAGTGTATGTGCAAACAGGCTAAGATGTGCTGGTGTTCTGGAGAAAAATTTAGAAAAAGAAGTGCTGTTTCACTTCTGTCAGTTCTGAACCTAGTGTTTCTTTTCTTTGAGTCTGCTTTATATTGGGCGATGTAACTTGTTGCAGCAGGTTTTTGCTGTGCCCACCTTGCAGGAGCCAAATTTAAGAAGCTTTCTATATTGCTTCCCATAGTTGTTTACCTACATTGTTGGCTTTTTACTGTGCTGATGTGTAGGGTGCTTATAAAGTGCGTCTGGCTTCATCTTGGGGTTTACATTTGTTCTGAGCATACTTTATATTCCATTCCAGACAAACGAATCCAGTTTTTCATGAGAAGCTTGCTTGCTCTTCCGAGTTTCCAGATGCGTATGCCTGCTATGCCAGGAGGCCTTTCTGTGGTTCAGACAGAGATGGAGTTTGTTGGATCTCAGTATGCAAGCATTGTAAACTTTAATAAAAAAGTGTATGGACCATTCTATGCAAACATATTTAGAAAACTACTTTTTCCTGAGACACCAATGGGAAAACCAGAGACGGAAACAGTTGCCAATTAGAAGGATATGACTTACTGCTGTATGCTGCCTTTTTACCTTCCAGGACAGTACTCTGACTTCCCCACGAGGAACAGCCCACTCCAGTGACTGTTATGAGCGATCTTGTAAAATGCATGCAAGTAGTTTCTGAAATTGACTGGAAAAAAATTAATTTCAATGACATATATATTTTTTTAATAGACTAAATTTGTTTAATGGATTGTGTCACTTGTAATAGCCAATGAAATATTAGTTTTCAAGGCAAGCACTTATTGCGATTTGCAGTGGGAAAGAACTGGGAAAGTACTTACTGTTTTGGCACCACTAAAACATAATGCTATTTTTCAAATTAAATATATTTACATATAGCAATGCAATAATAGAAGGACAAAACAATTGTAGGTAAAATGTACTATGCTTACATTGTATTTTTGTAGAGCGATATCTGATAAAACTTAGGGTTCTGGGAAGACTTGGAAGTAAAAGTATGGTGTAACTGCTTCTGTAACCAAAACCAGGTTCATAGTAGGCCAAGTCCTGGTACTCCTGCAGTTATTGGTACCAGAACATAGCCTCTGTTACATTAAGGAATGCCAGTATTATAAGCTGTTCAGAGTACAGCAGTTACAGATGAAGTGTGCACCACTTAAATTGGGAATAATTTAGAACTTGTCAACTATAATTGAGATGAGTAATAAATGCCGAAGAAATATGTGGAGGGGGAGGGAGTGGAGTAAATAGCCGTATATAAGATTTATGACCATTCTGTTTGCCCAATGGAGGTCATACAGATCTTAAATCTAATGTGCGTGTACTGATCTTTGATCTTAATTCGTATTAAGTATTTTTAAGTTGGATGTTTCCAATCTTTATTCCCAATACACTTGAGAGTGACCTTGCAGAATACAGAGCATCTTACCCTTGAATATTCTGTTAGGTGAAGGCATAAACTCCTTGAAACTTATACTTGGGTCTGAAAGCCAGAAGCCAAATGATTAGTCATTCTTGAATATGTGATTAGATTCACTTGGCACTGAGTTGGTGCAAAATACTGAAGATTTCTTCAAATTCCTTTTGAGGAGGCCCCAAGACTTAATTCCCATTTAAGGCAACGAGATTCTTGCATAAGAAAATGAATAGACTTGAAACTGAGAAATATGGAAGTAAACTATAAGTTTACACAGACTTTATTTTGTGTATTTCAGATTACTGGGAATAGATACTGCTGGAATACATATTATAGACATGTTCCTGTCTATGAAATTGAATCATAATTTACTTGAAAATTATCTTTTAATATATTGCCATATAATAGTCCTTTTAAAATGTTGTTAGATATATAAAAACTCCATGTGGTACAGGTTATATAGCTTGTTCTTAATATTTTATATTACAATCTATTTTTTATGAAGAGACAGAAAATCGTCTGTAAAAGCTGAATGTGTCACAAATTGTGTATGTACATTACAATGTCTAGGATAAAGGTCTAAGAAACTGGGCATTATTAGCACTGTGGTTTTGTAGTCCATTTTTTCAGAATTGTCTGCCCTTTTAGTAAGGGAAACTGCTTCTAGTCAGTTGTTCCTCAGTGTCCAAGGATTTTGGCCACATCTACGTGATAAGAAAAACTTTTGTAAAAATGCCTTTTTAGAAAAGAAGTTTCTCTAATGCACTTCTGCTCTATTCCTTGTAAAAACATTGCACAAAATAAAATGAATACATGTATCCAAAGGCAACTGTTTTCCTGAAGCCTGAAAAACCTGAGAAAGGAACTCTTAGAATATAGTAATTGTGCCACTAGGTAAGAGGTTTGCTCAGATGAATATGAATTTTTATATGCTACTCAATCAGCTAGAGAAGAATTCATTTTGAAAGCAAGTATGTGGCAAGTCACTAAGGTTTAGTCCCCCAGCCTTGGAAATATGTGAACCATTTTGAGCTTGAGCCAAAAGAGGATTTTGTTAACATTTGAAGATTTATAACACATTTATATGAACATTTTATCATAATACTTTATATGCATTCTATTGTAAAAATAAATAGTAGTCATCCTATAGATCAATAATGTACCAAGGGAACTGTCATACTAGTTTTTACCAGCAAATACTCAAAAAAAAATTATATATAAATGAGGATTTGGGGGGGGGGTTGTGATTAAGATGACTTGCAAAGGGCATTTTATAGCATGGCCTATGTTTCAAGTGATTGTTTAATGTATCTTATTTTTTATTTAATACTTCAAACATGGACATTGCATCTGTTTAATGTCTCATGTTGCATGCTGTTGAAGCTACTCTGGCTGAAACGCACTTGCCTCTACGCTGAAGTTGTCCTCGTGAAACAAATGTCATTCTACAGCAGCTTTCTTTGTTGAAATACAAAGATTTGAGGTTTTGTATGCGTTAAATTTTGTTTGTGACAACAGTGGTGGTGAAAAATCATTTATGCAAGTTGTTTCTTAAATGTAATGGATTTGTAAATGCTGAAGATAAATGACTGCACTAATAACATAGTGTGACTCTTCTTTCTCTGTGTTTCATCAGTTGCAGTTGGAGGGTAAAGTTGTGATGTGAATCCAGCTGCACAAATTACGTTCAGAACAGTTGCTTGTTTAAATATGGATCCCGAGAATAAGGTTATATTGGATTTGCATGGCAAAGTTTTGGTAGCAGTGGGGCTCCAGGGCTGGTTTCTGTGAGAAACTGCTAGAAGCATCTTCCATCTCCAGTACTGCCAGTGCCAGCTGCCTCTACAATGGTGATAACACCTCTGGGCTAGCGTGTTTAAGCAGGCAAAGAAACTTTATAACAGCAGCTAGAGAGGATGAGAGACAAAACAGTGTGAACACCAAGGAGTGGGGAGGAGGCACTTTAGGTGCTGGAGAAAGGGGTTCCCTGCAGCCTGTGGTGAAGCAGGCTCTCTCCTTGCAGCCCAAGGAGGTTAATGGTGGAGCAGATATCCAGGGCAGGTTGAGTTGGGGTTGTTCAGCCTGAAGAAGAGAAGGCTCCGAGGAGACCTCACAGCGACCTTCCACTACCTGAAAGAGGCTACAAGAAAGCTAGGGTGGACTGTTCATAAAGACTTGTGGTGATAGGACGAGGGGTGATGGGTATAAATGGGAGAGGGGCAGATCTAGACTAGACAGGAGGAATTTCTTTACCTGCAGTGTGGCGAGGCACTGGTTCGGGTTGCCCATAGAAGCTGTGACTGCCCCATTCGTGGAGAAGTTCAAGGCCAGGTTGGATGGGGCCTTGGGCAGCCTGGTCTGCTGGGAGGTGTCCTTGCCCATGGCAGGGGGGTTGAAACTGGATGATCTTTATGGCCCCTTCCACCCCTAACTGTTCTATGATTCTAATCCTACATTTTAGTTCACAAATCACAACGTCTAGCGATAATATTCAAATATCTAATAGGTTCGCGACTTATCGCGAATCGTTTTATCTTTCAGTGGTCCCGAGAGCCCTGCAGGGCAGCGACAAGCCCGACCCCCCTTAGCTCCAGCCCCCGCCACGTGCCCGTGTGGGCGCGCCGCCCCAACCCGGAACTTCGCCGCGCAGCTCCGTGGGTCGGGGGGGCGTGTGCGGCTGCTGCACCGGTCCCCACGCCCTCTCTCATTCCCCGGCGATGGAGGCGCTGGCAGCCGAGCTGGGCGCCCTCACCCCGGAGCAGGCGGCGGCGCCCGTGAACACGGTGGAGGTGAGCGGTGGCGGCCAGGGGCCGCTGGGGAACGGGGCCGCACGCGTCGGGCGCTCCCGGAGGGCGATGGGATGTGGCGGGGGGAGGCGGTCGCCTCTGCGCGGAGCTCCCCCCTGTCCGCACCGGCGTGAGGCAGGGGGCGGCTGCTGCTGCAGAAAGTGGGGTGTGATGTAAGCTAAATTACAGCTAGGTTTCATTTAAGTAATTTCATTTAATTTGGGGGGGCTAGGCAGAATGTCCCTCTGACAGCGTGTTTTGTTTCAAGCGGTGTGTTCCCAGATACTACTCGTTCTTTGGAGATGTGTGCAGTGTGGTCTTTGCTGAACAGCTGTGTCCGCTGGGATCGCCTCTGTTTGCAGCCTCTCCCCATCTATAGTGCAAAGTCAGGCAGAGCTGGAGCCGGCTCCAAATTAGCAAGAGATTTGACTGTTGTGAAGTTCATAACAACATTATGAACGTTTTTTCACTGTGAAAGTGGTTCTTTACGATGAGAGCAGTGAGGCACTGGCACAGGTTGCCCAGGGAAGCTGTGGCTGCCCCATCCCTGGAGGTGTTCAAGGCCAGGTGGGATGGGGCCTTGGGCAGCCTGATCTAGTGGGAGGTGTCCCTGCCCATGGCAGGGGGGTTGGAACTGGATGAGCTTTAAGGTCCTTTCTAACCCAAACTATTGTATTATTCTTTTAAGATTAATTCTTGGAAAATTATAGAATATGCATAAGATTTCTGGGAAATTTTATCACTATACATATAAATGGGAGATCTGTTCTGTCCCAGACCTTGTCTCGCAGCACACAACTAATGGAGATTGCTCCCTCGTGTTGCCCAGGCCTGATAAATGAAGCTTGCTTTCTAACACTCCAAAACAAGTCTTACAGAATTTATTTGTTGGCATTTTTGGTATTGGGTGGGCATGGAAGGACTGCAGCTCTGCCTACATGCTGTCCCTCAGGAGCCTGAGGAAGGGCTGGGACACCTGGGTGCATTTAGCTTGGAGAAGAGAAGACCGGGAGGGGCCTTTATCAATGCTTAGGAATATCTAAAGGATGGATGTCAAGAGGAAGGGAACGGACTCTCTTCTCAGTGGTGCCCAGGACATGAGACAGCAGGCACAAACTGGAGCACAGGAAATTCCACCCAAACATGATGAAAAAATTCTTTACAGTGAGAGTGATGGAGCACTGGAACAGGTTGTCCAGGTAGGTTTTGGAGTTGCTTTCCCTGGAGATATTCAAAACCTACCTGGACACGTTTGTGTGCAACCTGCTGTAGTAGAGCTGGTTTTAGCAGCAGGGTTGGGCTGTATGATCACCAGAGGTCCCCTCTAACCCCAGCCATTTTGTGATTCTGACCTTGGCTGGCCAAGCTGCCAGCCTTGGCCTGTGTCTGTCCTCTCTCCTGCAGTCACAAGTGAAGACATTTCTGTCCTCAGTGCCAGTTGCTCTAAAGTTTGCTGATTGTCTTGCTGTGGGGAGCGGAAGGAGGTGAAGGGCATGTTTCAGGTTCCTTTGGCCAGACTAAGTTTTTTATGTAGAAATGGAGCCCACAGCCTTGTGCTGTGTTTTGCTATGAGTTCATCTCTGTGCTCCCGCACCAGGAGGGAGAGCGTTACAGCAACTACAGCATTGCCATGTACCTCTGAATGCTGAGCGTCAGACTGAATTATGCGGTGCTGGTGCTCTGTATATTATAGCATAGTCTCTTCTAGAGCTGAGTGATTCAGCCTTATTCTGTGCAGTGTGGTCCTCCTCGCCTTTGCCCTCCACCTGCATCTCTTATCCCAAGTCTGGGATGGACCCCCTCCCCCATACTGTGGGAGGAGAAGGTGGTGCTGATGAAAGGTAATGTTCCCTGTGATCACTAAAGAGTAGAAATGAGGAAAAGTTTGTAGGAACCTTGACGCTTGTCAGTACTTTGTTTAGTTTTTCTAAATATTTATAGGAGTCAAGGTGCCTGGTAGGTTTTACAGAGGCTCGTGTCTGCAGGTGCTGCTCCCAGGACTGAGATGCTTGCGTGTATTTTGTAAAGTGAACGTTTTAGTAAGTCTTCCCTTGGTAGGGATATAATTTACAGTATTAACAGGAAAAAAAAAAGTAGTTAGTTGCTCTTAAATGAGGACTGAGAAGTAAGGAAATTTTTAAGAAATATATATACTCACAAAAGTTGTTTTTAGAAAAGATAATGTTGTGTTGCATCCTGTGTACATATTGAATGGCACATATGGCTTACCAAGATGATCAAGTAATCCCATTATTTTGTTGTCATCTAGGTTGGCTTTGGACAGGTTTGGTTTTTTTTTCCTAAATAGATCTGATTTTGAATAATGTTACTGTTTAAAAATAATAATAAAGAGCCAGACAAAAAAACCTCAAGCATCTTAGATGTCTGGTCCCTCTTTGGAAAGATGTTTCAGACTGGTTTTTTTTTTGTTTTCAGGAAAAATGGAGACTTCTTCCAGCATTTCTAAAGGTTAGTGCTGTGCATTGATTTCATGATGTAAAGGCTATGTCTGTTTTCTAACTTTACATTCCCCTCTTCTAGTTTTTGCTGTTCCCCCAAATTACATACCCTCACCTTCTGTGTGGATTTTGCAATTTATTTCTTTTCAGTTCAATGGATAAACTTGTTACATAGATTGATAAATTTACAGGTTAATTTGTGGCAACATTTTTAATAGCTCCTCTCGGTGAACAATGAATCTGTGTAATGTTTCTGTATTATTTTATGGTTTTACTGGCCCTGAGAGACCCCATTCTTGGTCTTTATATAAGACTGCGGCATTAGGTTTGTAGTTGTGTTTGTCATAGGAAGCATATAACCACAAATCTTGATTCTACAAAGGCTTGAATATATTCAATGTGTTTCTTCCCTCATGAAGTTAGAACTTGACTGAACTCAAGGATTACTAGTGTCTTAATTTCAGTGCTACTCATATAATCTGGTATTTGTTGAAGGCACAGTTCTATATAAAATGCCATCAGATGTAATAACAGGACTAACAAACTGTTGGAAGTGAAAAAGGAGAAAGGCAGTAATGAAAATTACCTGCAGAGATGGCAGGTAAAGTCTATGATGTGCATAAATCCCTTCAGGGAGTTGCAGCCACTTCTGTACCTGTCATCAGTCTGCAGAAACATTGGCTACTCAGTAAGGTTCTTTCTAGCCTCACTACGTTAACTCCTTTCCTCCCTAGTTTCAAGACCTGTACTTGTCCTTTTGTTACACCCTTGAGAGTTTGATCCTGGCAGGAAAACAAAGTTCAAAAGTCACTTACAGATTGTCTGTTTTCAGTTTGGTTCAGGGCTGTGAAGATACTTCAGGGCCCCAATGAATCCTGTTTCTTTGTCTCTCTCAGCAACCACATGGATTTCCACCATGAGCTTGGGCTAGTGATATTGTATGAAGTCTTGAGGCTGTGAAAAAGGGAGGGCTGCTGACTGTGAGAGGCAATTTACTATGAGCTTCATGCCAAGTGTACCCATCCCACGTTGTTTCCAGCCAGTGAGCCCTTTACTGTAGGGCAGCTGATGATGGTCTGGCCTTTCCGTTGCTTGTTGGTTTATTTATGCCAGCAGTGATTCTATTATACAAAGTTGATGTCATGCATTACAGTTCCTACAGTGGAGTTTTCTTTCAATAAAGCTGTTGATATCGCCTCATAAAAAAATTGGAAAGAACTACCAGCCTGATTTCTAGACACTAATAAATCCATGATACTTTCTTGTCTGTGTCACAGGATGTGCAACGTTTTTGTAAATTAGAGAAATTATTCTAAATAGTTTTTGCTCTGGAGACATTTCTCCCTTGTGTTAGCACATGGAGACCTCACTGAGCAGCTGGAATTGTCATTCTAAGCTTCCCATTTCTTTCTAATAATCTCAGAATGAGCTGTTGTCTATCATACGAACTCTGTAAATGCACTTGTTTTCTGGGTGAAGTTTTAAGCTTGTTACGTGTGAGTTGTCACTTGGTGTTGCAAAGCTTAAAGCCCTCCATGAGCATGTAAGCATGTGTCTCAATATCAGCTAGCACTCTTCCTTTTCAAGGCTGGATTTTGCCCTGTTGTTAGGATAGGTACTCCTTTTATTTCTACAAATGCCGATCTATTGACAAAGTGAATGTTTCATTTAGTATTCCTTCAAGCCAAAATATTTTTTCTTTAACCCCAGACCATTTTACTTAATATAATTCTCCTTCTTTTGACTCTTCCTAACACCTGCAAGTTAAATCGTTAAAGTGTACTCTATCAACTCATTTCATGAGGGAACCCAATACTGTTTATTCTGTGTGGTTCATGGGCATATTGTCTGTCTTCCTGCCTAAAAATCAAACTCAGATTTCTTGTGAGTGCCCTGCCCTCCTGTGACTGTTTACTTGCTTATTGACTTCTCTCTTTCACATCTCACTTCTGTACCACCTCCCCTGTCTTACTGGCCCTCTCTCTCATTCTTCCTTGTGCCAGCTGCTCTTGTTAAGGTGCAGGCAACTTCTTTCTCAAGCAGCACATATAGTTATTTATACTAAGAATGGTCAAAACTGCTTCAAAAGAACGGCAAACTGATAAAATATTTTGACTTGCAATGGCTCTTGTTTGTTTGCATGAATTTCAGAGTCTACTGGGTGTTTACTTTGTATGGTTACCAAAGTTCTTTTCTGATTTGGAACAGTGACAGTTCCAGTATGAAACTGGAAATGTAGAGCGTAGAACCAGACCGATCATCCAGGCACTTTGTGAAGTTTGTCATCTGAAAGAATTTTGCACAGATCCAAAAGCACTTGTAAATGCTTGTATCTTAATTTCTGCCTTGTATGATTGATGTTAGTGAAGCTAATTTTATTTGCTGCTTGCACGTATTTTCCAGGTGAAAGGACTCGTCAAGCAGCACATAGACTCATTCAACTATTTCATCAATGTAGAGGTATGCTTTCTTGGTGGGAAGAGAGTGGCTTTTAGCACTCAGAAAAGGCACACGATTCTATTTTATTTTATGATTTTTTTTCCCTCCAGATAAAGAAAATCATGAAGGCAAATGAAAAAGTTACAAGTGATGCTGATCCAATGTGGTACTTGAAGTAAGCATGAAATTATTTCCGTATCAGTAGTAGCATGTGTACTATCTCATGGGCTTGTTACTGGCTATTAAATGTTTATAAGCACCTTTGTGGGTATAAATCAGGAGATTATTTTCCATGACTTATCTCTCATTTGGAGCATTGAGGAATAATCACATGAAGCAGCCTTAATAAAAAGCTATTAAAAATACCTTGTATCACCATTTTTTCTTTAACTTAGTAATCTTGGATGTCAGGTGGGACTTTTTTCTTGTCTGTTTGCAAAGGTAACTTGGGATTTATTGCATGTGCAATTTAAATTTTAACTAACTTGAGCACACCTCACATGCAGTGAGTTACTTTGGGAAGAATCATTGCTCATTACAAATCTATGTAGATATATCAAAGTAACTTCATTTTTTCAGTGTATATAGAGTTCTGCTTCCTTAAGGTTGCCTGAAAAATATTTGGCTCATTGCTCATTTTGGAACTGTTTCTGTTACAGGTACCTCAATATCTATGTGGGTACTCCAGATGTGGATGAAAGCTTCAATGTGACACGACCTGTATCACCTCATGAGGTATTAATGTCTGCATCTATAGTGTTTGTTTGATCTTGGGAATGTCCTGGATAGTAACTGCATGTAGATTTATTTTGAGTACATGCACGTTGCATTAGGTGATACAATGCATGCCACTGTTGCTGTAGAAAGAAGCCTGAGATGTTTAGACATTAATTTTCTTCTGTTTATATTTTTTTGACATATGTGAGTAGTGAGTAGTGTTCTATAGTAGCTGTATTGGATGTGTTCCCATGAAAGGAGTGAAAAGCACTTCTCTTGCATAATCTTGTCACTATCCTTGCAACAGAGTTGAAGTCCTGTACAATATAGGGTTCTTTGATGTTTTTATTACCTTCTTTTTAATGTTACCCTTTACTACTGTCTGCACCATAGGTCACTGCAGTCTCTCGTTCCCTCCCAGTCTTCTTTGGGAATGTATCCTGATTTTTTTTACTCAAAGTCCGAGTCAGAGAGCAAACATGAAAAGTTTGGGCAGAAATAGATGTAAGTTGATAAAATTATAAGGAACTGCAAAAGAGTGTTAGCCCTATGGGGAGCATACTTAACTGCTTTGCATTGCTGTAAGCATGTAGGTTGCAAATAGATTGTATGCTTATGGAATAAATAAATATGCATACCGGAGAACAAATGCTGCCGTGACTGATATCACAGCGTGTGTTGGGTTTTGTAGGCTATAAGGTAGCTTCTGTAAGTATAAGCAAGCCATAAACTAAGATAAAGTTTGGACTTTTTAGAATTGCTTCCAGGTATCTAAAGTGGTTCAGTTCCCTTCAGAGATTGCTCAGGAAGAAAGTATTCCTCTCCTGCTGTTGTGCTTTGAGATTTATGCCAGGCACTGGCAACCTCTTTTTGGCTTTAGGACAGGAATTGAGCTTGGAACTTGTTTATCTACACACAGTCTGTTGTCAACCTAAAGAATCAGTTTACGTGCCAGATGCATTTAACCTTGCTGTACACATATCATACTTGAAGTGGATTGGGTGGTTTGGTTTTTTTTCATATAATGCATGTGGCATGCTTTAGAGTCCATCATGAAATACATTCTGTGCTTTGGAGAAATTCTTTTAAGAAACTCATCTATTGGCTACCTCTTGTGCATGGCCATGATTCTCCCTGCAGTGACCTGACTCAAATCTCATCTAGTTTGATGGGAAGATTTTAATTCAGGCGAATAACTCAGCCATCAAACTCTGCAATCAGGTGTAATATGGGACAGTTCATGGATCTCACAAATGTGTAGCTAATGTTAATTCAGCAGATATGAATGCACACAAAATGCAACAGGAAAGATCTTGTACTACTAGTGAAACTCCATGCAACAAAAGGTTTGTGACCAACAACTCATCTGCAAGAATCCGGGTATTAAAATGCTTGCTTACTTTATAACTAAAGTTTAGAAGTGTTTACTTTATAGCTAATATGCAGAAGAGGGTAAAATAAATGCTTTGTAGAGCATATTGACTCTGAAGTTAGAATAACCTACTCTTGCATCTCAGGTACATCCTTATTGATGCTTAATGCTCATGCCTAGTTTCTCTTTTTTTTTCAGTATGTTAGGCACACATGAAAGCCACAAGTTTTTTTCTTAAATAGAAGGCTGATCAGGTCCACACAGTGGTGCAGTTTAAAAACCATGCAGCCAAAACAAAAAGATTGGATACTTATGAGTATGTAACTACATTTCTCTTAGACTTGTAAAATTCCTTGCCAAAGACAACTAAATTGATGAGATTTTCGTAAGGAACTGAGTATTTTACCCATTTTCAATGAAATTTGGGAGACTTCATGTCCTTGGTTTCCTTGAATACCAAGTCATGCCTGTCTTTTCCCTCTGGGTGTCTAATGTAAGGATACATTAACTTAAGGAAGTTGATAGAAAAATACAATTACTGGAATATCACTCTGTGTAATTCTTATTTTATATATATGTCTAGGGTGGACAAAGCACAGACAAAGAATCCCGAAGCTTTTTTTT
>WAAB01006923.1:9393-24066 GCA_013389865.1 Piaya cayana
ATGATCTGGTGGGTCTCTTCCAACCTGGTGATTCCGTGATTCTATGACATTCCCTGTCCCCAGACAGTGTCCCCATGAGGAGGACACAAGCAGGAGCAGCCTGGGAGGGGGTAAAACCTGCAGCTTTGGCTTCACACCTCCAAAACACACCAGGGCAGGGACATCGCACACACGCACGAGTGGTCACGGAGCACACGCAGGCACCGGCCGGGGTGGGAGACACCCAGGGACCCTCGGAGCAGCCGTGACCTACTTTAGCTGCGAGGCAGGCGCTGTGCGGCTCCCGGTGTAAAACCTTAATAGAGGGGGTGTAAATTATTCATTGCCCGGCCATGTCGATGCGTGCACTAAAGGCTTTTTTGTTAAAAAAAAAAAAATTCTCCTCTATAATTCAGAGCCTCACACGCTCCCAGCACCAGCTCCGCTGCTCTCCGGGGGCTTCCGCTTCGGCGAGCAGAGCCGAGAGATGCGCTTGGATATGGCAGGAGAGAGCTGGCCTGGTAGGAGCTGGGGTTGGGGCAGAGCTGGGGTTGGGGCAGAGCTGGGGTTGGGGCAGGAGCGGGGATTGGGGCAGAACTGGGGTTGGGGCAGAGCCGGGGTGCAGACAGGAGCCAGCTTTGCCCAGGCCGCTGGTGGGGGATCCCGCAGGACTGGGGTTGGCGGTGGTGACTCGGGCAGCCCCACAGCGAGTCACTTCCCGGACCACAGAGCTCAGCCGAGCCCGTTCCCAGGCGCCCTGGCCAGCGTGGTTATTTTTAGCCTTTTGCTTTTTCTTATCTATTTCCCCACCCTCCCCCCCCACCAGCTCCTCGCTTTTGCTCAGCACTGCCCTCGAAGCCCTGGGGAGAGGAGAAAACACCCCTGGGCTGGGAAGCTGCGTGGAGAATGCTGGGATCACCCCATCCCAGGGACAAGTGCAGCCGTGGGGTCCCCAGGCCACCCTACTGGGATTTCAGGGAGCTGCTTCCAGTGCATCCATGGGCAGCGCTCGCTGCACCAACCCCGCTTCCATCCCCGGCTGCGGTTCCCACGGCCGCTGCAGCAGGTACTGATAAGGCCACCACGAGCCATCCTGGCCAGGAGGAGCCAGGCAGCCGTGGGGCGATGCTGCGGCTGCAGAGGACGTTTGCCTTCTATGGACATGGCTCCGCGCTGCGCTGCTGGCAGGAGGAACAGCGCTGGCACGGAGAAGAGGCCCTCGGCCTGGGGAAGGAACAAAAACACTCAAGAAAAGCTCACGGTTGCCCTCTTGGAGGCCTCCAGAAGAGCTCAGCCTCAACAGCCCCTTCCCCACGTGCCCACGCAGGCACGAGCTTTCCCTTCTCCCATAGGGGAAGATGCTCCAACCCCATCTGGTCCTCAGCAGCAACCCCCGTGCAGCCCTCAGGGGGGTTAGATTGGATTGTAGGGAAAATCCCTCATAGAAAGATGATGAAGCCCTGGCAGAGGCTGCCCGGGGCGAGTCCCCAGCCCTGGAGAGGTTCACGAAGCGTGTGGTTCACCTGGGGACAGGGGTCACTCAGGAGAGGGGGGTGGGTGCGCAGCTGGACTGGGTGAGGTGAGAGAACTTTTCCAATCTCACCCCTTCTGTGATTTTATGATTTAACGAGATGCCCCAAATTGTTTCTGTTGATGCCTCCCCCCCTTTCACCCATAGGGGCTATTAATGCTCTCCAGGGCCCCTGCTTACACCCTCCTGCTCATCCCCAGCTGAGAAAAGGGCTTCACACCCTATCACAGAAACAAGAGATGATTCTATGGCTCCATACTNAAGTTATATGACATTTCTGATCATTATGATACTGGGACTTTGTTTATTGTTTTGTATAAGGTATAACATTTTAATTCAGGCAACAACTTGATAGTAAAATTTTCAAAATATGTCAATTCTACCTGTTGAGGAATATCATTTATAATAATTAATTGCACACAAACACACAAGAAATTCTTTATGATGCATAAATATTTCCTTATTCCACATGGTACAAAAATACTCGTAGCTTTTTTTTTTTTTTTTGGATCAGCAATGATAGAGCAACTCATTCTCAACTCTTAGTACAAGCGAGACAGCCATGGTCATAGAATACTTAAAGCACTTCAATACCAAGCAATAAGATGCTAAAACAAAAATTGCACAATTTCTCATTTACTATTGCCTGACCGAGTCATCGTTACAGAACACAACCCTTCTCTTTCAAGCTTTTTAACTAAACATTAACTTATCTTACAGGATTACAGTTTCTCTTTAATAATAATAATAATAATANATTCCCAGAAGGATGGCGGATGATTGGGCAGGACTGGATGCTCTCCAATCGGAAGGAGGTGGAAAGAAAAAAGGTTCGATATTATTTTACAGCCGTTCTATATATAGAAGTCTGAAGAAAGAAAAAAATACTATAACAACCCTGACTTTAAAACTGGAGGAGAATGGCTGAGAACACAAACCCAGTGCATCGAACTCGGAAAAAAAACCAACAAAATACATGTTTCAAATTCTTCTGGCCATACTGGGGAGAGGAGGGCGGTGCGAGAGGGGTGAGACAAGGACAGTTGGTGTTTCTCAAAGCCAAGTCTTCACTGAAGCAAGATGCAAACCTTGATGGATCGATCCATCGGGCCGCGGCCCGTTGCTAACGGTTACACAAACGCTAGAACAAACAAACTTACACTCACACAGACACAAGTTAAGTGTTTAATTCATGCCAGAAAACATGCAAAAACCCATTGCCTTTCGTTGCCTTCAGCCGAGCCGCCGGGGCTGGGGGGGGAGCCTGGAAGCGAGCCCCCAGCTGGGTTTCCGCACAGCTCGGTCAGGGAGGATGCCCTGGGACGGAGAGAGGGACGGAGGGAAGGAGCAAGGGATGGAGGCGGCTTCACAGTCCTGGGAGGGGGGATGCCGGCAGCCCCAGGGGAGCGTGCTGGGCGCCTTGTCTGCTGGCCGCAAACCAAACCGAGAGGAGTCGGAGCCATCGTCCCTGGCACAGCCCTCCGGGGAAAGGCAGGGAAGAGGAGCACAAGCCGAGGAGACGCTGTGGGAGAGGAGCGGTGGTGAGCGGGGCCACCAGGATTCGGCACCATCACCCACCGAAGTAACCCAGCTGCATCCTTCGGGATGCAGTGAGCTGGGCCCGAGCTCCCACCCTCCTACCCACGAGCCCAGGGACAAGCAGGACAAGGACTCATCTCCGAGAGAAGTGAGTTACTTACTAATGAACTAACAAAACTGACGAGACTTCCATCCTTGCTGGGTAGCTTCGGAGGGAGGGTACCAGCGCATCTGGAAAAGAAAGTCATGCCACAAGTCCGTGATCCAGGATCATCCCAGCCAGAGCCCAAACCTCCAGCTCCTTCAGATCACATACAAGATGCTCTGCTCAAAGTCGTCTCCAGCAGGGAAAGGAGGCAGCAGGAGGAGCCCCAAACACTACTGGAGCAGCATCCCAACCTGAGCTGCACCGCGCCAGCACTGCCCAGCGTGCCAGCCCCGCACTCGCCAGCTCTAGTGGGTCCTGCAAGGACAAGGTCTGGCTCAGCAGGCACTGGGACTCAGCCAGGTCCTTCCTTAAGGAGCAGAGCAGGATCCCACACTCACAAAAAGGAGGCGAACATCCCATCTCAGGGCTTGCCTCAGCTTCTCAAGTAACTTCCACCTATTGGTAGAGCCAGAAGAGAGCCCCCGAGTTCACACCCAGCTCGCTACCCCACACAGAACACCCCTGTCCAAGAGGGGAAAGCTCCTTGCCACCAAGCTATGAAGTTCACCATTGCAGAAGGGTGGAACAGGAGGAGCTCAGTCCCACACACCCCTCAAGTTTACATTTCCCCACCTGTCCAGGCTCAGGCAGGGCAGAGGACGCTCACTTTGGGCACGCAGCACCCCAAGGGGGTGGCCACTCTGCCCTCAGACAGCGGAAGGAGGCATCTCAAGGCCAGACCTTTGAGCCAGAACACCTCTACATGACACAAGAGATAAGAACCAGCTCATCCATCAAGAGGAGAACCGTAGAGTTTCCTAAGCCATAACCCAGCCACCAGGAGATGCTCCAGGCAGACAACTTCACAGGAAGGACTTGGCAGAGCTGCAAACTAGCAAGACTTGGAGGCTTCCCTGGCAGGTCACTGCTGCCACATCTACCGCTCGGTGTCAAAGAAGGACTGCTGGATGGGGACTCAGCAGGAAGACACAGCAACAGGAACTGAATAGACCCCTCCCCGCCTGTCAGTCGATGCAGCCAGCTGCCGATGTGCAGTAGAACAGCACCAGACATCCAGATGTTTCCATTTGGTCTGCTAGACGGGGACGTCAGGCTGGGCTGAGTTAGCAGCTTCGTGCCCAAGAGCAGCGAGAGCTGCGTCTGTGCCACTTGGCTGAGCACAGACCCAGCAGCAGGAGCGGCCAGCAGAGCTCGGTCCTGCTGCCGCGTGCAAAGGACGCTGAGACACAGCAGCCACCGGCCCTCTCCTCCCTTCCCAGCTGGTGGGCAGAGAGCTCGGCCTCAGTGCCGACAGACACCAGAAGCCAGGGCTCTGGGTACCAGTGACACGATGGGCTTTCCTGCCCCTTACCAGCCCCCTCTGGCAAGGCTGGACGGCCACACAACTCCAATCTTACTGCAAACCTCTCCAGCCACAGAGATGCCTCACAGCCTGATGCAGGCAGCAGCATCACAGACAACTTGGGGGCCACCAGAGCAGCCTCCGTTGCGAGGACGAGGGCTCCTTGCTCCCCCAGCCCTGTCGCTATTTGGTGCTTGCTCAGCAGAGCCACATTGCAGCCGCCAGCTGTCCTCCTCCCTAGGCAGCATCTCCCACTCCCACGCTGCTCCCTTCACAGCTGGAAGCAGTTTCCTCCTGCCAAGCAGCAACAGGAAACTCCCTCCGCATTCACACGGCTGCGAGCACACAGCCCCCAGAGCCACCCTCCATCCCACGCGGGGCCGAGTGCGAGCACAGCCACCGTGCACGTGCAAGACAGCCACCCCCACCCCGCTCCTCAAGCCTGGTGGCTCTTCATCCCCTCTTCAGGGGGTCAGAGCCCACCTCTGCCCCACACCCCACTCCAAGCCTGGCCAGAGGCTCCAGCACCTCCACTTTCAACAAGAAATCCTGCTTTTCTTTCCCAAAACATCTGCTGTTCATAGCTCTGGCACAGAAAATCCTCCACTTCTAATGGACCAGCTCTCCTCGCCTTCCTCCCATGGGTCTCTGGTGCTCGTAGACACAAACCCAACCAGCCTGGCACACGGTGGTCCCCCAGCACAGCCCCGAAGCCCGAGGGACTCGGCTTGGAGGCTGGTGGGAGCTCCTGCAGATGTGATGGTCCTGGGTACAGCCCAAGGCTCTGACGCGCTGGCAGGCAGGTTGAGCAGGCACAGAGAAGATGGCACCGATCCATCCTGTGGCTCAAGGGGTGTCCTTTGCCTTGTATCCACCTTGGGCCTTGAGGCAGCCCATGCTACAGCTCGTGGGGACATCTCACAGGGAACAAGCATCTCCCTGGCTCAGCCAGCCTGGTGGCACCCAGGCGGTCACTTGCCCAAAGAGAAGCATCCCAAGAGGAGACAGTATCTGAGGAGCAGCACAGCCCGAGCCCACAGCAGCACATCCTCCCACACCCCCAGTTCTCAGAGCCACTGGGACCTGTCCGTGTCCACCCACAACAGCAGCCACTGCTCAGGATGCTCGCTCTGAGCCAGATAATCAGAGGGAAAGCTTTTTGTGAGCACTGACCTCCGCTTCCATCGATGGGCTCTGCCTCAACTCAGCGCTGGGAGGCCTCGGGGTGCTGCTGGGCTGCTCTTACCCACCCAGCTGTGATCTGGGACTGCTCCTGTCACCCACTACTCGCTCAGGCAGGTCTCTGCTCCAGAGACCCACCTTCCACCATCTCCTCAAAGCTCCAGACAAGGCTGCTGCCAGCAGCCTCTGAGGGCACCTTGGGCAGCCCAGAAGTACCAGTACCCGTGAGCTTCCAGGCCGTATCCTGCTCCCTGCCTTGAAGGCACCTACCACAGACAGTCTCTGGGTACCCAACGTATCATCCATGTTTCTTACAAGCACCAACTTTGCAGAGGAACTTCAGGAGCATCAACAGCCCCTGGTGTCTCCTGCTGCCCACCCAAAGCCTGGCCTAGAGGCACTCCAGAACAAGTGGCTTTGTATCAGAGATGCCGTGACTTCAGAACAAGTGGCTTCATGTCAGAGACACCGTGCAGCCCAACTCCATCACCCAGGTAACCAATAAAATTGCTCACCAAGCCCAGGACTCGCTGTATCATCATTTCTATGCTGTGTCAACCTCTACCCATTTTCCTATGAAAAGGGTTCTGCACATCTTTGGCCCTCCCGGTCTTCCAAGGGCAAAGGCAGACCCAGACCCCCATCTTCCATGACTTTTTTCCCAAGCATCAGTACCACACAGAGGAACAAGAAGTGTGCCCAGAACCACTGCAAGGAGCCATCCTCCCTGCCAGCCAGCACCAGGCCACCTTCCCTCTCCCCAAGCACCCGGTTTCCTACTCTGCTCCCACCTCTCCCTTCCTTACAGCTCACAAGACCCGGGTCCTGCCTGAGCTTTCAGGCCGCAAGAGAAGCCAAGCTCCGGGCAGGAACTTGCTCCATTTCCAGTAACTGGAGAGGAAAGAGGTGAGATTAGACCCCTGATGGAGGGCAGGGCCTGTCCCGGTGGGCGATTCTAGAACGAAGTGACCGCCAAGTGCTGTTGTCTAAGGTGCCCGCTAGAATTTAGTCGTGTGCTATCGCTACCACGTCACTCACCTCCCCCACCGTGTGCCAGGAGTGAGGTCAAGGTGTATTTCTCGTTGCCCTCAAAGGGTCGTGTGGTTGGGGAGAAACCGGGTTTCCTCCGGGCCGAGCGGCAGGGTCGTCTCTGCCCCGGCTCAACCGGGCTGCTCCCCTCCCACCGGTGGGGCCTGGCCGAGCCTGGCTCAGCGGGAGGAGTTGATGTAAGACGGTGCCATGCTGTGTGCGCCATGTCGTGTGTGCTGCCAGGTTGGAGACGTGGGTTAGAAAGAAGGCCTGGTATCTCATTCCCCAGGCTCTGGTGGGTGGGTAGCGTGAGGCCCATGCACTGGGTTGCCAAGGAGATACGGGCTACAGAGATGGGCAGAAGCTTGCAAATCCCATGGTGCATCTTGGAGGAGAGATGGTTACCTTACCAGTCTTCCCAGACGTGGCTGCCATCATGCTTAACACTTCTAGGAAAGGAGCTGCAGAACAGCCACTCCACTAGCTGCAATAAGGCATCGCTAGGGCGTCCCCATCTCCAGGGACAGCTCTGAGCTTCAGGGCTAGCCTGCGCTGGCATCATGGCTGGAGTTCACTAGGGACATCAAAGGAGGGATTTGAGAGAGGGAAGGCAGACGGGACAATCTTAAAGTCAGTGGAGTCCCCGCAGGTAGAGGCAGCGCAGGGTCAGGCCAGGGTCTCATCTACAGCAGCCTGGAGCCTCCCAGGGGCATCACCAGGGCACGGACGGTGGCAACGAGAGCAGCCATCGGTCCCATCTGCGAGCAGCTTACCAACAGCTCCCAGCGGGCGAGCCAAGGCCAGGCCAGCCCCGTGCCCCCTCCTGCCAGCCCTGGGGGCAGCTCCTCAAGAGGCTGCACGGGTGCATCACAGAGGGCGGCCGCCTCCTCTCCCGCTCTCTACAAGGCTTGAGCAGAGCTGTGAGGGGATCAGCACTTCAGGTTTAAGTCTTTTGCAACAAGCTCCCAGCTCGGCTGCCGCCTGAACTCCGTGCCTGCTCCAGGACTGAGGGCTACAGAGCTGCTCCAGCTCCAACCATCCCCATGAACGTCCAGTCTCAGGAGGAACACCTGCTGCTGCCCTGGAGAGCAACCCCACACCTCCACAAGGTGACCCGGCCCCACCAGCAAGAGCAGAGGGCTCGGTGCACCAAGACCAAGGTTACAGCTTTTAACCCAGTTTGTGAGCAGGAGCCATCCTGGAGACTCGCTCCACCCTGCCCGGCTCTGCGAGGGCTCCAGCTGAGAGCGCGGGCAACTCCAACACGAGTAATGTTTAACCCCATAAAACTTTATTGGTAACATATACTGCGCCAGAATGTCTCCCTGTGAGGTCACCACCGCCTCGAGCACGACACAGCGAGGAGCAGCTGTAGCTGCTCAGTCGGCCTGGTTGCTGCTCTTCAGAGGAGACCTGGGTCTGGCCATGTCCTGGGGGCGCTACGCTGGGTCCCTAACGAACAGGGGCACATCACTCATGGACCAACTCAGGCAGGAGGTCCTACAGGGTCACTCTTCAGATCTGAAGACCTCTTTGACACCCTCTGCTTTAGGAGAGCAGAGGTTTTCTCCTGACCATAAAGTTCTGACGTCTAACCCTTACACTCCACATAGTCACTGATGACCGTCTTCAAAAGACCTGCAGTAATGATTCCAGCTCCCTCAACCACCTCAGCCAGGCCAGAGGGGATTTTTCCCAGTCCTCTCTGCCAGGGGCAATTCGACTGGCGACAGCCCTCGGCTCCACCACCCTACACACAAGGGACAGAAGACATCTGCTCTCCTGGGCTGCCCAGGAGCAGAACACACTCACTCAAATACTCCTGTAGCTCTGGGAACCGTCAATAATTTTTTGGAGAATCCCAGCAAGCTCAACCCTTCCAACCTACTTGGAAGAGCAGCCTGGCTCTGGTGGCCCTTGAAGAACAAACGAGCACTTGGTCCTGCCCTGGGCCCCAAGTTTCTTGCCTGCTCTGCAGGAGCTTCAGCCCAGCAGTAGCTCACCAGGGGAAGGGCAAAAGCAGAACAGGCCTGCGAGCGTGTGATGGGCAGCACAGACACGGCCAGGAGTTTGCATCCAGCTGGCGCCTCCAGATCACATTTGGGAAACAAGCTTGGCTTGAAGCTGGGCAAAACGCTTGCAAGAAGATGCCAAGGGACAAGCCGAGCTGACCGCCAGGCAGGTGGACAAGGTGAAGGGACACAGCTCTTCATCCTTGCACTTTAAGCAGGGAAGAGCACAGCTAAGCACCCTGCTTGGCAGGGCAGGGAGAGCAGAGGTTGAGCCCCGATGCTCTGGGGTTGAAGCCCAGGCCCCCGTTGCCCCCCACCACACTCCTATGGGAGCAGAGGCTGCAGCAGAGCACAGCAGGCTGGTAGCGCCCAGAAGAGCAGGGAATGGGGCTCCAGGCTCTCCTCTGCAAGTGCTCCAAACCAGGCACCTTAACCTGGAATCAGGACACGTCTCCACTTTGGCTTTCTCTCTCTGCATTTCCATGGCTTCAGGGACCTGGTGCTCAGCAGGGTTGCTGGTCTCTGCACACAAAAGCATTTCAGCAGCAGACCAGCACAGGCATCCCTACACCTCCAGCTGCCAGCAAGCGATCCCGGGGACACCAGGGAGCTGGGTGCACCAGCACCTCCTCAGGCTCATGCAGAGTGACCCTCTCTAGCCTGTCTCCACTGCCCAACGCCACCACCCAGAGCTCCTCACTGCAGCAAGGCTCTGACCGCTCACCTCCTCCAGGACACCTTCCTCCAGCTTCAAGAGTATTTGAGTCGTGTGGCTCAAGAAGGTCCCAGCCGAGCCCCTCGGCTTCAGCACCAAACTAGCCCTGTGACTCACAGGAGGATGTTGGGGACATGGGTTAGTGTTTGATAGGAATGGTTGGACTCGATGATCCAATGTGTCTCTTCCAACCTGGTGATTCTATGATTCTATGATTCTATGTTTCCCCCTTATGTGACTTCCTCGCACATAGAATTTACTCCCAGCAGCCCTACAGCACTGGTCACAGGGACCAGCAAAGCCAGCCAGAAACCGAGCCCTGAGGTTCCCCTCTCTGCCTGCCTCTATCGGGGAAGCAGGTTGGACCTGCAGGGTCAGAAGTCATCGTTCAGCTCTGGTGGCACTCGACCTCTTCCCTGTGGTTCGCTCAGGGCTGGGGTTGCACTTCAGCCAGGAGAAGGCTTTGCCCAGGAGCCAAGGTGCAGAGGCCAGGGTCAAAGCAGCCAAGCAGAGACCCCTGGGAGCAAGCACTGGGGCAGGGGAGAGCAGAGAGCCTGGAGCCCGGCCCGGGATGCGGGGAGACACTCACCTGAGCATGAAGAGCAGCAGCCGCAGCGGCAGCCGCCGGGTACGTGAAGGCAGCGTGAGGGATGGCAGGGGTTAACTCCGTGGTGTAGAGTGGGTAGGGAGCCCATGCTTCAGGGGATGCGGGAATAAGAGCCGCTCCAGTCAGGTCATCTGGACAGGAGGAGACAAGGTGACAGCAGCTCAGTACCTGGACCCAGCCACTTCACACCTACAGGTGCTTTAAAGGACTTTAACAGCTTTGCTCAAGCTACCAAACGCAGCTCTGCTCTCTCAGCACTTCTAGCATTGTCCAGAATCTTCATCAGATGTCTGTTATTCCCGTGCAACCCTTCACGGACGGGCTCTGGATTTCCAACCCCAAACTGAAGCTCTGCAGCACCAGCCCTGTGAGGTCTGAAACACAACTGCTCCTCCAGCCTGGCTAGACAAGGCCAGGAACACACTCCATCCCTGCTCAGCGCCCCACAGGGGCTTCAGCCAGGCTGGTGCAGACACTCAGCACACATCTGGTGCCACGGGATGGGCACTCAGCACCGCCTAAACAGCCTCAGCACCACCGCTCGCTCACCAGGCTGAGGATGCCTGGCACAGGACTGGTCCTTTCTGCTACTTAAAAGGACTTTAATGGATCTCGAGCTACCAAACCCAGTTCTGCTCTCCCATCGTCTCTAGTGGTGACCAGAAGCCTCACCAGATGCCCATTATTCTCCTGCAACCCCAACCCGCTGGCCTTCCTGACCTGGGCAGGCTGCAGCCAGAGCCCACGCGGACACCCTTCCCTTTCTGCCCTGACAGCATCCCCAGTGCTGGGCACCTCCCAGGCTGCACCAGCCATTACCTCAAGGCGCGTCCCAGCATACTCACAGGGGTCCCGTGCAATGAAGTGTGCGCCCAAGGCGGGGTGGATGTTGGTGGGGTTCGGCGTAGCCATCAGCTTGCTCTTGGCCATCTTTGTGTTCGCTTTAGCAAACTCTAACCGCAAGGTCTGGGGGTTCTCTGGGTCAAAGCGAATGCCCTGTCGCAGAAGAAAGCACAGGAATCTCTCAGAGGTGAAGCTTCCAGTCCAAGAAAGAATCACAGAATCACCGGGTTGGAAGAGACCCACTGGATCATCGAGTCCAACCATTCCCACCAAACACTAAACCATGTCCCTCAGGACCTCGTCTACTCGTGACTTAAACACCTCCAGGGAAGGCGAATCAACCACCTCCCTGGGCAGCATATTCCAATGCCTAATGACCCTTTCCATAAAAAACTTCCTCCTAATCTCTAGCCTAAGTCTCCCCTGGCGGAGCTTGAGGCTGCAAAAAGGAAGCAAAGCCCAGCCAGGAAACCAAGGCCACCACGCTGCAGAGATTTTTGTCACCTCTCTGCAACACTCAAGCTCCCCCACACTTGTATTTCTATGTTTAGCTGCCCCAGGACCACCTCTGTGAACATGAGGGACAGTTTTGCTCCTTGCATGCAGCTCAACAGTAGGGGTGGCTTCTGAAGCTGGCCAAGAAAGATCTGTCTGCTGGAGCTGGGACAACCCCATCTCTACCAGAGCTCCTACATCTGTGCCAGCCTGGGCAGAGGTGCTGGCACATTCCCCCGAGCAGCATCCCAGTGGTCAGGAACTGCACCTCATGCACCCGCTTGCTAAGGCTGACGTCAGCCCCAAACACGCCTCCTGCTTCCATGGTGGATGCAGCAGGACCACTGACCTTCCACACTCGGGGGTCCCAGCTGAGACACCCTGACCCCTGCGTCATAGCCAAGCCCAGCACCGCTCTAGCCCGCAGGCCCCAGTGGGTGTGTGACCCTCAGCCTTCCCCAGGACCCCCTGGCACACAGTCACTCACGTTCAAGGCGTTCTTTGCTGCTTCAGCACCAGCCCGGCTGTCAAAGGTCACAAAGCCAACTGGCTAAAAGAAACAACACTGATTTCAGTTTGGAAGCCTCTTCTAGCCCCTCAGGCCACCCTGCCACCCCTTCCACCCCAGACAGCTTACAGCAAGCAGAAGAGAACACATAAAGCTGCAGAGGGACTTCAAGCTGAGCTTAAACTGTCTTGGTCCATCAGTCCAAGATTCCTGCTCTGTGTCTGCTCCCACCACACCAAAATTCCTACAGGTAGGAGTGCAGCCCTTGCCGGGGCAACCACTGCTTTGATTAGAATGTGACTGGGGGAGGTTTCTGGCACCACAGGGATGGAGGCTAAAGCATCAGGTCTCTCCCAGCCCATATGGCCCTGGGCAGCAGCAGGAGATGGAGTCACTCAGCACATGCCGAGAGCTTGGGGCCACCGGGACAGTGCAGGTGAGCAGAACCCAGCTGTATGTGTGGTGCTGGACACAGGCAATGCTCTACATAGGGAAGTGGTCCCCATCCCCCCTCCCCGGGCACCTCTGGGGTGCCAAAACCACCCAAGCTGGAAGGAGGAGGTACCTGCTTTGAGGTTAGCTTGATCAGTGACCCTTCATAACCCTGGAGAAGGGAAGAAAGCCAGTCAGTGCCGGGTTCCCGAAGGAGCCGAGTTATAACCAAGACACAACAGGACTACTCCAGGAGTTCCTGCAGCACCAAACCCTTGGCAAGGCAGGGTTTTCAGCAGGAGGAGGCGCATTCACACCAGGCTGAGCCTAGCGTCTAAGGACAGAGCAGGTGTCGCAGCCATTCTGGTCCTTGGAGAAGAAATCCCATTTTCCAGCTCTTCATCAAGGCTCCCAAGACAAGCACCCTATGCTAAGAGTACAAACAAGGGAACCCCATTTCCCCCAAGGACAACCTATTATCTAGTGAAGGGTGGACCATTAGGGGATCAGGACACATTCTCAAGGAAGGTTTCACCAAGCAGGCTTGGAGACACGAAGCTTTCAACAGGCTCCAGGGGAGGTTACCCAGCTGAAACACACAGGACACCACACACACCACTCTCCCTGAGCCAAATCCTGCATCCCCACTTCATCCTTGCCTCCCTTGGGCAGAGATCTTCGACGCAGAGTTGGCCACAAGCAAGCATCCTTCCCACCAAAGACAAAGTCTGATTACCTTCTTACCTTGAATGGTCGGAAGAGTAAGTAAAGCTCTCTGGGCTTGATGTCCACAGGAAGGCCACTGACAAACAGCGTCCTCACCTAGGAGAGAGGCCAACACCATCTACTGAAAAGAGATGCTTAGTACGAAAGTAGAAGCACAGAGCACGGTCCAGAAGCTGTGTCCAACGAGGGTGGGACACCTTGCACCAGAGGTGGCCTTGCAGGCACTAACCCTTCCCTACATGACAGGAACTTTGCTCAGGGTAAAACAAACCCAGCCCCTTCCTCCCTTCCCCAAAGGATCCCGACCTTTACAAGCCTTCAGGCTCCAGCAGAACAGCGCAGTGTGTGGCCACCAGCCCTACAGTCTGGACCTCAGTTCTGGAAGACACCTCACCACTATAGACACACCTTCTAAACTTCTGCAAAACCCCTAGAACATCACCGGGAGGATGATATTTGGGTCCATTCCAGCTCTGTCACCGACAAACATCACACCCTCCAGAAGTTGCTCCTTAATCGCCTCTTAGCCGTTTGTCCTGCGGTGCCCAGCCAAAGCCCAGGGCTGCACCAGGGAGGCTGTTGCCTTTCCAAGATGTGCGATTCAGGTACCAGGTCCACACGCACTCAGCAAAAACAGCACCAGAGGAGGAGCTTGATAGGCTGCAGAGGTACCCATGATAGTTCATCATGGATAGATAGGAAGGAGAAACAGTGCTACTGGGAGAACCCAACGCTGCTCAACAGTCAGACCATCACAGCCACCTTCTCCCGGCACTGGGGGACGTCAGCCAGCATTTTCTGCTTCCATAGGGAGCAGCACAACCATGGAATCATGGAATGGTTTGGGTCAGAAGGGACCTCAAAGCCCAGTTCCACCCCCTTGCTCTCCCTGCCTGCTGAGACTAAGGGCTGCCACCTGCTCCTAAAAGCACACAGAGCCTTCTCCAGCCTGGTGTGTCTCAAAAGCGCTGCAGAACACGACCACGGAGCACCCTGCCCTCCAACACTGGCACCTTTCTCATTCCCTGGTCCCTCAGGAGGGATGGCCCTACCACACACCACAGCTTTGGCTTCACCCTGCCCAGAGGGGTCAGATGCCGTCTGCAGCACGGCACAAACAATTCCCACGACTGTGCTCAGTCCCCCCAGCCCAGCCGATTGCTTCAAGGCACCACTCCAGGGCCACCTCCTGCCCAGACAGAGCGGGCGATGGCACCGGCTCTCGGCTTGCTGGCTGCCTCCAAGACTTTGGTACTTGTGCTTCAGCGAGAGCTGCGCGGGGCACCCGCGGCGCATTCCCAGAAGACGCAGGGCCATCTCTTGCAGGGGAGGACTGCGTCAAGCGTGGTGGCACACATGTGCCTCAGCCACGTGAAAGCACAAGCCCTTTTCAATATTTCAGGATCCGAGCGTGCTCATACCCCAGAATGGATGTTTCTTCCAAGCAGATAGAAATCTGCTTCCCTGTTGGGTCTCTAAGTGGTCCCGTGATGTGTTGCTGGGTAAGTCCTTGCGACAGGCGTGACAGAATGGAAGATGCAGGGTTGCTCGGGGAAGGAGAAGT
>WAAB01006924.1:0-36776 GCA_013389865.1 Piaya cayana
GTGGATTTGTTTGTCTGTGTGGGCAAAGGATGGTGGGAACAGGCTCTCTGGCACCTGTGAGTTCCTGTGCATCACCCTCCTTACCCCCTTGGCCTGGATGGGCTCAGACATCTTCAGGAGCTGGTCTCCCTCCTCACTGGGCCAAATATAGATGTGGTGTCACACACTGGGAACTTAGTCTGTGCTCTCACCACCTCTTATGATGGGGTCCAACTTGTCTGGGCAGCTGCTTGCTGCTACAACCTTGTAATTTAGCTATTTTTAAAGATGACGAGCATTAACACACACACTGGGGGTAAAAAAAAAAAAAAAAAAGCTGCAGGTGAGCATGTGGGCATCAGCTGGTGCAGAGATGACTGAAAAATCAAGGAGCAAAATAGGACTAGGCTTCTGCAGCACTCTTGTTGCTGCAGCGGCTTGGGATGTGTGGGACTTGAAGTTTAGAACTTGTGCCCTTTGCTGCAGATTGTGCAATGAAATGGGGTTGGGCACACAGTCGTGTGCCTCTGCCCCTGACATGTCAGGTGTTTTGTTCTGTCGGTGTGTTCCAGGTTATGTTTATTTACTAGATTTCTGTATCCTCCTATGTCTCAGTGTTTTTCCTTTTTTTTAAACTTTGCCAGCTTGCTGCACATTTTCTTCAATTGATATCTTTTTTTTCAGCCTTCTTTTTTCCCTTCCAAAACTATGGTCGTGAAATCATAGAATGCTTTGGGTTGGAAAGGACCTTAAAGATCATCCAGTGCCAACCTCCCTGCCTCCTCTAATATATTTTTCTTTCCTCCTCACCATTTTTCTCCATAACATTTCCATTCTCCTTCCCAGTGTGTCTCTTTCATTCCCCAAGTCCCCTGCATCTTTGCTTGACTCTCAAAGGAGAGGTGTTCCAAATTCAGGCAGGTGTACCAGCATGGGTGCAAAACACCCAAGAAGAAATATCCTTATCCTTCGTGCTCTTGTGGGACTCCTAAGCCATGAGCACTGTTGCCACTGGTCCTGCATGTCACTGCCCATGTGTACATGATGAGAAATGAGCAGCAGGTGCCAGATGTTGCTCAGCCAGCTGCTGCCTCTGTGTTGGTGTGATCTGGTGCCGCACTGGCTTTAATCCTCTCTTGCTGGAGAACACAAGATGCTAATCCCAGGCTTTGCCAGAGCAAGTGGAAAGTACATCTCTGCCTACTTAGGAAATGCAGAGGATGTGTTATGTGAGGTTTGCTTTGGTTTTATCTGGTGGGGGCCTGTCCTGTGCAAGGAGTTGGTTGCTTTGCTCCAAGGAGTTGCATAAAGTCGGTTTGCCAGAATTTTAGTGTGTTGCTCCATGCCTTGACGCAGCTGGGGTAACAATGAGAGAGGCAGCAGAGTCACTCTGAGTGTTTGAGGGTGGATGTTGCATTTTCCGATTGCAAATGCAGCTGGGAGTGTGACTCCTGCTGTGATCCACACCACTCCTTGGCATTGCTGCTCTTTCATTGCAACTCCCCCCTGCTACCTAATAGCTCAAGGGAGTTACTTGCATTCCTGTGCTTCCCTCTTTTCTCACCCCTGGAGCACCCCATCTGCTGTGGGCGGGTGGAAAGTGAAGATGTGGGATGGCATCTTGGCCTGGGTGAATTCCCCTGCGTGGAGGGCATGGATGCCAAGCCTGCTGAGCTGCCTTTCCCCTCGCGCAGCCAGACTGGAGCCAGCCCACGTGTGGGACACTTCAGCTTCCCTGGCCTTCCTGGGTCTATGCATGGAGTGATGTACTGGATGGCTCTTTCCACAGGGCTTTTAAAGGAGCAAGAGCAGGAGATGACAAACAGAAAGGAAAAAAAATACCACCTGCCTCTGCGTCTGGTGGGTAAGGCCTCCTTTCTCCTGGGAATCATAGAATCATAGAACAACCAGGTTGGAAGAGACCCACCGGATTGTTGAGTCCAACCATTCCTGTCAAACACTAAACCATGTCCCTCAGCACCTCATCCACCTGTGCCTTAAACACCTCCAGGGAAGGTGAATCAATCCCCTCCCTGGACAGCCTGTTCCAATGCCCAGTTGTTCCAATGCCCAGTGACCCTTTCTGTGAATTTTTTTTTCCTAATGTCAAGCCTAAATCTCCCCTGGCGGAGCTTGAGGCCATTCCCTCTTGTCCTGTCCTCTGTCACCTGGGAGAAGAGCCCAGCTTCCTCCTCTATAACCTCCTTTCAGGTAGTTGTAGAGAGCAATGAGGTTTCCCCTCAGCCTGTTCTTCTCTGTGCCCTGGTGCCTGCTGCCCAGCCTGCTCCACCCTGCAATGCTCAGAGCACCGTCCTAGGCTGTCTTGCAATGCTCAGGCACATTGTTTAATACTTGGAGCCCTGAACTGGAGCATCCTGTGGTGCTCAATGCTCTGAACTGGGGCATCTTGCAGTACTTGGAGTGTCCTGTGATACTCAAAGTCCTGTATAGGGATGTCCTGCTCAGCAGTCACATGCTTTTCGGGCTTTCCTCCCTCTTGCAGAGGTGCTGCCCACACATGCTGCTGTGATGGGCTGAGATGCACGCGCATTGCTGGGCACCCACATGGGTATAATGCCATGTAGTACATGGGTAAACGGGGTCCTGAGGGGCATGGTTTAGTGTTTGATAGGAATGGTTGGACTCAATGATCCGATGGGTCTCTTCCAACCTGGTGATTCTATGACTCTATTCTATGATTCTATGATTTCCCCCAGCACAGAGAGTGACAGGAGACTCAGGAACTGCATCACTTGGCAAATGAGATGAGGAATGGGCAATGTTTTCCCCTGAGAATGCCTTTTTGGGGCAGGGTAGGGAGTTTTGGGTACCGCTGCTGATTTGGAACTGTGGGAGCAGGTACCTGGAGCTGTGCCGGGGGCTGGCTTTGCGGCACGGCCGGGGCCAGATGTTTCCCAGATGTTACTCACTTCCTGTCTGGCTCCTCTGCATTTAGCTTTTTATGTACTTGTTTGTTTTGGACTACAAACAAAATAAAAAAAGGGTTTTTATAACCCTGTTCCCATGAGGCTATGAGTTCAGGATATAATCTGAAGTCTATTCACTATTGTCTCAATCCCTCTCCCTGCCCTCGGTGTCGTCCCTTGGCACACACAAACTCACACGCTGCTTTTGTTAAAATCACTTTTTTCCCACATGACGTCTTCTCTCAACACGCTACTGGTCATTTTTCCTTATGACCTCCTCCAACACTCAGGGGAGCCTTGAGAATATCCCTGGGCTTGGAGGCAGGAGGAAGAAAGCACAGAGGTTTTGTTTTTTTTTACTCGGTCCTGATCTGCTCCTTGCTGTGGGCTGTTCTGTTTGGGGGATTTTCCTATACATCTGAGGATGGAAAACTCATTGCACTGCTGGTATCCAGGATCCTGATGAGTTGCTCTTGTGCTAGCACTTTGCCTTGCTGAGGATGTTTGGAGAGGAACAGAGGAGAATAAGAGATCAAAATACCCGTGTAGATCGCATTTAAAAGAAAAAAAGATTAAAGCACTTGGATTAAAGGTGTTTGTACCTGATCAGGTGAATGCAGAGGATTAAAATAAAATTAAAAACATTAAAAAACCCCTAAAACCAAAATGAAGAAGAGGTCAGGAATGGAATTATTTAAGGGAATGCTGTTGGCTTAGGGGTACGGAGGAGGAAAAAAATATTAGAAGTATTTTACGTTCTGGCACATTGGGAAGTCCCAGCAGTCACTGTAACCAAAGAACTACTACAAATGCAGTCATGGAGGTTTCCTCTCCTGGAAAAGACCCTGAGCAGAACTGGGGCTGTTGCTCGGTGGGTTCATTCAGCAGGTGCTCTCCTGCCTGTGTTTCTGCACCTCAGGGCACCCACTGTATCACCTGCTAGGTTCAGTTGTGCTGGGAAACAAAATGAAACTGTCAACATCCCTTTATAATGTGTATGTTTAGCAATTTCTGGTCTCCTTTCACTTAATTTGGTTTTTTTCCTGCCCATTGGGGTTAAGGCCCCTTCTCTTCTACTCTTTCTCCTCCTCTCTTAATTGCCTGTTAAATAATTTAAATATTTAGGACTAGAGGGCTTCAATTATCCATTAATTTACATTAGTAATTTATATATCAGGCTGAATGGACACACTGTTAGTGTAATGGGTCCCTGTGGACAGGCAGAAGCTGTGCTGCAGTGCATTTTCCTGGAAGCACAGCCGCTTCTTTACACCTCCCAGCCTTTCTTTCAAGCACGCAGGAGGGAGGCTGCTGCCCGTACGCATGCAGGGCCAGGCTGCTGCGGAGTCCGGCGTGCTCCCACATGCTTGCAGGTGGCAAACGCAACCTCTTCTCCTTGGGAGAAGGTTGTGTGGGTGTTGATGCAGCTTTTTCTATGTTATTTTTCCAGTTTGAGCTGTGCTTATAAAAGCCCGGCACTGCCTGGTGCAATTCCTGCACTATATGAAGCACAGCTAAATAGCTTCTGACCTTGGCTGCAAGCAACACTGTCTTAAGTGGGTTCTATCTTATATTTAGGACTAGATATGAGACTAAACTCTGGCTTTAAATTCAGCTAGAATAGCTGTATCCCTGTGTGGGTCTGCATTTTATGATTGCTGAGGAACCCTGACAGGGGCTCCTGTAGACACCAAGTAGCGGAGCCAGAGGAACTTACTGAGCCTACAGGAAAAATTGGCTATCTAGGAACAGGGAGAGACCTGTGGGAAGGTGCTGGAGCATCCTGAACACCACCTGCCACCTCTTCCTTGGCGAGTGCAGGCATTGCAAGCCCCAGTTTAAGCCTTGTCTATAGATGAGATGCCTGGCTGGGGTCGCACACGGTATGGTGGTGCACACATCCCTTAGCAAAGACGGGGGTAATTTGGGAGGCATGGGGTGCTGGAGGCTTTCTGAGGCTAAGATCCTTGGCTGGAGGCTAAAGCCATCCCAAAGTGAAGCAGATCTTGGCTGGTAGGTGACTGATGCATAGCCTGAAAGGCCAGCATCCCCTGGTCTGTGACAGCTGACTTCCCTCCTGTCACCCTGCCGCAGGATGGGGATAGGGCAATACCAGTTTTCTGCATTCAGAAATACCATTTTGGAAGGATTTCATAGAATCATAGAACAACCAGGTTGGAAGAGACTCACCGGATCATCGAGTCCAACCATTCCTATCAAACACTAATCCATGTCCCTGAGCACTTCGTCCACCTGTGCCTTAAACCCCTCCAGGGAAGGTGACTCAACCCCCGCCCTGGGCAACCTGTTGCAGTGACCAGTGACCCTTTCTGTGAAATATTTTTTTCTTAATGTCCAGCCTGAACCTCCTGGCGGAGCTTGAGGCCATTCCCTCTTGTCCTGTCCTCTGTCACTAGGGAGAAGAGGCCAGCGCCCTCCTCTCCACAACCTCCTTTCAGGTAGTTGTAGAGAGCTGTGAGGTCTCCCCTCAGCCTCCTCTTCTCCAAGCTAAACAACCCCAGTTTGGAGGGGATTGGGTGCTGGATTGGTTTAAACCCAACACAACTACCTTGGGCTCAGCTATGATGCCGTGGTGTTGGCGGCAGCTTGCAGACAGCTGCTCTAAGTCTGGGCAGGGGCAGCCAGGCAGCATCAGGATATGTTCCTGCTGTGTCCCAGCCTTCAGGCAGCATGTAGGCTTCCCGCTCCAGGGCAGGAGGGAGGCCATTTACTGATTGGGCTCCAGGGAAGAGTAAATTGGAGCTAAGCTCCATCGCTGTGGCACACTGGGGATGTGGGAGCGCGCCCTGCTCAGGGAAAGGCTGGCCCATGGCCCTGAGCACAGGGCCCTGCATCAACTCTGCCTGCCCTCCCGAGCAGAGGTCACTTAATGACCATATTTAAAGCAATTAGTGCAAATCACTTATGGAAATGCAGCCACCAGGGGGGTGAAGGGGAGAAGAGGACTAGGCTGGGGGGCAAGGTGCATTTTTCCTCCTTCTTCCATGTGTCTCATGCTTGATGCACAGTATGTATGATCCTTTGCCCCTGCTCCCTTGAGAACTTTCTGGATCACTTCTGGTCCCTCTCTCTTGCTGCACATACCTCAATGATGCCTTCGAGCATGGCAAGAACTATTTCACTGCTGGCCCTGCGAAGGCTCTGTCTTGGGTGTCCTGCATTCATCCCTGATGATTCGCCTTCCCTGGAGGGGTTTAAGGGATGGGTAGACAGGGTGCTGAGGGGCATGGTTTAGTGTTTGATGGGAATGGTTGGACTCGATGATCTGGTGGGTCTCTTCCACCCTGGTTGTTCTATGATTCTATGATTCTATCCCAGCTATGCTGCAAATTTTGAGGCTGGGGATTTTGTCACTGTAGAGTCTCTGGATTCCACATCCCGAACTTCATTTTGTTTGGTAGTGTTGCACCTGGTTATCAAGCATCCTATTTTGTTAGGGCAATTTTTATCGATACCTTGGGGTCCTGTAGTACCAAGTGAGAAGGGAGGGAGCGTGACTTGTGTGTCGGTGTATTACTACGTGTAGGTCCACAGAGGTCACAGCATTGGTGAGGATGGCATGAAATTGTGTCCTGCCATGCAGGATGACGCAGACTCTCAAAGCTGAGATGTTTCCAACTCTGGCACGAGTGGTACCCACGTTGAGAAGGGGAGCTGCTTGCAGGGATGCTGGCCTGCCTGGGAGTCAGGCTTTGGTCCGTGGGGCAGAGCCACAGAGCACAAAGGGAGGAAAGAGAAACTCACTGTGGAAACATGGACTGTATCCAGAAAAGAAAAGGTGGAAATCCCTCGCAGTGAGAAAGGAAGAAATCAGCTGTGGCAGCTCTGAGTCCTATAGTATTTGAATGTCAGGGAGCATGGGAGGGGGAGAGGGTGCTCAACAACTTTGCATCTTGCTGTTGATGGGAATGGGAGCAGAAGGGAAAAGGCTTTGGTTTTTTGTAGAGGTTTCCTTCCGCTGCAGGACAGGGCATTTATACCCTTGTGTGTGGGGCATGCAAAGCAGGCATTGAAAATACGCTGCCACCTGAAAAAAAACCCCCAAACTCTCACAGCTTTAATCAAATCTCATATATTTTTTTCTCCCTGCAAAAGCAGGTGTGAAGTGCTAGGAGCCCAGCTGGCTTTGGGGGTTTAGAAGGGAAGGAATAAAACTAATCAAGGTAATTACTGAAATCCTTTTGCAACTGGCCAGAGATATGTCTCTGCGCTGTCATGGGAAAGCCGAGCTCTGGTCTTGGGTACCTGCCTCCCCTTGGCTGCAGGGATTAAAATATGACAGAGGCAAGGGAATGGGGGAACCTTGTCCTCTAAGCGAGTCTTTCTGATTGTTTGGGGTTGTTTATTCTTTAATAGGGATATTGCTGAAAGGAGATGGGGGGGCCAGATAATATTTTATATTCAACATTCAACATCAGAAGGGATTATTTCTGTGCTTTTTCTTAAATCTTTTTCTATTCCTATTCTCCCCTCCTTTTTTCCTTGTGTTTGTCCCTTACTGTTGCAGTAAAATGAGAAGGGAAGAAAAGGGCAGAGAAAGGACAATGAAAAGCAAAATATTTCTAGCCTCCGTTCGCGGTGGTGTGGGTTTTTTTTTATCGTAGCAACAAATCTGAAAGATTAAGGGCAACTTTAAAGGCTGTTTAATAAAGGGACCTTAATCAGCCGCTCTTGTGATGTTCTTCCCCCAGTTGAATTAATGGGGAATTTGGGGCATCAAATGGGCCTTTTTTTTTTTTGCTTTCTTTCTTCAGCAGGTTTTCTTGGGGCTTTTATGATTAAAAAATCATTCAGTGATTAAAATGATTTAAAACCAGCGCAGCATTGCTCCAGGCACCTTCCTCTATTGAATTTGAATGCCCTGCAGGGTGGGTGGTAGCCCTGGCCAGTGGCCTTGGCAGTGGAAGCCCTGGCATGGGGAGTGGGTGCTGCTCCCCGCCCACGCCTGCTGCGGAGTGAGTTGCAGGAGAAGAGTGCGAAAAGCATCAGGGAAAGTAGGGCAGCGTCTGGCGAGGGGCCTGTGGAGAGGCTGGATGGAGGCGGCGCGGAGCATCCTTCCAGCCGTCTTTGGCTTCCCAGGGCTTGCGGGAGCTGCTGGGAAGGAGAGGGTAGGTGAGAAAAAGTCAAAAGTGATGGAAAAAAAACCCCAACCCAAACCTTTTGCACTGTTTTTCATTCATTGCAACCAGCTTCCTGAACTTCTTGCTTTACCTTGTTGGGCTGTTGCCATCCCTAGCTTCCCCTCATCGGCTTTGATGGGGTAGGACGTGCACAGCCCTCCTTCTCTGGAGTTTGGCACAGAAGGGGCACCCAGGGCCATCAAACCTTGTGAGCCACTTTTAGAGGGCACGGCTGGGTTGTCCCCCTCAGTGTTTGGCACCTGGCTGCTCAGAGGGTAAAAGCCACCCCCCTCCTGCTTGTGGTCCTTGTGTGTTACGTGGGTCCAGAGAGGGATGCTTGGAGCTGGGATGCAGCAGAGCATCCTGCTCTTCCCAAAGACCACTGGGCAGTTCGCAGCCCCACTTGCTGCTGGTTTCAAGTTGCTCTTCGTGGCAAAAGCCAAGGCGGTCGCCTTTGGACTTGCACATTGAGAAGAAAAAAAAAACAACCCAAAACCCATTGCAAAACAGCCGCCTGGAAATTGCACTCTCAAGGGGAATGGTGGGGAATTTACATTTTTAAATATGTATGTAATTTGGGCGAAGGGGAAATCGCTTTCTGTCTGCAAAACTGACAACTTACTTTCTCACGGAGTTAGCATTTTAAAACTGCATTACTCATTTGAACAAGGAGACCCATTTTTTTTTTCCAGGGAGAGATTGCATCTTACACTTGATTTACTGCTGTTTGTATGATAATTAATAATTCTTCGGACTTTCTAGTCTTTAGTGGGGCAATAAGTCTCTGTTTATTCCTTGTTTTCTTTTCCCTTCTCTTTTCTTGTTTGCAATTACTGTTCTTTTCACAACAGTAACACAGTACATGCCGTACATGTGAATAAACAGCACATTAGTGCATTATCCGCTGCTGGCTTTTTTTTCTTTTATGAGCCAAAGCAAATGAATAAAAGTTCATATAATTATTACATTCATTAAGAAATAATGCTGTAGCTCAGTAAACAGAACAAACTAGACAAGAGTACCGCGACAATGGAATTAAAATAGCACAAAGAAAAGTCTGTGCCCATAACAAGAACCTGCGCTAGATGAAATTTGGAGATAGTTTTCAAACATAACTGCTTCCCTGAAGGAAATATATAAAATAGCACAAAAGAAGTGAGGACAATAGAGTGTAACGGGGATTTGCTACATAATTCTTCCTCCTTTTTTCTTTCTTTTTAAGAAAAAAAAATTAATTTTCTTTTTTGTGGCTATTTACAGGGATTCGTGAAGCTCACTGCTTCACTCAGTTAAAACCAGAAATAAGGGACAATTTACTTCAATCTGCCTGCGCCGTGTTGTAAATCTATATAATGAAAAATGAAGAGGTTCGTACCATAAGGGATCTCAGCTGTTTACACTTCTCAGGAGACTTCGCCTTTGATTATCATAATCATAAAGATAAACAAAAGAGTAGTGGTTCCATAAATACTCCAGCGTAATGCATAATCAACAAGATAAATCTCTTTCTTCTGAGCTCACAGCGAGGGAAGCTGCTGCCAGAGCCTGGGTGTTGCTCCGCTGGGAATGGCAGGGGTTGGGATTTGGCTTGGACCCTCTTCGCTGGGGTTTGCAGTGGCACAGGGATGCTGTGGAGGGAAGGCACCCTGCTTTCAGTTTTTCTCTTGGGCTGCTTTGGAAAAGCCTGATCAGGGGGTTTAGCTAAGAGTGATTTTTTTTTTTTTTTTTTTTGATTCGGGAGGTGATTTCTGATTGATAAGGCAGTTGTGTGCAAAACATCCCTGGTACTACCCAGCTCCTTTTTCCCACCCTTTTCCCAGCGCAGACTTCACTTTCTGTTTTTCCTCCCTGTCCAGTCCTGGTTTAATAAAGGTGCGCAGCGAGGGAGGCTGGCTGCAGTCTTTCATTTGCCTGAGAGAGGAATCTGCTTATTTTCTCTTTCCCAGAGTGTAATTAGGGCTGGCTGGGTGCACCCCCTCATTACCCGCACTGGGAGGAATGCTCTCTAATTATAACGTTAGCCTGCTGTGGGGCAGGGGGAGCTGCTAACCCATCTAAGATGCCACTGTGAAATGCCTTGTCTGTCCTGGTGTGTGTCTCTGTCCCGGCTGGGTGGGCTCCAGGAAGAGCTGGAGGCGGTGGAATGAAGGGAAAGGGCTTGCTCCTGGCTGGATTTACACTGGGGGGATGAGGGCAGCGCCAGGTTTGGCAGGAACGGATGCAAAAAGGGGCTGTAAAACTCCTGGGAGAGCACAATCGATGGAGGAGAATTAACTGGTTTGTCAGGCAGAGATGCTTTGGGGGGAAGGTTAAGGTGTTCTCTCCGAATTTAATTATTAATAAAAGATTGGTGAGAACAGAGAGGCTCTTTTGTGTTGCGTAGTGGAGGACCACAGGTTTTGCAGCCTGTGGTGCCATGGGAGCAGTGTCAGTCTGTCCGTACTGCCTGTGAGTCCTGCTGCTCTGTGCTGGGGGGGGTTGCCCTTAAAGGCAGCCAGTGCAGCCCAACTTGCAGGTGCTGTCCCAGCTGGTGGGAGCAGAAGGGATGGGCTCTGCCTTTTTTGGAGATGCAGAGGAGGAAGACCCTGTAAATGTGTAACTCCAAGGTGGAGCAACATCTTCTGTGGACCCCAGCACACAGCTGGTAGCAAGAGTTGAACACATCAACGGGTTGACTGCTGGTTTTGGGGTCCAGCTTTTGCCCAGTTACCATTTCACGTGTTTCGGTGAGATATCAGACAGCACTGGGATGGGCAACTAAAAAGCCCCCTGGCGTTTTGACCTGAAATCCAGTTTTTCTCTTGACTGGAGATGAGATGATGGGAATGGTTGGACTCGATGATCCGATGGGTCTTTTCCAACCTAGTGATTCTGTGATTCTGTACTGTTGTTTCTCCTTTCCCTGCCCTCTGTAACTACCCTGTGATCAGTGTTTAGCCTCGCGCAGCTGGGTCTGTGGGCACCTTGAGTCCATTTCATCCCGTCCTCTTGGTCCTCCCACAGAGGGAGATGTTAACGAGCATTGCGCTGAGTTAATGAGGCCAGGGGGTTACATCAGCAAGCTACAAGCAAGAGCTTGGAGGTGACGGCAACCCTTGGGACAGCGGTGCTGAGGGCCTATTGCGTCCCCTGCATCTCGCTTTCATCAGCGCTTCCCAGCTCATGGGTTAACCCATTTGAAACAAATCAAAGGGTTTCAAAGTCATGAGGTTTTGTGGGATATGTGCAAGATTGCAGCAGGGAGAGAGCTGGAAAGGAAGCTTCACTCGATGCAGGCACCTTCAAATCTTCCAAACCTGTGCTCAGTGACAGTCTTTATTTTGGGGCATCTGATGCATCCACAGAGAAGGGGGTTTGGGACTTGGGTTTGCACAATATTGCTCTCACTCATGGAGACTTTGCCTTTAAAGCTGCTGTGAGCTGCTGGCATCTCCGTGGGGATGGGGCATTGTGCTGGGGGACCACACTGATGTGCTGGAGGTTTCTGTAATGGGGAGAAGGGGAGGCTTGAAGAAGACAGGATGATGTTTTGGGGAGAGAGGATGCTCAGGGTGCTTTTAGGAGGAAAAGCTCAGCTGTGTTTTACTGCTGGACCTGAAATTAGCCTAGGAGGGCACTCTGTGATGGGAAGCCCTTGGGGCAGGGCAGCCCTGGACCAGTGATGGCTGCCCCTGAGCTCTGGGATGGTGGGATGAGGACTACATCACTCCTCTGCTTCCCTCCAGGTCTTGCAGTGAGAATGTCCTCTGTCCAGCGGGCATCCTGGCCTGGGAGTGACCTGTACCTGGAGTTTAAATGGCAATGGCGCTAATCTCTAAAAGTCTCTGTTCACGTTTCCCCCGGAGGTAACAGGAGGGTGTTTTGGGGTGAGAGGAGAGCCCTGCGCCAGCCTTTCAAAGCCATCGTTTGCCAGAGCATCCCTCTCCAGCTCCTGTCCCCCTCCCTGCCTGGGGGTTGGGAAGGCAGGCAGCTCTCCTCCTCCGGTGCTAGAGATAAGCTGTCATTTTTTTTTTATTAATTTTTTTTTTTCATTTCTACAGGAGGATTTCTACCCTGCTGGCAAGCAGGAATGGGTTTAACCATTGCTTCCCGAGCTTCCGCATGAAATAGTGCTTGCCCTGAAATAAGCGTGAGGTGGGGGAGATGGAGGCAGAAAGGGTTAAGCGCCCACCGTGGCTGAGATTTAGCTGGAGAAACCCAGGCATCCCAGCCTAATCCTTACATCACATTCCTGCCTGCCGGTGGGGCTGGGAAGGATGCATGGCCGTGGGTGATGGGCACCAGGCTTCACCACTGCTAATGCTCCTGTAATCTTCCAAATATTTGGAGGGATAACAATTGCAGGAGAGAGGATTTTAACGCTTTCCTGCAGAGGTTTGCTTGGCCATTGCTGCAAGGGGAATTGCTTTCTTGAGCTCATCATCCCTTGTACCATGTGTTTGGGGTGATGCAGGGGGGGTTAATGCTCAACCCCGTCTCTAGTGCTGCTTCTGATGCAGGCTGATGGTGTTGGTTGGGGTCATTGATCTTCAACCAAGTTGCAGACAGTGGCCGCAGACATCTGCAAGTCGTCCCCCAGGGAACAGATGCTGCGGATAATCCAGCTCAACCCCATCAGATTAAAATGTGTGACAAGGGACTGGGGGAGAGGAGGCTGGAAAGAAATTGTTGGTGCCTATTCACCCCTATGCTTTTTGTTCTCAGTGCTCCTACCACACTCTTTCTTGAGGCTTCAGGGTTTGTTCCCGAGGGTTGAGCCTAGAGCCACCCCCTCCTTGTCTCTTCTCCCCCAAATACAGATGTAGCATTGAAATCAGTGCTCCAGTCCGTCATGGAACAGGTCACGCTGCAGCATCTGACCGTGTGCCCCGAGTAGTGTGAGACTGTGGGATGGCGACAACCTGGGACTTCAAAAAAAATCCCCAAACGGGAGCTGGGAAGCAGGCACCCACCTCCAGAGTGAAGGAGGGAAGCCAGCAGATGGGAATCCCCTGTAGATGTCTGCCAGGGAGATGATGATTACAGTCAGTGTAGTGTACTCTCAAATATTTATTAGTTTGTCACTGCTGGGAATTTTATTTCTTGCCTGATTGCAGTACTGGAAATCCCAGCTGTGCCAGGCTCCTTCCTTGGCATTGCCTACAAATGTCTCTCTTGCATGTGCCACTCCTGCAGTCAATGGGCCACATTGTCACTTCAGGTGGGACCAGAGCAGCAGAAGCGGGCTCTGTGCACATGAAAGCATCCCAAGGGTGGTGCTTATAGCCAGCTCCTTTGTAAAGGTGTGCAAACCCTCCTCCTGGAAAAGTCTTCACCAGTATTAAAGCCATCTCAGCATCCCACTGTATATCCCCAGCCTGGAGAAGCCAGAGACTTGCTTCTTGCAAGGTTGTTTATAAATTATATATATAATGAAACCATAACAATAACAATAATGTTATGAAAGACCACTCTAGGGGAAGGTTGTCCTAGCAGACGACACCCTCTCCCATGCTTACAAATCCGTTCGCTGATGTCCCTGTTATGCTGGAGCAGACCAAAATCCTTTCCCCCAACCTGTCCATCCTCTACCTTTATAATCCTGGTGCCAGCAGCATCTTGTCCTGGCTGTGCCGAAGCTGTTTGCCCCCCTGTCCTGTAGGGGAAAGACACAAGCAGGCATGATTTCCCTCCACCAACTGTATGTGGATTATTTTGGTGGGGATGTAGTGGTAGGGTGGCGAGAGAATGGGAGTGTCTCCCTGTGAGCATTACCAGAGGTTTCTCATGCAGTGGGTGGCCAGGTGGCCGGGGCTGGGGGGCGAAATAGGTTGATACCTCATGATAAATGTGCCCAGCGTGATTCTCCTCCCTTTTCTCAGCCAAAGTCCACGTTGTTCCTCTGCCTTAATTCTTTCCCAGTGCATTTAAATAGCAGCGCTCGTATCCTGTGCTGGAGCTGGATGCCCTGTCTAGCTGCAAATGCCTTTCTTTAGCTTCATAATGCTGGTTTCTGGATGGAGAAATCAGCCTCCCCCTTGCTCTATTCCCATCCGTGAACCGGTAGGAGCCAGAGAGAGCTGTGAGGTCAGGACTCTCTGGTACGGCCCCAGTTAGAGTCTGGGAAAGAATAACCATCTTTTTCCCCATCTCCTGTTAGAGCTGCTTTGTTGGCCCCCGATCTCTCTTGGCCAAAGATAAAAGAGCTCTCAGTTGTGAGTTTGCAGGATTTAAACTTTACCAGCAGCCAGGATGGCTTCCAAGTTCAAAGATTTGGGTGTTTTGTGCTCAAACCTTAAGCTGGACAGGTTTTTGCAACCACCAAAAAGCAGATGCTGGATCTGGTTGAGGCTGAGGAGAGCATCCTATTCCACCATCCTTGTCCCCAAAGTCACTCTCTCTCTCAGAGAAAAAGTCTGAAGTGTTGACCTAAAGACCCCCAGCAGGGATTTGGGTGGATCCTTTCTCAGGAGGACCCATTTGTGGGAGGGATCAGCAAATTTCCATCACCACTGGTCCCCCAAACCCTGTGCTGGGAGACCAAGGTGGCTCCCACGGCAGCCCAGAGTGTCACCCATCCCACTGCAGATGATAATGGAAGTCACAAATCTGCAATTTTAATCCCTGTCAGGCCATGACTCATTCCCTTCTCTTTTCCAGCTTCTTTTGGATGACCTAAAGTCTCTTTTAGCATCACCAAAGTGGTAGTGGAGTGGGTGAACGCATGTCTTTGGTGTTGGCTGCTGACGGAGGACGTCCCTTTGCCTGCAGTTCAGGGCCAGGAGGCACATGCACTTCAGGGTGTCACCTTACCAGATGGGGAAAGTCCTTCTGAAAATCACTACCTTTAGGGATATCAGGTCCTCCTGGATCACCCTTACTGCGTCAGGCAGTCTGCACGACTCCTCACCTGCATCCTGGGCTGTTACATTTGGCTTGGGGAGAAAACAGAAGAAAATAGGAAGAAAGCAAAGGAAAAGAAAAAAAGCAGCAGAAGAAACTTAATGGGGAACTTGGCAGGGAGAATATATCTTGGCGTAGTTAATATCTCTGCCGCGGCCTTCAGCAGTGCCTGGGCTAGGCTGGTGGTGGCCTGGGGCAGGGCTGGTGATGTAGGGGTTGGGCTTCGATCTGCCAAGAGATTAATGGACTTCAAGTGTTTACATTCCTTACAGCAAAACTGCCTTCTAAACCAGCCTGCCCTTAGAGCTGTAAAACAAACTCCAAAGCCACCCCTGCCCCAGGGATGGGCAGTGAGACCCCCGCACATCACAGTTTTTTTCTCAGAGGATGCTTTGTGGTGCATCTTATCTGTACCCTTCCCCGGCTGCTGAGCCTGAGTCTGACTTTGCAGGTTATGTGCTGTAGGGATGCAGAAAGCATCATCTCAGAGAGGTTTTCACACAAACCCATGAGTCAAGTTCTGTTGGCTGCCTCTGTTGCCAGTTTGATTATCTCTTGCCAGCCCCCTTTGCCAGGGAGTTAAGGTTTGTGGCATTGACGCACTTTAAATAATTAAAAAAACCCCCAACAAACCAACGACTTAGCTGATGCAAAATTTAGTAGTAAATTTTAAAAAAAAAGGAAAAAGAAAAGGGGTATTTGCTGCTGTCATACAGGTAAGAGGCTGCCCAGCAGGGGAGAGGAGCAGGAGCAGTGGTCTGATGTGGGCACTGGGAGAAGCGTGGGACCGTTCCTGGTGGGGGGCTCACACCTTCTCACGCCCCTGTCTCCCTGCCTGCAGCAGGCACTGGGAAAATCGCAGGTCTGCAAACTGAGGGAGGAAATGACCAGCAGCAGAGAGGTGGGGAAGCACCAGCCAGAGAGAGAGAGAAATTAGCCTGGAGTTTAATTCATTGTTTCCAAAAGAGCAGTTAATGGATTATGACAAATGTCCTACTGCTCTCCCTTAGTGCTGTGTTAAATGGAAATGGAAAGTCAATTTTCCTAAATGGATTTTAAACGACTGACCTCGTGTGGTTTTTTTTTTCCCCCACACTGATTTTTGCTCAGGAGGCAGCTTGGTCATCTTGTTTTCTTGACGCATCTGATTATTTTTTTTTTCTTCTCCTTCCATCCCGGAGTTCTGATTCTCTCCATGCAGCACTGCTTCTTGCCAAGGGTGACGAAGGGAGTGGGCTTCTTTCTTCCTTGCCAGCTCTGAAGATGTTATCACAGGGCTGAGTATATTTACTGTTTTCCGGCACGCTGCAGTGCCTGGAGTTGAGAATCACAGCTTTCACTGGGGGAAGAGAGGAGGAGGAAAAGCTCATAACTCTTGTAGGTGTTAAAAAAAATAAAAGCCTTGTGATGTGACCTGACTGCTAGCAAGTTGCCCAAACCCAACAGGTTAAGCAATAGCATCCCAGCACGTGTGTGTGTTTTATCAACCCTGCGATATTTGCGTTTGATCTTTATGGTTGGAAATAGGTTTCCTATGCTGGATTCTGCAGATGCACCTCAACATTGATCACAGCTTCTTCTCTAGCTGGTTCTAGGAACAAGCCACTGTGAGAAACCCAGTCCTCAGGGATTAAGTCCCTGAGTGAGCCCTGAGGTGTTTGCCCCTCTTCCAGGCTTTTCTTGGCCTGCCCTGAGCAGATTTGACCTCCTCTTCTGGTTTTTCTTGCCATGAAAGTGGTTTGGAGGGCAAACATGCAGATGGAAGCTGGAGATCACCAGGGCACTGACCCCCTCTGGTTTCTCATAGTGTGAATCCTGCAGGCATTTTGGGGTGATGTTCTCTGGAAGTGCCTGGGCTGGAAGCAATCACTTGTGTAACAGGCAGATGTCTGATTCCCACGGGCTGTGCTGGCAGGGGCTGCTGGTGCCCCCCAACCTTATGTGATGCTGAAATCCAAGTGTTGGCAGGGAGGTGAGATCCACCGAGGGGCAGAATATTTGAAATCAGTGCTGTGCCCATGGTCAACATTCTCAACATGAGCTGGCATTTTGCTCGGAGCATGCCTGTGCATTCATTCCTGAGGGCTGTGGGAAGGGGGCTTGGGATGGGGGACCTCCAGAGCCTCTCTGTGGTCCCCTCACCATCCCAGGACTTGGGTTTGTTTTGCTTTTTCCGTGGTGGTCTCCTCTATTGAGATCATCAAGGCTGTAGAGCCAGCCAGGGCTTGGAGTGTGGATCACAGGCTGGTACCAAGGTGAGAGCAGCCTGAGCAGGCTGCACCCAACAGCAGCAGCTCTCTAGCTAGCAGAGAATTCCTTTTATTATTTTGGGAGCCTCCAGCTCTTTTGCTTTTTTTAACATCTTCAGCAAGGGCTGCTGGTGGCACCACTATATGTGAGGCAGTCCTGGGAAGGAGAGGGAGGGATGAAGCCGTGTAGGCAGGAGTTGTCTTGCCTCTGGGACAGGACTAACGGCACCTCTCAACCTTATTGCTCTCCTGGCAGGACTGGAGTACAGTGATGCGCTGCCCGACTCCTTCCCCTCGGCCCCAGCGGAGACCCTCCCTCACTTTCTGCTGGAGCCGCAGGATGCCTACATCGTGAAGAACAAGCCAGTGGAGCTCATCTGCCGTGCCAACCCTGCCACCCAGATCTACTTCAAGTGTAACGGGGAGTGGGTCAACCAGAATGACCACGTCACCAAGGAGAGCCTGGACGAGGTCACTGGTGAGCAAACCCACCCTGGCATCCCCTGTCGGCCCTTCCCTTCTCCATGGATGTCTATGCCCGTTAGTGCCTGTTGCCATTTGGTCTAGCCTGAGGTTAGAGAATACCTCTTCCTCCTGTCTCCATAGGCTAGCATCTACATCTTTAACCCTAAATTGCATTTTTTTTCCTTTATTATACAGTCCTCCAGGCTAACTTGCTGTTCCTCTCTCATCCAAGAGTCTTTCTCAATCTTTGCACTTCTCTAGGTTTCTTTCTTTCACTGCACATCCACACTGGAGATGACTCTCTTCTAGGTAGACCAGTGGGTCTCTTTGATTCATTTTTATCATTCTCAGTTGATCACAACCTCATGAGGTCACTTCTGTATGTTTTCCACCTCAGTCCATGTACATCTTGTCTCTCTTTAAATGTCAGCAGTGAATTTTAGCAAAAGAGATGCCCCTTTCCGGACCATGGGTGAGGGCATGGTGATGATATGGGTCACTATACCACATAGAGGCTTGGGGAAGATAGGCTGCTTGTTGCATGCTTGCCCTTTCAGAGAATTTGGGGTCATTAAATGGAATTTGAAAGGCAGGACATTTAAAACTGATTAAAAGGAAATGCCTTCCTAGAAAAGGCCTAATCAGTGTGTGGGAGTCAGTGCCACGAGGGATGGCAAAGGCTGGCAGCTTATTTGGGTTCACAAGGAGATTAGATATTTAATGGGGAATGAGAGCATTTGCAGGTAAGATTTGAAATGCCTTTTAGTGGCAGATGATCTCTTCTCTGCCTTGGAAGGCAAGACAGCTGCTGGCTGCCTGAGACAGAGGGGCAAGGAGGTGGTTTAGTCATCTTGTGGGTCATCTTAGTCCATGATATTGGGCTCTACAGAGCTGTTTACCCCATGCTTTCAAACTTCCCAGCATGATTCCAGGGCTTGGAGTTTGGATACGTTGTGTAATCAAGCAGATTTGCTAAAATCAGGACATTTTAGTTCAACTCCCGTTTTTTCTGTACCGATTTTGGTACTTGAGCCCTAATCAGGAGAGGAGCTAAACAGTCTCTTTTCCTGTGCAAGATCTGTTCTCTACAAATCTCTGAGCATGCAGCATCTCTCATCTCTGGAGGGCTTTCAGCCAAGGTGGCCTTTTGAACTGCTGTGGTGTCGGCCCCAGAAGACAGGCTGGGCTTAGGGGAGAGACTTGTCACCATGGAGGAGCTCAAACGTACTGCAGAATCTCCTCTTGTCTCCTTTTTCCCCAACCTTGCCCTTCCACAGCGTCTCCTTGGTGTCATCCAGTGCTAGCTGTGAGCCAGTCCTTGCTTGGACGCGTCTCTGAACCTGCTCTGCGAATTGAAGATCGTTTATTTTCCATGTGGCTTTTTGAGCCTTTCCTCATAAAGCTGCTTCATTTGTCCCTGGGATGTTGTTCTTGCAGGGACATTTTTCTTCCAGAGTATCTCTTTATGGATAATGGTTAAAAATGCACAAGAAGGCTGTCCCCTTGCTTCTCTGGAGCAGTCAGGAGCGACCTTCCTCTCTTTTGACGTACATATCCACATCTCCACCTCCCAGCTCTCACAGAGGCCAGATCTGAAACCCTCGCCATTCTAGGGCAGTCAGTGCCAATAAGTGACCGAGAAGCCTTTGCCAAGGGGTTTTTAATTTATTTATAATGTCTGGCTGTGTTGGGTTGAGTCGAAGGTTCACACGGCCGGCACGCAGCAGTAGCGGATGCTTGGGGGAAGAGCATTGAACCAGGACAAGGACGGAGTGATGGACTCTGCTCTGTTACCCTCCCTGCTTTCTGCAGTCTCCAATTAGGATCTCCTTGCTCTGGCAGTGATATCCCAGCAGTGTGGTCCAGCCCCAGGTGGCTTCTCCCACTGTTAATCTGTCTGAATGCTGTTAGGACTCGTTTATCCTCTGGATTGCCCCAGCAGCCTGTAGCAGGGAGTTTCATGGCTTGGTGATTTGCAAGGTGGAAAAAGCACTGTATTTTTGGCCCCACCACTTGTTCCACCTCTTGGATGAATACCCCTTACTGAATAACCTGCCTCATGCAACTCTTGAGCCAAAGGGCCTGGAGAAAACATAGCTGAAAGGGAGCAGAAAATCTGTGGAGAAGGAGCTTTACCCTGTTTTAGGGGAGACTCATGTGCTTTTGTCCAGCATCGTCCTCTTGGGTCCCAATCTCCAGATGCAAAACATGTGTCAGCTATCTGAGGAGGCAACAGTGCACACCTTCCTCACCCAGGCTTCAAGGTGAAGGGGCTGGAGAAAAGGTCTTATGAGGAACGGCTGAGAGAGCTGGGGGTGTTTAGCTTTGAGAAGAGGAGGCTGAGAGGAGACCTCATTGCTCTCTACAACTACCTGAGGGGAGGTTGTTTAGAGGAGGGTGCTGGCCTCTTCTCCCAAGTGACAGGGGACAGGATGAGAGGGAATGGCCTCAAGCTCCACCAGGGAAGGCTGGACATTAGGAAAAACTTTTTCACAGAAAGGGTCATTGGGCACTGGCAGAGGCTGCCCAGGGAGGTGGTTGATTCACCTTCCCTGGAGATGTTTTAAGGCAAAGGTGGACGAGGTGCTAAGGGGCATGGTTTAGTGTTTGATAGAAATGGTTGGACTCGATGATCCGGTGCGTCTCTTCCAACCTGGTTATTCTGTGACTCTGTGATTCAAAGATGGTGTTGCTGCTGTCAGTGAACAAGCTGACAATGCCTTCAGAACGGAGGTGATGCTGTGCATGTAAAACTCTGCTGGTGTGGGCATATCTACCCAAGAAAAAAGCAGCTGGAACCAAAACGGTTTGCTATGCTAAAAAAAAATCTGTTTGCCGCACTTGCTGTTCTTAGGGAAAACAGCCATAAAGGGTGTGGGGAGAGCTGGCCGCAAAGCAGTGCGTTAACATGGTTAGGTGTTCATGGCTTTTTAAGTGTCCTTAATGAAAAGCTTGGAAAATGAGACCTTGGGAGAAAAAAAAAAAAGGCAACTTTTAAGAGGATGTGTCTTGAATGAGCTGGGCTTGGTAATGCTCTGCCTGTGTCTGCTCCAAAACATTTCATGCGGAAGAAAGCAAAAATAGGCCAAGTCAGAGAGGATAATTCAGCCAGACGCAAAGGGACCGTTAGTGAGAGTGGCTGTGTCTGGGTGCCTGCAACTCGTTCAAATAGTCACACCTGTGAGCTGTAAGCTCAGCCTACCCTTTTGAGTAGTCTTTGCTTTTGGAGGTTACAGGGATAGCAGCGTGTTTGCAGGATACTCCCCACCTGTCGAGGGCTGCTCAACCCACTCCACTAGGGCTTTCCAGAGAGACAAGATGCTGCTAAGCCAACTCCATGTGAGTCCTTCCGACGGCTCTAATTCTTCCAAAAGTGCTTGGTCCAAACGCCTCATCTTTTTTTATGTATTTTCCCCTTAATAGTGGCAAAATAAATTGTATTTTCTTGATGTGCATTTGTCAGCTGTTCTGCAGGAAGGTGGTAGAGAGACAGTAATTGCTCCTCACAGCACTGGGAGCAAGCTAACAAAATTACAGCTGGGGAACATGCGACTCTCTATTGCTGTGAACTCGAGGCCTTTTATAAATAGAAGCTGCAAAAAAAGGGAAGATACTGCATAAAATAAGCAAAAGTAAGCCCCGAGTCCCACCAGCCCGTGCCAACAGCCATGCCGCGGGGGTTGATGCTTCAGGTGACCCTCAGCATTCTGCAGTCGATAGGACGGTGTTCTGAATGTGGTTATGACACCTTTGTCATCGCACCCTTGCCACAGCCAGGGTGTCCTGGCAGACTTCACAGCAGTGTTGGGAGGTAGATGGAGGTGTGTATCTATTTCAAGTCATTGGTCATGAAACGCCATTGTTGTTGGATGATTTCTGTAAGATCTGTTAGTCTTGTCATATTTATATTAAAAGGGCAACTGACAGAGATGGTTTCTACCCTAACAAACTCTCAGAGGCATCCTTCAAACCCCAGTGGATGGGAGGGGGTCTAGGCAGTGATGGGGATGTTGATGTTGGGGGAGAGGGCTGGTGGAGGAGAGTGATGACTCTTGAAACAGTCAAGAGGTCCTGGTCCTGCCCAGCCAGACTAGGGGAGGAGGGGAGATGGGGAAAGAAAAGCACTCCTCCGTATGAGCCATTCCCTTGGTTTCAGCTTCACGTTACCCTCCACAGGGAGCAGTCTCCAATCATATATTTGCAAAGGTGCTAAATCTTGGATACCTCTGAGATGCTTTCTACCTGCTGCCTCTGTCCTCAACCTCTGTGCACCCACCAGCCTTTGTGGGTGCTGCCTCAGTTTCCCTCCCCCCAGGTGCTCCTGCTGAGCTGATGCAGTCTCTGTGTTCCCTTCCAGGGATCTTGGTGCGGGAGGTGCAGATCGAGGTCTCCCGGCAGCAGGTGGAGGAGCTTTTTGGCTTGGAAGATTACTGGTGCCAGTGCGTGGCCTGGAGCTCTGCAGGCACCACGAAAAGCCGCCGAGCATACGTCCGCATAGCGTGTAAGTGCCTGGTACATATTGTGCCTGCTTGGGCACAGCCCCTCTCATAATGCTCCCTGTTATTCTGCTAAAGCTGGGTGCTCCTGCCTGTATTGCCTCAGCTCAGAGTCTATTACTCCTTCTCCCATCATCCTTTCCACTTTAGGGGCCAGAAAAAGGTTTCCACAGGGCACAGCCCATCAACTTAAAAGTCCTTTGCAAAGCCTGAGGTGTGACCCTGGAGCCCAGGCAGAAAAAGCGGTGTGGTGTCCAGCTGGGTGTGTGCTCCTTCTGGCACTGCCAGCTGAAATAGCAGCCAGGCTGTTCATTCATTCCTGGCTCCCTAAGAACCCTGAGTGGATGGGGTGCGGCTGTGTGGGGTTGTCTGTCTTCAAAAGTTGGCTTCTTGTTGAAAGCAATGCTGCTTCATCAGTTGGAGGTGACCTTCCTTGCTGGATGGCCCTGGTCCTTAGCTCCCTTTCCAGGCTCTGGTTTTGCATCTGAGCAGGCGTCATCCCTACCTGCCTAGGCAAGAGGCTGTGGCAGTAGCTGGGTTAATACCGCATCGCCCGTCAGCGTGCTCAGCGCTTCCTGGTGCTTTATTATCCTTAATAACCCAGTGGTTAGCACCTTGCACACTTTTTGCCTGAATCAGCGACTCCGTGTCCCTGGAGTCCCTGCTGTCATATGTCACTTCTCTAAACTGCTGTTTGTGGGTGTCAGCCTGATTAAGGGCAAGTTAATCAGCCTGTTACCCAGCTGAATTTGCTCTCTTAGCAAATGAGATGGCATAAACTGTGGGAGAACAGCCAGACTTCCCAGTCATAAACAGATTTTGCTATCAGAGGGCTAATAATCCAAAGTGTTATCCAAAACGGAGGAGGCTGGTGAATCAGCTACGCTGCTAAAGGGTTTGGTCTGAATGGGGGCAGTGTTACAAGACACAGGGCTGGCTACTGAGGGAGCCCTTCTGTCCAGCCCTAGCCAAGGGTTCTGTGTTTTTTAGAACTAAGCAGATGAGGTGAACAGAGGATTCACTGCCCTCCAGGAAAGAGCAAGAGGCACAGCTGTATTGGGCTGGGGACCATAGCGGAGGATTGCAGCACCATCTAGTGATGCTTCTGCTGCTTTCAAGGCTCCAGAGCAGGACCCTGCCACGTCCCCTACATTCCTCTGGGCTCTGCTGTGTTTCTTCTCTCTCACCATTCATCAAAGCACTGGCTGGCCCCTTGCTGAGCGAGCCTGGCTTTTCAGCAGCGGCCGTTCCCCATCCTAGCAGTGGTGTGCAATGGCCGGGTTTCCACCAAGATTGTGGCTCAGCCAGGATCAAATGGGGCAGAGCTGAGTAACAACTCTATGTAGCCCTGAAATTTGGGGATTTGCTTTGGTGCCCACGNCTGCATAAAATAAGCAAAAGTAAGCCCTGAGTCCCACCAGCCCGTGCCAACAGCCATGCTGCGGGGATTGATGCTTCAGGTGAGCCTCAGCATCCTGCAGTCGATAGGACAGTGTTCTGAATGTGGTTATGACACCTTTGTCATCGCACCCTTGCCACAGCCGGGGTGTCCTGGCAGACTTCACAGCAGTGTTGGGAGATAGATGGAGGTGTGTATCTCTTTTTCAAGTCATTGGGCATGAAACACCATCGTTGTTGGATGATTTCCGTAAGATCTCTTAGTCTTGTCATATTTATATTTAAAGGGTAGCTAACAGAGATGGTTTCTCCCCCTAACAAAGTCTCAGAGGCATCCTTCAAACCCCAGTGGATGGGAAGAGGTCTAGGCAGTGATGGGGATGTTGATGTTGGGGGAGAGGGCTGGTGGAGAGTGATGACTCTTGAAATGGTCAAGAGGTCCTGGTCCTGCCCAGCCAGACTAGGGGAGGAGGGGAGATGGGGAAAGAAAAGCACTCCTCCATATGAGCCATTCCCTTGGTTTCAGCTTCACGTTACCCTCCACAGGGAGCAGTCTCCAATCATATATTTGCAAAGGTGCTAAATCTTGGATACCTCTGAGATGCTTTCTACCTGCTGCCTCTGTCCTCAACCTCTGTGCACCCACCAGCCTTTGTGGGTGCTGCCTCAGTTTCCCTCCCCCCAGGTGCTCCTGCTGAGCTGATGCAGTCTCTGTGTTCCCTTCTAGGGATCCTGGTGCGGGAGGTGCAGATCGAGGTCTCCCGGCAGCAGGTGGAGGAGCTTTTTGGCTTGGAAGATTACTGGTGCCAGTGCGTGGCCTGGAGCTCTGCAGGCACCACGAAAAGCCGCCGAGCGTACGTCCGCATAGCATGTAAGTGCCTGGTACCTATTGTGCCTGCTTAGGCACAGCCCCTCTCATAATGCTCCCTGTTCTTCTGCTAAAGCTGGGTGCTCCTGCCTGTATTGCCTCAGCTCAGAGTCTATTACTCCTTCTCCCATCATCCTTTCCACTTTGGGGGCCAGAAAAAGGTTTCCACAGGGTACAACCCATCAACTTAAAAGTTGTTTGCAAAGCCTGAGGTGTGACCCTGGAGCCCAGGCAGAAAAAGCGGTGTGGTGTCCAGCTGGGTGTGTGCTCCTTCTGGCACTGCCAGCTGAAATAGCAGCCAGGCCGTTCATTCATTCCTGGCTCCCTGAGAACCCTGAGTGGATGGGGTGCGGCTGTGTGGGGTTGTCTGTCTTCAAAAGTTGGCTTCTTGTTGAAAGCAGTGCTGCTTCATCAGTTGGAGGTGACCTTCCTTGCTGGATGGCCCTGGTCCTTAGCTCCCTTTCCAGGCTCTGGTTTTGCATCTGAGCAGGCGTCATCCCTACCTGCCTAGGCAAGAGGCTGTGGCAGTAGCTGGGTTAATACCGCATCGCCCGTCAGCGTGCTCAGCGCTTCCTGGTGCTTTATTATCCTTAATAACCCAGTGGTTAGCACCTTGCACACTTTTTGCCTGAATCAGCGACTCCGTGTCCCTGGAGTCCCTGCTGTCATATGTCACTTCTCTAAACTGCTGTTTGTGGGTGTCAGCCTGATTAAGGGCAAGTTAATCAGCCTGTTACCCAGCTGAATTTGCTCTCTTAGCAAATGAGATGGCATAAACTGTGGGAGAACAGCCAGACTTCCCAGTCATAAACAGATTTTGCTATCAGAGGGCTAATAATCCAAAGTGTTATCCAAAACGGAGGAGGCTGGTGAATCAGCTACGCTGCTAAAGGGTTTGGTCTGAATGGGGGCAGTGTTACAAGACACAGGGCTGGCTACTGAGGGAGCCCTTCTGTCCAGCCCTAGCCAAGGGTTCTGTGTTTTTTAGAACTAAGCAGATGAGGTGAACAGAGGATTCACTGCCCTCCAGGAAAGAGCAAGAGGCACAGCTGTATTGGGCTGGGGACCATAGCGGAGGATTGCAGCACCATCTAGTGATGCTTCTGCTGCTTTCAAGGCTCCAGAGCAGGACCCTGCCACGTCCCCTACATTCCTCTGGGCTCTGCTGTGTTTCTTCTCTCTCACCATTCATCAAAGCACTGGCTGGCCCCTTGCTGAGCGAGCCTGGCTTTTCAGCAGCGGCCGTTCCCCATCCTAGCAGTGGTGTGCAATGGCCGGGTTTCCACCAAGATTGTGGCTCAGCCAGGATCAAATGGGGCAGAGCTGAGTAACAACTCTATGTAGCCCTGAAATTTGGGGATTTGCTTTGGTGCCCACGTGGGAGCTGAGCTGTTGTGCCCATCTTGGTTTTATCCCCTTTAGCAAAGCTGGGTCCTGGTGTAGAGAGCCCAGAGGAGGAAAGAAATATTGGTTAGGCTGAGGTTTAGCTCCAAAAGTGGAACAACAGGAGGGAATATAAACTTGCAAGCCTATGAAGGAGGAAAGGCATTGTCCTCTAGCACCGTACGCTGTCCCATATCCACCCTGGGAGATACTCCTTAGGGTCCTTCCTCTCAGGACATGTTTTGTTCCAGCTGTGCTGGGCCACAGCAGTTTCCCTCCTCGTGAGCTCCTGGTGCTGAGGCGATGCGCTTTTCCCCCCCCGAGGTTTTGCATCTTGCCGTGTTTCTGCAACACACTGGTAACCACTGGGTTTTCCTTGCCCCATCCCAGACCTGCGGAAGAACTTTGACCAGGAGCCGCTGGGCAAGGAGGTCCCGCTGGAGCATGAGGTCCTGCTGCAGTGTCGCCCACCTGAGGGGGTGCCGCAGGCAGAGGTAAGCAGCTTGACAGCCCGAAGAAATTCCCAGTGGAGTGTCCCCTCCTGGCAGTCTGCAGCTGCAGCTGGGGAGAGACGGGGCACGTCCTTGCAGATGGCCTGCGGCTGTGATCGATGGCCTCGCACTGAGACCGTCAGCTTTCATTATTCAGCAGAATTGTTTAGTTTGTTATTCTGACATCTAATAACACAGGTAACCTCAGCACCTGCCCAACCTACCTCTCCCACACTTCCTGATGTGCCATTAACCCGTTAAAGGGAAGATCTAATGAGGTGGCACCCAATGACTTGTCTGAAGGGGAGCAGGCACAAGTGAAAGCCAAAGGTTGGGAAAGTCAATACAGATGGCTTTCCCTAGCATGGTAGTGATGCTTTCCCTGCCCACAGCTGCCACAGCCCCAGGAGCTGAGCATTTGTGGCAACCACAGTGCCCCATCCTTGCCTAAAACACCAGTAACGTGCCCCGGTCAGACCTGGTTTGGTTTGAGGTGAAATAAATACTGTCAGAGGGAAGGTCAGGCAGTCAAAGTTCATGATGCTGAGGATATCTTCCCCTCAGTGGGGAAGATGGGGAAGGCTTGGGGACAAGTCATAGATAGATTGGGGGGTTTGCTCTCCGTCAAGGCTGGTGAATTCATCCCCTCCAACCTGGTGTTTGTCTTTGTTTATGTCCATACCCACTCCTGGTGACAGTATCAACTTGCACCCTTCCCAAATAGCCTAGTTAAGTAGTTGTGTCCTAGCTTAGCTTTGGGACAGCCCCTTAGAGACCCTCGCAGTGGAGAGTGTGTGGGATGAGCTTTTCCACTGAAACCGATGGCATGTTTTTCCTGGCTGAGTGTTCAGTTCTTGTTTGCCTGTAATCACTGTTCTTGTCTCATCCCTTCCTTTGTCCTGCCAGGTGGAGTGGCTCAGGAACGAGGATGTCATTGATCCCACCCAGGATACCAACTTCCTGATCACCATTGATCACAACCTCATCATCAAGCAGGCCCGGCTCTTGGACACAGCTAATTACACCTGCATGGCCAAGAACATCGTGGCCAAGCGCCGGAGCACTACGGCCGCCGTCATTGTCTATGGTATCAGCCATTGCTCTTGGGGAGGGAACCTTTGTTGCCAGCCTTGTCACCAAGGCAAGGGGAAATCTGGGCACTTTCTGGGAGTGGTAGGAGTGAACCCCACCAGGGCATTGCATTAAATTAGGTAATAGCCCATGTCTACAAAACAGGTACCTCTACCAGCTTACACAGGTTATTTGGAGAGGTTATTAGGTGTAGCCTTCTTGGTTGGGTACAAAGGTGGGTGAAGGTTGGACCTAGTCAAATTGCTTAGACTCTCAAAGCAACTGAAAAGCTGCATTTGGCTGAGCTTTGCTATGAAGCCAAAGATCTGCTGTGGCCAGGTGCAAAGTATATGCAAAGTGGAAAAAGGACCAGAATAGGCTTAAGCATTTCATGCATGGGGTGCATGACATGAGAAGGAGACTTTTGATTTGCTTTTCATGAGGGTAAGCTCTTCCATGGTGTTGCAGAAGATGTAAGGGCAGAGAGCCCAGTGAACCCTTCAGTCCTTGCTGAAATGGGCTCCATTGGTGTGTTAACACCGTCTGTCTCCTCTTGCAGTGAACGGTGGCTGGTCCACCTGGTCCGAGTGGTCTCCTTGCAACAATCGCTGCGGTCGAGGCTGGCAGAAGCGCACCCGGACATGCACCAACCCTGCCCCACTGAATGGTGGCTCCTTCTGTGATGGGCAGCCTTTCCAGAAAATCACCTGCACCACCCTCTGCCCAGGTAAGGCAGGTTCAGAAGCCTTGCACGTACTGCTCACTGCAAGTATGCAGCCCCCAAAGTTGCACAGTCCAGTTGCTCCTGGTGCTCCCCAAGGAGACAGTGGCTCAAGCTGCCAGTCCAAAGCATCTTTCAGTCTGCCAGGATCTGAAAGTGCTGGAGATGTCTGCAGGGACACAACAGGGCTGGATTTGTTGGGATGATGTTCTATGGGAATGTCTTTGGAAGCTTCAAGATAGGCAGTGGGCACCTTTGTGCTGCTGGATACATCCTGGGAATGAGGAATGAACCCCGAGGCCGCACCAAGGGTCGTACCAACATGCCTGTGTTTGATGTTCCACAGTGGATGGAGCGTGGACGGAGTGGAGCAAGTGGTCAGCGTGCAGCACTGAGTGCACCCACTGGCGCAGCCGCGAGTGTGCCGCCCCAGCTCCCCGCAACGGCGGCCAGGACTGCAGTGGCGTCCTGCTCGACTCCAAAAACTGCACCGATGGACTCTGCCTCCAGAGTGAGTATGCGGACAGGCGGCAGGGACCAGCTCTGTAGATGATGTCAGCAGCTGTGGTGCTCCCAGCGCTTGGCCACGCTGTTGTTGGCCACGCCCCCCAACAGCGCTGCTGGCACCCGATTTTTAAATTGTCTCTCTAACAAGTTTTTTTTTTAACCAGACTCATGCTTTCCAAAGCTAGTTCTCATCCTTTGGAAAGAAGGGTTTGGGGAATTTTGATGGGACCTGAATGTCCCACCGAACTTTCTGAAACGCCACTAGGTTTGGGGTCTCTGCTGCCATGAGGCAGTTTGTGGTTAGTGGGAGCAAGACAAGGGAGAGTTTCTTCGCTCCCACCATGAAAACATCTGAACTGTGTTGTTGCTCAGTAGGAGCCCTGAAGCTAGGAAAAAATGCACATCATCATCATCATCATCATATTAATGGTGCTCTTAGCTATGAGTGGGCACACTGAAGACTGAGCAGCCAATGCTGCCACCTGCTGCTGTGTGACACTACTGTCCCCTTTAACATTGATGCAGCCAGAAATGCCCAAAGTCCTCTTAGCTGGGGACATGTGCCCTGGGGTCTGGCTAGGCATGGGGGAACATCCTGGTCACCGTGCTTCTACCTGCTTTCTGTATGCCCCAGGGAACAACGCTGCTCTCCCATCCTTCTCCTCATGGCCCCCAGACTGGCTTCCCCCTCTGCCTTCTGTTTCATTTCATCCCCATCGCACCATCACCACCTTCACTTTTTGTTTTCTAACTTTTGTTTTCCTAACAGATAAAAGAGTTCTAAGTGAACCCAAAAGCCACCGTAAGTGCTCATTTCATGGCCATTTTGTTTCTTTGCGAGGCTTTGCTTCGGTTTTGTTCTGTCGCATCTGGGGTAGGGCTCCCCGGTAGCTGGGGAAGGACGGGGTGGGAAGAGGGAGCAACTAAAGCCCACCCCAAAACTCCTGCGTACAGGAAAATCATGTATTCTGCTTGCAGCTATAAATACAACCCTCTTTTGCACCCCTGCTCCTATCCCCCTTTTGTTGCCACGATGCAGCTGGTGTCAAACCACCAAAGCTACTCCAAAGACTCCCTTCCTCAAGTTAGGGGTCCCAGGGACACATCTGGCTTCCCATTTCTAGCATCCGGGGGGGGGAGACTTGGGGACAAGGTGACACCTCCCAGAATTGGCGTAGTCCTAGTGCAGTTGAAACCACTGGGCTTAGGACGAGGCTTCGCTCTAGGATAGAAACCATAGAAACCAAAAGATGCTGGCAGATGTATCCAAGATACATCAGGCTTTTAAAGATAGAGAGCCTTGTGTTAACAGAAAGGAAGGTGGGGCAGCTGTAGTGTCTGTGTAGATATAGTGACACCTGGTCCTTCCAGGTAGACGCATTGCTTGGGTACATATATGTAAGATGTGTGGGTAGGCGTTATGTTTACTTCTCACGGTTATGTCTGTTAGGTTGTGAGGGCTGATCACTTCACGAATCTGAGCTATACAAGCGTAACGTTTCTGTGATTCTTGGTGCTAAGGTAAAGTTTGCGTGAGCTGTGGCAAGGTACTCTGAAGATTTGAGGGGTTCACCCCCATCTCATTCTCTGACATCACTCTGACTTCTGGATTGCTCTTAGAAGCACCCTCCATCCTTCTGCCACAGCCTTTCCAGCAGGCCCTGTACACATCTTCCCCCTCATGCCTGTGTCTTGAGTCAGGGGTGGGGTTGGGGAGCACCCATGGGTCTTCATGGGCGTTTCTGGTGCTCTTTTTTCACCTCCATTTCTTTATTCTCTCCCAGTGCTGGAGGCCACAGGTGATGTGGCCCTGTATGCCGGGCTGGTGGTGGCCATTTTCGTCTTCATTGTGATCCTCATGGCTGTGGGGGTGGTGGTGTACCGGAGGAGATGCCGGGATTTTGACACGGACATCACAGACTCATCAGCTGCTCTGACTGGAGGCTTCCACCCCGTCAACTTCAAGACCTCCCGGCACGGTAAGACCCATAGCCCATGCAGGTCCTGCTCACTGCTGATGCCCCGGCAGACAGGAGGGCTTTTCACAGGCATGTCTTTCAGTCAAGCAGTGCTTTTATGTCCCGTTCTTTCCACTGCTGCCTTCATCCCATCTGTGTTTCCTCCTCCCGCAGATAACCCTCAGCTGCTGCACCCCTCGATGCAGCCCGATCTGACAGCGAGCGCGGGGGTGTACCGCGGCCCCATGTACGCCCTGCAGGACTCTTCTGACAAGATCCCCATGACCAACTCCCCCCTACTTGACCCTCTCCCCAACCTGAAGATCAAGGTGTACAACTCCTCCACTGCCTCCTCCTCACCGGGTCTCCATGACGGGACGGACCTCCTCGGAGGGCTCCCCATGACTGGCACCTACCCAGGGGACAACACCAGGGATGGCCACTTAGCGAACATGAGAAACAAACCCCTGGGCTCCCAGCATCTCCTCAGCTTGCCCCGGGAGCATGGCAACAGCGCCAGTGGCACATTTGGCTACCTGGGTGGAAGGCTCACCATCCCGGGCACTGGTAAGCCCCCGTCTGAGAAGAAGGGTGCATTTGGCTGCTGATTGACCAAGGAGTTGCTTTTGTCTCAGTAGATTTGCCTGTTGTGAGCAGCCCTTTGCTATCCCAAAACTCTCTTGGGAGGAAGGCAGCAAGCCGTAGTGGGAGGTGTCCCTGTACATGGCAGGGGGGTTGGAATTAGGTGATCTTTTAAGACCCCTTCCAATCCAAAGCGATCTATGATTCCCATGCCAGGCATCTCAGGCTGGAGGTCACAGCCTCCTGAGGCTTTTCTGGCCAACCCTGCCATTAATCCAGGGCCAGTGCCTTACAAAAGGATCCGACGTGCAGTTCTGCTTCCTAGTGCACTGGCCTGGCTCCTTGCTGCAAGCGTGTAGCCGAGGAACATCTGGAGATGTTTCTTCTGGGGTGCCTTAGGCTGTGCTAACTCACTGCTGCCCTTGTGCTTACTGGCCAGGGTGGAGGTGTGGTTTCTTCATGGTGGTTTCTCCCTTGTTTCGTGAGTAATGCCTGTGTGTTCTGTGCTAGGGGTGAGCCTGCTGGTGCCTCACGGGGCCATTCCCCAGGGGAAGTTCTATGAGATGTACCTGGTCCTCAACAAGGCAGAGAGCGCCCTGTAAGTCACACTGCACCACCCACAGTTTCGCCCTTTGGCTGCCATGAGGTTTTCTTTCCAACTGGTGCCCCTTCTGCCTTCCCCAGGCTGCCCTCTGAAGGCACGCAGACGGTGCTGAGCCCAGCCGTGACTTGTGGACCCACTGGCCTGCTCCTGTGCCGCCCCGTTGTACTGACCATTCCCCATTGTGCTGACGTTGGCTCCTCGGATTGGATTTACCAGTTGAAAACACAGTCGCACCAGGGAAACTGGGAGGTAAGGTGGGAATGGAGTCCCTGCACCTAGTGAAGATGGTGAGCAGTGGGACACAAGCCCCTGGACCCCACAGGCTGACTCGCAGCCTTGATTTTCCATCTCTCTCTGCAGGAAGTTGTGACTTTGGATGAGGAAACCCTCAACACTCCCTGCTACTGCCAGCTGGAAGCCAAGTCCTGCCACATTTTGCTGGACCAGCTTGGCACCTACATGTTTGTGGGAGAGTCCTACTCCAGGTCAGCCATCAAGAGGCTCCAGCTCGCGATCTTTGCCCCCACTGTTTGCACCTCCCTGGAGTACAGCCTCAAAGTTTACTGCTTGGAGGACACGCCAGATGCTCTGAAGGTAACAATCACCTTGTGACGCCAGCATGGGCTGCCTCTGCTTCCCAAAATTGTTTGTGTCGGTGGGAAGATGCTGCCTCATGCCTCTCAGGATGGCCTGGCCCCAGGGAGCAGCCAGCCTGATGCAACTGCCTGCAAAATGACCACAGTGAAATAATAAGCGTGTTTACTACTTTCCCTGTCCTTCCTTGCCCTCTCCAAAGGAAACGACGAGGGTGTTGCTTAGCTCCTCTACTGGGCCTCTTTTCTGTATTCATTACACAAGAGGTTTTGCTGCTTCTGGGTGGATTTTCTCTCTCCTACACACAAAATAATTGCTGCTGTGCTCTGCTTTGGTTTTCTGTAGCTCTTGTTATTCCTGCATGGAGATATGTTTCTCCTCTCCTTGGGAGGCTTGTAGCATCGATAGCATTGAATGCAACACGAGAAGCTTGATTTCTGATGCTTTGGCTGCCTGGACCACTGGTGCTGTGGCTGTTTAATTCCCGGTGACTCGTTCAGTGGTGTCAGAATTGCTGTAGTGCCTCTAGGTGGAGATGTAGGCAGCGCTCTGGCTCCTGGATTGCATGTTTCTCCTAAGAGCTGCTAGTGTAATAGTGGGATGGGGTTAAAAGCAGCTAGGGTGGCACTCGAGGAGAGTGTCTGACCTTTGTATTGGACTTTCACATTGTCTGAGGAGCGCTGAGGGATATATGGATGTTATAAACATGTTATGTTATACTTGTTATAAAACTCAGGTTGTAGGTCAGGCTGTTCTATGAGATGAGTTGGGAAGTTCTTGGAGAGCAGCTGTTGGGGTGGCAAATGCTGCTCTCCTGGAGGTTGTTGCTGCTGGCTCCTCTTGACAAGAATATGCCTGGTTTGGAGTACAAAGCAGGGAGAGGAGCAGCCCCTGCTCTTCTCCTGGGTCTCACACTGCCTGTCCCACTGCCTGCAGGAAGTCCTGGAGCTGGAGCGATCGCTGGGCGGGTATCTTCTGGAGGAGCCCAAGCCCCTGCCCTTCAAGGACAGCTACCACAACCTGCGTCTCTCCATCCACGATATCCCCCACGCGCTGTGGAGGAGCAAACTGCTGGCCAAATACCAGGTATGGGGCCAAAGTGAGGGCAGCCAGGCACCACCAGGTTGCGAGCGCCCTGTTCCTGTATCCAGGAGTATTCTAAAGGGATGGTGGAGAAGGCAAACTGTTTTTTTCATGGTGGGATGCTATCTGTGGGGTCCTTCTCTCCCATCTCATCCCTGTGGAGCGGCCAGAGGAGGTGGGATCTTCCAAGGGAGGTGGTAGAGCATCGTCTGAGCCTGTGTTCTGGTAATCTGCAGGAGATCCCTTTCTATCACATCTGGAGTGGCAGCCAGCGAGCCCTGCACTGCACCTTCACGCTGGAGAGGTACAGCCAGGCTTCCACTGAGCTCACCTGCAAGATCTGTGTCCGGCAGGTAGAAGGAGAGGGGCAGATCTTCCAGCTCCACATCACATTGGGAGAGGTGAGTGCTAGGGAGGTGGGGGGGACAGCAAGGAGACACACTCGGGGAGCTCCTCTGTGCTGCAACATCTCGCCCCATCCTTCCTCTTGTAGCATGCCAGCTCCTTCGACACCCTCCACTCCCACCACAGCGGTGCCACCACCACCACCCAGCTGGGACCGTACGCCTTCAAAATCCCTCTTTCCATCCGGCAGAAGATCTGCAACAGCCTAGATGCCCCCAATTCCAGGGGAAATGACTGGAGACTTCTCGCCCAGAAGCTTTCCATGGACCGGTGGGTCTCCCTGCACTTTGCTTTCTCCTGTGCCCCGGGCAGGGGGATTTTGCTCCTCTCCGTCCCTGCTTGCAGTGAATCCAGCTGGGTTGTGTCCAGCTATATCCATCCATCCATAAATACAGACAGAGCTATGCATAATTATACCCATCTATATCAATCCATCCATCTGTGCCGTGGCCCTGGGTCTCTTGTCACTTTGAACTGGCCCTTATTTATCTGGGCCCATGCTTTGGCTGTTTCTGTCTGGATTCACCTCTGAGGACCAAAGGGAGGATGATTTCAGCAAAACGAAGCTTGCATTGCTTTCGCATGAATGCCAGCTCTGTATAAAAGTTGAAGACAATGTCTCAAGGGCTTTGACATTTGTGCTATGGCATTTCCATCCAGGTTCATGTTGCAAGCAGGTTTGCTGCTCTGGCGTCCTCCTTCCTTCCATCCCCGCCCAGCACCATACCAACCCGAATCTCTTCTCTGCTTTCCCTTTGCAGGTATCTGAATTACTTTGCCACCAAAGCCAGCCCTACTGGGGTGCTCCTGGACTTATGGGAAGCTGAGCACCAAGACGATGGCGATCTCAACACCCTGGCCAGTGCCTTAGAAGAGATGGGCAAGAGCGAGATGCTGGTGGTCATGGCCACGGAGGGGGATTGCTGATGATGTTCCCTGCAGCGGGCCGGGAGGATGAAACAGGAGGCGAGAGGGAGGACCCTTCCCTGGTAGCAGGGGGAGGTGCATCCATCCAAGCAGCGGCTGAGTGAGGAAGGGCTGAAAGTGTCACTTCTCCCTCCCTCTCCATATCACTGTCAGCCTTATAGACCCATCCTCAGCATTTATAAGCAGTTCAAGTGTTACGCGGCATTCCTCTTCCTCCTCCTTCTCCTCCCAGCTGCCCCCAGGGCAGCAGTTGGTGACGCTTGTGGCATGTGGAGGAATTAGGGCTTCTCAAGTCGGGACGGGGGCTTTCCTTCTTCATTTGGGTTCCCCTCCTCCTCCTTTAGTAGCATTTCTGCGTTGAAGAGAAGTACAATCTAGGCAAATGGCTTACTCCTGTCAAAAGCTTCAGAGAGCTTCATAAGGCAAATAAGAAAGAAAAAGGGAAAAAAAAAAGTTTCTTAGGAAACGCAAATAATTTATTATCCAGATCTTTGGATGAGTCCTTTTTAAAAAAATATAAAAGTAAGAAAAGCAAAAAAAAAAAAAAGACAGATTTATAAATCTTTTTCTGTGTGTTGAGAGCAAGAACGTTGCGGTGGTTGGGGTGGCAGAGAGAGAGATTTAAATGAACACACTTTTGTAGGGAAAAGTGTGCGATCCAAGTGGAGCAAAATGTGTTTACATGTCCTGGGACCCCTGGGGAGTCTGTAGGGTGAAGTGCCTCTACGCCCCTTTGGTTCAGGGCCAGCTGAGACCCTCCCCAAGGTTTTTTCCTTGCAAACTCCCTTTTCCCCAGCAGTGGCACCTGGCAGAGTGAAGGGCCCCCCTCTACCTGCAAGGGGGGATGAGGGATGCTGCCCTGCATATAGGGGCTTGGGGGAGGGGTAAATACATCCACATATGGGTATTTTTAATGAATTCTTCCCTGTCATCGTTTGGGGGAGCTTTTTAGGGTGACTCCACCTTCATTTACGTAACTTCAATACAAACCAAAGAATTCAGTCCTGGGATCAGAGCGGGGTGATGAGCAGCTTTTGGAGGGATCCAGGGAGAGCAGAGGGCTGGCAGGCCAGGACATGGCCACTTGGAAGCCGCACTGCTCTTGAGTCCGTGTGCTCATGCTCATTTTTTGATGCAGTATTTCAGCAGGGATTTGGGGAGGGAGACCTTGGTATTAAAACCCAAGCTGAGTGTTTTCTCGTGAGGGATGGCATTGCTACTGGTAATGGGGGTTCCATCCTCTCATTGCAGCTCCCTTTTTGACCTGTGATAGAGTTGTCTATAATGACTGAGAAGTTGTGGGATGAAGGGCAAGTCATCAAGAAGTAGGCAAGAACAAGGAAGATACGGTGTCTCAACGAAGGGTAAAATTTTAGATTGCCTGCAGATAGAAATAGTTATTCAGTGAGTGCTGTATTTTAGAATATTGTCTTTTGAAAAGAAACAAACAAATGGTAGACTTGGGATTAGACTGGATCACATGGCAAGGCTACAGGTTCTCCATCGGTGTAAGTATTAAGGCCAGGGGCTGAGAGTAGGTTCTGCTTTGGGCTGTGATGCGCAGTGTCTTGACTGCAAAGCCCTGGTTCGGTGTGACAGGATGCCTGCAGCATGCTGGGGACCAGAGCAAACTCAGGGAGCCCTGCCGTGAGCAAGATCGTTGCCTCTGCAGGGCAGCTCGAGGCGAGTTTTCAGTATTGCTTGAACGTGGGTTTAATTCCTCTCAGCAGCTCCTTAAGCAGTGATGGAGTGCAAGAGTCGCTTCTTGTTGTGTTCTGGGGTTTCCAGGGTTCATTTCTTGCTGGGTTTTCAAGGCTGTCAGAGAAAAGGAACTTTTTTCATTTGTGTTGAGCAGGAAGACTTCTGCTGGTTGAACTGTATCATGTAGGAAGTGTTTTAATTGTCCTTTAGAGGTGGCATTTAAACATCTGATTTCTGAGACCCCCTTTCTGAGCTGGGGGAGGAAAAGATAGATTTGGAAAGAAATGAAGAACTGATGTATCAAACTGGCTGCTGGTGTTTCATAGGGCTCCCTTCTGAGCACC
>WAAB01006925.1:7384-25895 GCA_013389865.1 Piaya cayana
GCTGGATTTAACTCCATTTACCACCACTCTCTGGGCCCGGCCAGCCAACCAGTTCTCCACCCAGGAGAGTGTGTGTCTGTCCAGGCCGGAGGCTGACAGTTTCTGTAGCAGAACGCTGTGAGAAACTGTGTCAAAGGCTTTGCTGAAGTCCAGGAAGAAATGTGCCACTTCCTCTTCTGAGGAGCGTTTCAAAACTTTGCTTTCCAGTCCATAATACTCTATGTGATTGTTTGGACATGGGCACCCGCAGAACATTAGGAAAAATGGAGCTGCAATATAGGTAAGGAAAAAGGACAGGCTACACTTTACAGAGGGCCTCTGGACACAAATTTCAGGTCAGTGTGATCTTATCACAGACAGAGCTCTCTTCTTCATTCTTTCAACAAATTAAAATCCTTCATTTACAATAGTTAAGACAAAACAGCAAAAAAAAGTCTTTTTAAAAAAATAATTTCAAAATTTCCCTTTTTTCTTTTTTTATATATTTTTGGTAAATCTAAGGAGAATAGAAAAACATACTAAGTTCTTCCCTAACAAAAGTGAACTGCAAAACTTAGGGTGTTTGAAGCACATAGTTTATGAAGTGCCAGTTTTGTGTTAACTCCGCTTCTCTATGTTTTCTAGATGTGAAGAAAATACACTAATGTCTTGCCAGAGAGTATGATTTTAAAAAGACCCAAAGCATAGACTTTGACCATAAGTTAGGGCTGACTGAATTCAAAGTAAGTCTTCCTGCATTAGCACTGTAGTCTACTAAAAAGATCTTATGGAGATTATTAAAGTTTCCTTTTTAACTTTGATTTCAGCCTTACTTCAGGCATTTCGTTCAGCTTGGATAGAAGCAGAGTGGACAGTTGCATTTTGATGAATTTGTACGCATTTCTAGTCAGTTCACCTTCATACTTTATCACTAATAATACAACATTTGTGTGGTAAACATTCAAAGTGCATTACTCAAAACTACGTTTTGGAATAGTGTTTTTATATAGCAATAGAAATACTTCATTTCACATGAGGTCTGTAAACATTTTTTGGAGGGGTTCTTAGGGAATTTTGTTTGCTAGAGCTCAGCTTGGAAGAAAATGATAAAGCCACATCCCTTTAGGGGACAGTTGATTAACTGTAACCAAAACCAACACCGCATTTAGGCAAACTCAGATAAGGAAAACAAAATCTTATTCCTTAGAATATAAACAGTTGACACAGTTGTCACAGGATTATTTCTGAACTCCTAACTCCACTGCAAGGACAGCGTGAGTAAGGCAGGAGAGGAGGTGGCACCTTATTCAGAGTTAAACAGAATGCAGGAGACAGACAGACAGACTGATTTGCTGTAGTCAATCTTATGTTCCTCAGCATTTGCCATCTGGCAAGTGATCCATGGCTTATGTGAAATGAGTGGGTGGTCACGGTCCGGTTTGTACTAGACATTTTTCAGGATCAGAGAAAAACCAAAACAAAACATTGCAATTGGCACCAAATGCTGCTCTTGTTAGCAGCTCTCGTCAGGCGAAGGACCAAACAAAACTGAAGACTAAACCTCTCCCTCCCACAGACCTGGTCACAATTTCAGAAGGAGATGAAAGCAAACGTCTATAAAAGAGGGGAAGTTTGCAGCATCCCTGGCTCTGTAATTCTGTTTGGGGTAAAGAAAACTGAGATCTCAGCCCTTACACAACTGGTGACTTTACCTTCCTCACTGTGATAACTCATTCTTCTATGAATATCAAGTTTGGAGCCATGAAAGGCACATGAAATTTAAAGCGCTGATCTTTTTTTTTCTAGGTAGATCTGATCCTAAAATCTTAATCTGGCTTTATGTAAGGTTACTATCTGAAAAAAACCAAAAAGTTTAAATTTGTATTAATTTGTTTTCATAACAGCTGTGGAAAGTGAAAGCTCTTTTATAAAACTTTATTTATAGATGAACAACAATGCTTAACAGCAGGTATTCTACATTACAGAATTATGTTTCAAAGGTTATCCTGCTGAAAAAGAGCCAAATACTACAGCATTTACGTTGTTTCAAATTTAGTACAATGCAGACTTTTCAAGTACAATTACCTTTAAAGGAAACCATATGGCAATAGCAGACTTGCTTTTCCTTAACAACCTGGAATGTTTTCATTTTGAACTTCAGTTAAAAAGGGTTCAGGACTGGCTATGTACAACATTCCTTTTATTTCAAAGAATACCACTCATTTAGCACATGGTGATAGTGTGAAATGGCACCACAGTTATTTTTTAATTCCATATAGCAACTCACTGAGCAGCTTTAAATCGTACTTCAGTTGTGGTTAAAAAACAAAAGCAAATCCTAACTCCCATTTGCTCAAATAGCATCAAAGCAGCTACAAAAAGGCAAGTTTGATGTTTCCATCAAGCTGTTCCCAGCATCAGAGAATGAATACTGAAGTAATATTTATTTATTTTTAAGGATTTGCTTAGTAGCTTATAATTTTGAAATAAAGGATTTAAACAAATAATCTTGTGAGCTCTCAACAGCTTTCCTTTCACAAACCAGAACTTACACGGGAACGCTAAGTATCCAGACAAAAATACTAATCTGACTAAATCTGTAAGATTAATAAAAGAAAGAAAAACATTTTTTCTATAATCTCTTTAACATTTTAATCGTAGCTATTATTTGCAATGACTGTGGAATAAACATTTACAGACAAAAGCCAGGATTTTATTTATGGTTCTCCTTCACTTCTCTGGTTTTCAGGGATACACCTGGTTTCTCAGAATCCCAGGGGGAGCTTGTAATACCAGCAGGAAAAAAAGGACATTTTTAGACTTGCTGACTTCACTTAATTGACATAGAAGGTCATGTGTATGGGAGATCATGATTTTTTGTGATTGGTTTTCAGTATACAACCACAAACTTAAAATCATCAGTAAATGTCTACCGAAGAACTCTAGATGTTGTGAGAAAGAAAAGTTACTAGCATAGCAGAACACTTAAACCTTCATAGAAATACAATGTACAAATACACACTCAGCAGTAACCTTTAATGAAGAATTAGCTAAGGCAAGGATGTATTAAGGTAACACTACTGTCATTCCCTTAGCTATGCTTTCTTTTGTTTTGGCACAGCAGTGTACAGTCTTGAATCAACAGGAAAACTTTTATCCATCTGATGATACATATCAATGAAAAAGCCATTCAGAGGACATGCTTCAAGGTGATCAAAATACGTGGACATTTTGACAATACATATTCTTAACCTAATTTAGTCAAGCAATAGCAAACAACTAGAAGCCCTGGCAAAGCTGGTCAAAACCTGGTTAAGCCTGGCCAGCAGCAAGATGACCCTAACTTAGTTAACATTTCCCCCCCAAGTCCTTTTTAGAAATGAACTTCCCCCACAAGAACAAGGAATAGCAAACGCAACAAGTATACATCATTAAGTAAACTTCACTGCAATTGGACTGCCACGCGCACAGGCTTGCTGGCACTAGCTCTACTCCTGCAACAGCAGAGAAGTGCGAGCGGCAAATGATGGAGGGCACTGCTCAGGCTTGCTGGGAACACCAGGTACTTGCGTAGGTTGCTGGTTCAGGTATGCCTAAGCATGCTGCAACTCTTCCTGCAGCAGTGTTATAGACATACCATAAATGTACCAATCAGGAAATGAATCTGTTAGGGTCACATATTTCAAAAGCACCATTTTTTCCCTTTGAAGCTATTAAGGCAAAAAGAGAGATGAAAAATACGTTGCTGAAGTCCTGTGAGATATTTATCTGAGTTGAACAAAGAAAAAACAGTATTCACATTTGCCTAGTGTTTTTCCTACTTACAAAAATACTTTATCCAAATCTCATTGGCCAGACTAGAAGATTTCCTGACTGACTGATCAACCATGTATCAAAACATTTTTTAAAATACATACCAAAATTATTAATGGAATACCACAGGACTTAATTTGTTACGGCACACACAGCTTTTCTGAAGTCATAGCTGCTATACAATTTTTAGCCAGTGAGCATAGCAGGAGCACCACACAATCATCATAAAACTGGATAAGGTTCTGAAAAAACAAAAAAATCTCACCAACCCCAAAAACCCAAACCCAAAATCCCAACAAGAACCAGCTGCTGAATATTTTGCCAATATACACAGCCAGTGGTGCTCAGAAGGTTAAAGGACAGTCATTGAACTGTTCTCTGCTGTTTACCCTATCTGTAGGGCCTGTTTTTCCTGTAAAGCACATGTGCAAAAATTAAGGGTGGGTATTTCTCAACTTTAACAAATCACTCATAATATCTGTGGTCGTTCCAAACAGGGTAAGTCTGGGGCAATCATTGACAGTAGCTGGAGAGAAAGCACTTTCAACAACTTTTTTAGTACCAAAAGTTGCTCATATAGTAGTTAAGGAAATAGCTTTGGATTAAAACACACAGCATGACAAGAGCTGTTATACTGATATATAAATTTCTGCAGGTAATTCACCCCCCAAAAGGAAGCTATACAGATCTAGTTCCATAGGCTTCCTGTAGGCTGGGTATCCACTAACATTTCACATGAGTGCAATGTGATGATGATGCCAAATGGAAGATTCTCTTTTTAATTTGTATTAGATCAACAACACAATTCCCTTGAAGACAGAGAGAGGCACGGAGGACAGAGGCAGCTTGTGGAAAGAGAGGATGGCATGGTTTTTCCAGTAAAGCTGTTCACTTTATGACATTATGGAGCTACAGCCTCAAAAAAGTATGCAAAATAAATAGACATTTTATAATTTTAAACACCTGGATGTTATAGGATGACTCCTGTGCATTAACACAAGTTCTCTAATGTCACTGAAGTGTAGCAACACCTGGGGTTGAACAAAAGTTGCATTTCAACAGCATAAATGTTACCTGTTAGTCACAAAAAGCCAAAAGCCAAAATTTTTATGGCAAGAATAAAGGAAGGAAAGGAAAGGAAGGAAAATTCAGTAACTTAACTATAGCATCAATTTAGTGGACCCAGACTTATGCGCACCATACTACAAGGGGTCTGTAGTCCCATCAGTCATCCTGCCGAAACCGTGGCTCAAATGCACGTTTGCTATGCTCATCTAATACATGTTCATATTTTTGTACATCTGTCTTTTCAGGCCTGTTATTAATCAGCCTTAGGTACACACGAGCAGTGTTAAAGAAGAACTATATCAATACCAGCCAGCTTAAGTAATTGACCATTCATTCCTATGTAAGTCATAAAACATTATTATCCTTATAAACACGGACCAAAATACAGGGAGGGTAAGGTTCAGATTCACTTCACCTAAGGAATTATGTGAATGGCATAGGTTTGAGATCCTTTCCTTCTTAAGATTTCTTTAGAGTTATGGGGAAATAGATGCAAGGGAAAGTTACTTCTTGTAGGGAACAGAGACATCAGGGCTAACGTGTATGTATGTGCTGTGCAGCGCTTGTAAAGTTTGACATAAAAAGGATGTGCCACATAGACCTCAAGCTGGCAGATAAATCAGCCATAGATGTGAGAGACTATACATGTGATGCCATGGTCTGCAGACGCAGATTCAGTGTCCAGCTCTAACTTTTAATCAGATAAAAGAAGGGGCTCACAGCTCAATGTTACTCTAAGACTCACAGAGCTTCTCTAAAGCTTTGCACGAAGTCAAACATTTACATTTATATTACCTACTACACAGAACTGCCATCACACAGTAAAGTATTCCAGTCACTAGAGCAAACTATAGGTGAAGACTGCACAGTCCTCATCCATCCACTCTTTCTCCCTTGGTCTTGACAAACACTTCAGAGACTACAACAGAGAGGTTCTGGTTAATGTTTACACTGCTCAAAACGTCAATGACTGCTCAGTTTCTCAGACTCACCCACACAAACAGTAAATATTGGTTTCATGGAAAAGGAAAGTACCACAAAAGAAATAACTAAAACCAACTAGAAGATGATTACTGCTTTGTGACTCTAACCCAGAAGCCTGAAACTTGAGTAGAATTCATTTTACTTTCTTTAATGAATTCCTTTGCTTCTGTCGTGCAGCTAATTTAACACATTTCCTCCTGCTTCAATTATTAAAAAGGAAAAGCAGCCAGTATAAACATCAAAGAGCAGCCTTATTGCCTTCTGTGGCACCAGGATATTTTCCAAAGCTACAGGTAAGAAAAGACCAATGAACTTTCTGATCTCTTGGCAGGATGGGCATACAAGACTTGACATAATGTAATCACATCTCAAAAGGCACTGCTTACATGCAGTGAGATCTGGAGAGCTGGGGCTTAGTGAGACAGCACTGCAAGAACAGCGGGAGAGAAGCAAAATGGATCCAGACCATGCTTTATGGGGGCACAGCTCTGCCCCTGCCTCAGTGCTGAAAACATCAACTCATAATACCTTTTCCTTTAAATTCTAGACCTTTGCAACTATACCTACATAGGAACATGTATTATAAATTCACTCCATTTAACCAAATTTTAACTCATGCTACTTTTAACTCATGCTACCTTTGTTTCTGATACAGCATAGACTGCAGCAAGATCTGCAGTCTCCCAACAACTCCAAATATCACCAAGAAACGGTCAAGAAAAAAATCTGGGAACTATTCTACTATTCAATTTACTTGTCTGCTTCCTCGCAGGTCAAAACAAGTATTAGTAATATGAACTGACCCTGTATTACATGAATTTAAAAGAAGTAGAAACACTTTTTTGAACGTTTGTTCTTCCATAAGAGCCTCAAAAATACAAAACTAGACTGAGACTTAAAAATTCCACTTTGTATTGGAAAAGTTTCCCTAGGCCAGCACAACAGAAAACGTAAATGGTCAAGAGATCAGACCTTAAATTCCATGCCTTCCAAAGCAATTAATTTCATCCTATCAAGCAAAACAAAGCAGCTTTAACCACAGGATAAACTTCCTAGGAGATTTAATTGGATTAAATCAATTTCTACATCATCAAAGCCTCAAGACCTTTATCTGCCTTTTCTAAGGGTGTGGGACTGCAAATGGAAGAAAAATCTCTCTAACTTCAGTCAAACAAAACCACAGGCTCTGAACACCTCGCTGCAAGCACCACATCTGTACACACAGACCAGGGAGCTGGCCCCTCGGCATACTCTCAGATTAAGGGTCTTAAAGCACAAACATCCTTATATTTCAGCTAGCACCCCGACTTCAATGCAATTATGTCCATCTGCACTCATATGCTTGATCGTTTTCATGGATCTGACCCAGGTCCACTGATAGCCTTTCTGCAGTCTTAGGTCAGGCTCTCAGTTCCCCTGGTTCGTAGATGCCACCTCAGCCACAACTGCTGCAAGAGAATATTCCAGAAACTCAAACTGGAGAGAAGCAAGTTACAGATCTGCAGCTGAATGAAAGTAAGAGCCATAACTCCACGGCATAGTATTTCAAAATGATTCTGATGTACACTGCGCACTCATGCTAACAGATGCTGCTGACCAGGGCATGGAGCACAGCTTTGCCCCACTGATGGCTGACCTGAGCAGAAGGCATTTCAGTTGAAATTTAACTTCTGTACACAAGACGTGTCATACTGCTAGAAAACGAGTAATGTTGCAAGTGTGGGAAAACCCCACACCACTGGCTTGTGTGAAAGTCAGTCTACAATCCATAGCCTAGAAACAATAACATTATCTAGCCAACGGCAAATGGCAGTCATCTATTGCTCAAGAGTTCTCAGAGCCAAAGACTGGAGTTACACAATCAAGGTAACTTTTCTACTCCACCCTACTGGGCAAATGCCTGCAAGTTTTCACCTCAAGCCTTCCGCCTCCCCAACACACACACACAAGAAAAAAACCCAACAAACCCAACAACCCTCAATATTTTCTTAGCTACACCCTTGAAATTTTGCTGTGCACTTAACATGAGAAACTAACCAAGGAAACATTGATGGCTGTTTTCACTGGCGTGAGACTGAGGGCTTCAGACATGCTGCAGGCCACATCCAGAAAAACCAGGAAAATGTTAGTAAATTAAAATAACTATCATCTACAACTTCATCAGCTGTACAGAGAGCCTGCAGGAATACCCAGCCTGTTTTCCTACCAATAAAGCACTGTCTTCTCTGCAGTATATCAACCTAGAATGGTTTTAAAAGTTCCAAATATGGGAACATTTCTAGCTCCAAGGAAAATTTACCACATCCTTTCACTGGTACTTGGATCTTCTGCCAGTTACAGTCACATGTACAGAACTACGCCAAAACTTTTTATGCTATGTATGCATTATCCAATACAAATTATTTCTAGATCTAATGCCATAAAGCTATTTGCAAAGTTTAAGTTAGAAGAGAACATTCAAAGAAAATTATTTCCATGTACAAACTTCTTTCTAAGGATGAGTCTTTACAGACTTAAAATAAAAATGGAAATCAGGAGATACTAAGGTAGCTGTGTGTCTTATTTCAGAAATTAGGCAGCCTTCAGGCAGAATGACCACTCTCATTACTTAAGACTATACATAAAACATTAAGCAAAGCTTGGAACAGAGCCAAACCTGCACAGTATCCTAATCTACAGATTAGACTGCGGATTTTCAAGCTCAAAGGTGGCAAACAGACACACCTCACACACCCCCAACAAACACCTCCCGCCCCCCCAAAAAAAAAGAGGAAAAGAAAAAGAGGAAAAAAGGAAGAGCATATGGAAAAATCTCAGAGAACTGTTTTATTAATTTTATTAAAACATATCTGGAGGAAGTGGTAAATAACTTGAAGACATCTCAGATGAAGATCAAGTGAATCATTGTTAATTTGAGCAAAATTGTTTTACAAAAGCATCACACTGGGCATTGTTTTCATGCTGGAAAACGCTTCCCTGAAAAGGAGGTTTTGTCACTGGCCTTTTTTCCTTCTTACAGAGGAAAAGAGAAAGAAGACATGAAAGCACACACGGAAGTGTGGATGTGAAATGTCTGTCCCTCTCTCTGTTGTCACCAGTTTAGAGAAATACAAGAAAAGGGCAGCTTTCTCTAAGTCCCTTCTGTGAAAGACTTCAAAGTCAACACAAATGTACAACACTGCAGAATGAACTAGGTTTTAAGGAGTCTACCAATACAATGTATTGTGAATCACGTCTGAAGTCCCAGTTGAGCCAATATTCTGCTTTTTGTCCACACTTAAATAGTAGTTTAAAAAAGAAGTTTTAAATAAAGAAGTATTACTTCTTTCTTTAAAGGTTTGCTGACTTTCCCTACCTCTGAGGGGGCAGATGTATAACTAGGATGATCCTCTTTTCCACCCAGTAACTGAGGATACGATAGGACTCAGAACATGTCTGCAAGCACAGAATTTGATTTCAAAGTTCTCAGTCTTTACCACAAGTCTTCTACTTGTGGTAAAGCCACAAGTGCTTTACCAGATCTAGCTACAATGAAAACAACTCAATGGATATAAATATCATCACACATTTGCAGACATTGGGCAGAACCCACAAATCTTTCTTTCTGGACAGCAGCCAGTGGGAGATTCAAAGGCTGTAAGGTTTTGCGAAACAATTCAGCCTCCTGTAACAAATCTGCTGTCCCTAAAGAATAGTGTAATGGAAATCAGAGCACGTAGAAAGAGGATTTAAAAAAAATTATATGCTGCACTGCTAACTAGCTTTCCAAACAACCCCTTAAAAGTAACTTTATACTGGGCAGTTATATTAAATGCATAAAATTATAATAAACCCTCTCTTCACATCTTTAAGTAAAGTAGGTCTGCTTCTCAAAATTTAAAAGCTACTTCTTGGGAAAAATGACTAATTCTTCCCCTCTTGAATCTAGCTGTACCTTAAAACTGCTGTTTCTACTGGAAAACCAAGTGGATAAGTGACATGAGGAAGCTCCATGGCTTTTTTTTTAACTTGGTGAGTCCTGCCTAACATAACTGCCTACTCAGTTTACAAATGGGTCAAGTGGCCTTTCTAAATACTACCAGTTGTAAATTCTACATGGAGTCACTTCTCTGACATCACACCAGTACTGAAACAATTTTCCACTTGAACCCTAATTTATTTATTCACGAAAGAGAATACAGTCTGACTTTATTGTTTTCTTAAGGTTGTACACTCCCAAATCCTATGCATGTTGTAATTGCACATATCAGTTAAAATATCACTCATTTATTTTCCATATCATCGTTAGCATCTTTCTAGCTGAAGAGGTTCACTCTGGCACATATATTCACTAAACAAGCTGAAGGAGCATTACAGACAACAAGGATGAAATCAAAATTCCACCCACCCTGTGTATTTCCATACAGGACAGTTAGCACAGGACAAGCAAAGACATCAAAACCATTTACCTGATAGATATTCTCATCCATTGCTAACATTTACAGGCAGAAGTCTGTGATCTGTATGACTGCCCTTTTACAACACCAAGAGACTCAATTCCACAGTCCTAAGGAGTATTCTGCATGCTGAAGGGTTCTTCTACTCATCATCTTATAGAGAATACCCACATATAGATTTAACACTTGAATAAGGGACTATGGAAGGGACTGAATCACTTTCCAAATAAACCGAAAATTTCTATAATAGATGGGGAAGAAACAATTCATCTCCTATGAACATCTATTTAATTGTGCAGGTTTGCAGCAGGGTTGAGACCAGTCCTTTAGATAAACCTAGACTTCATTGTTTTTTACTTCAACTTCTGTCTTATGCAACAATTTCAAATAACTTCCGTAATAAATTAATAGCCTATAAATATTGTATTATTAGCCTATAAATAATATAACAAATAGCCTAAAATGTTGTACCATTCCCCTCTGTAACACAAGCACCTACTTTTGGTCCCATTCACATCTCCATTCATGCACTGTCTATACAAAGAGGGTGCTTGTGTCATGGAGTGAATCAGAGCACTTGAAAGCAAACAAAATAGTAATGCCCCAAAGCAACAGAGGTTTCAGTTCCTTGTGTAAGGAGTCCTTTCTAGCTACCTCTACGTGCACATCTTAGTACTGAATTGCAAGAGTTGTTATTTGCAAATTATAACCTCCTCCAATATAAAAACTCTACCACACTAGGGCAAGCAATGCTGAACACATGGACAGCATTAGAGAGATCTGCTATTTGAGAAGGAAAACAGACAGAATTCTACCTATCGGCCTGCTCCAGCCCCTCTGTTCCCAGTGCTCTCTTATTTAACAGACTAAGTGTACAGTACAATGTTCTTAAATGTTAATCATAATGATTACCTTGCAGAAAAACCACAAGACAAAGCCAGATCTTTTATTTATACAAATAAAGCTTCTGTCTCTGACATGGAATGCCATGTTTGATTAGCTTTGGGAACACTCAATGAAAACTTCTTAGAATCCACATTACTGCACTTTAATGCATATTTCCTTCCCAGAAACACCCACTCCACACTTGAAATATTTTACCAGACTGTGTCAGAGGGCATCAGGAGCTTCTGCGCCAGCACTGTACCACAACCATTTGGCTGGCCAGCCCTGCGGTCTCTTGGGCCCCACTGGGCAAAAAAGTCTGCATATACAGTGATACCTTCTATCTTGATGTGCCCCAATTTCCCTCTCACTTTTCCTTACTACCGATTTTACTGCAGAAGGGACAGGGATATGAGACATGACAGCCACAGTACGGTTACAGCTCTCATGGAAATTTGTTCTACAATTTCAGGCTAAGGAATGTCTTACACTTAAATATGCCTAAGGAGTATCTCCTAGACATCAGCTAACACAGTGCTATTAGATTACTTCCAAATAGATTATGCCTATTAGAAAAAAAAATACACTGGAAAACACATTTTTGTGCATGACATATGGAAGAGAACGAGTGACATGAAACAGGTGTTAGTAACAGCATTTTAATAGATTACTGACATGAATATCATTTAATGCACTGATATCACAAGGATAAAAAAGTACGAGGACCTATCTAAAGTACAAGAGCATAATAAGGTAGCTGTTCCACATGACAGAAGCAGCTTATGGATGCAGTTTATGGATGCAGCTCCAATGTCAACTGCTACTTTATTTGATCTCAGTGATATTTTCTGAATTGAAGACTTCTTGTTCATTCTTCTAAACTACAAGCACAGTATAACTATAGTTTTATTGCCATGCTTAACATGGTATAGAGATAGTCAATATAGTCATGTTATACTAGAACATACTCCTTCACCAGACCTTAGCACTGCTGGCTAGACTATATCTTTAGAGGTGCTGAACATATTTTGGACTGAAGTCACAAAGTGCATGGAAGTACTAAGTGAGGGAGAGTAAGGAACAGTCAGGACAGTCCCATTACAAGAAACCATAAGCTCAGGAGAGCTATCTAAAGAAAATAAAGCTGTTCAAGTAACTTTTCTTCCCTCTCAGTGATAAGGAAATATAAGTCAAGAGTATCATAAACTTCTAGAAGATGACAAAAAGCTGAAAGCTGCTAAGAAGGTACAAATGAATTTCTTAAGTTCTCTTTTGCTGCCAGAACAGAAAACAAAACCAGTAAAACCCCAAATACACATACTATGCAAAGTCTAAATGGTCAACTAGAATTACTGTAATTCACAGAGACCAGCTCTCCTTTCGCTTCAAAAAAAAAAGCAAGTTCTCATTCATACCCTAAAGGGCTACAGTAAGGAAAGGTGTTAACAGCTTTTTCACCAGCAAGTTTTGTTAACTGTTCAACTTATGGTTTTGATCATAAATGCAAGAATACAGGAAAGAATTTCTTTGCTTTGAGTATCTCTTCTCCCTCTGACATATTAACTACTGCCAGAAACTGTGTGCTGGTTTTGTCAGACTGACTACCTCATGGCTTACATTAATTTGAATTCACAGAATTTGGGTAAGTATGAAAAGCACTGCCCTCAGACATTTCTTGAGGGATGACTTTAATAACTTTCTTTAATTCAAAAATACTGTTTGAAGGTTATTGCACAAATGCAGCCTAACCTTCTCAACATAACATTGTACGCAATACTTAACTCCTTGATTTTTTTTTTTAATGTGTGCACTTACCACTGTAAAAACAGTTTCAGGATTAAAAACACGGCCAACCTCTGCCTACGTGCCTTAGGAGGAAAGCAACATGGCCACCTGATCAAGATTAGAAAGATTACACACATGAAAGCAGTTAGAGTGGTTAATCTGCTACTACACCCACAGTAACAGGGTGTAGCTGCGCCTTTTCTAACAATGTCAAGGTTGTAATCATTCAGCCATCCACGACATGTGAAAAGACAAACCGTTTCCAGCACTGAAATCTGCCTTGGTCTATTTAGAGCACGTGGGCATCTCAACAATGACTCAGAGCGGGAGAAAGCTGAGGTCACTCCTCGGCCAGATGTGAGACTTAAGATAAAAATACTTTAACTCCCTGTGGGTTGTTTTGAAGCCGTGCCCCTGGCAAGCAGAATGCAGCAATTCACTTGGTGGAGTAGAAAAGAAATTGATTTCTAACCTTAATAAACCTACCTCTAGAAGGGACAAATGCACAACACAGTTGATTCAGTTGGACCTAGAACAATAATAACAAAGGTCCTCTCAAAAATGCTCTGGTGGCTTAAAGTATTTTTAATTACTACTTCAATTAAAGGACACAGTTTTCCATTTACTTATTCACAGATGCCTCTAAAAATTAATCTGGATAAAAGCAGTTATGGTTTCTAGATTTACTTATGAAGAGGCACGCAAGATACCAACTACAAAAGAAACTCCTACATTCCCCATTCCTCTATGTGCTTATCTAACCTAAATGCAGAAGGAACTGGTGTGAAAGCAAAAAGCAAATGGAAAAAGCAACATTTGTAATTACTATCAAATCAACATTTCCACTTTATGCATCCTACACACATCAACGGGATACTGCACCCCAGAACATATAAATGAAATATTAAGTATAGGTATTTGGTGACATACACTGACTCAAGAATCAGACACATACAAAATGTTAATAATTATTGCATGGAAAATATTAGAAAACAGCAACACTGGCAGGTTATGAGCACTTCACAAAATCGTGATGCACACCTTTATCTCATTCTAATGTTATTAATTTTTACTAAAAACTGTATTTAGAGATGCAAATAGCTCTTGTTCTATTAAAAAGGAAAAATGAAGCTTTCTTTAATATTGCATTTCACCTGTACTGCTTATTTTTATCTGGTACTGCTAGCAAATGTTACATGCAGTGCTGAACAGCTGTATTTTGTATGTCAGCAATCCCGAGACAAAAAAGTAGATGATCTTAAAGCATGCTTTGTTTTCTTCATGATGTAATGGCCTACAGAGAAACTGTTAATAACATTCAAAGTATATGTTGAGTCAACCTTTATTATTTTAAACAAAAATAAATCTACAGAAACAGTCATGAAACAAAGCTGAAGCTGATGCACTGCTTATTTAAAGTCACGAACAGTGCCATGCAGCTTGGGGCAGAAACTCAGAATGCTACAAACACATGAAACTCTGAGAAAATGCAGCAGGCAATGCACGCTCAGCCATGGAGAATTTCCTCTCTCATGGGAAATGCTACTGTTGCTAAGTGCTGCACTTAAGGAAAACCGTTTTTTAACTGAAAAAACCAATTAGAAATCATTACTTTTCAGATGTGAAAGAGGAGTTCCAACTAAAAAACCTGGGTTTCCACCCTAACAGAAACTGAACTCTTTACTACACGTGTATCTTTTCATTTCTGACGTGTTAACTACTGTGCAGTACACACTAAGTCTGAAGTCAAGTGAGTGTCCATATTGAATGGGGGTGTGAAACAGCCTGAGCTGCACATAAACACATTAAGAGGTGGTTTGCTGGTGGTTTGCATTGTGCTTAAACATTCTTCAACAAAGAGCTTTTGCTAGACTTCCAACTCTTAAGTAAAGGTGAGTGTACAGCATTTTCACTCCCAGAAAATCTTCTTTAATGTATTATATGTAGTAAATAGCAGAAATATAGTCAAATATGCCATTTTTACATGTATACTTTTAATAATTAAAAGTTAACATATGCTTTCAGCAATTTAGGACTTTCTTATTTGTCAAACACCCCTGCCAGCTCAGGCAGTGCTCCCACAGATATTTTCCTGTGCAGCACTGACAACCTAAGCAGCTCACATCAGTACTATTTCTGCAGCACCTCATGTTGAGCTAAGGAACTGGTCAAAAGTTAACCTAACCCCACCATTTTGCCTTTTTATACAGGGTTACTTCTTTTATGTTTCTTGAAGCAGTTCACAGGTGGCCCCCAAGAGTCATACCAACCCAACTGACAGGAGAAAGGGAGAAGTGACCTTCGAGTAAATACCAGTAAGCAATGGGTGAAGAGCCAGCACTGCCTACAGATGAGAACAATCACTGTGGGGGCAGTTACATGGTGCTTCTATATCAGCAGCAAAGCAGGCTTTAGAAAGTACCAGCCTTGCTTACCTTCAGTTACTCATTATCATCTCATGCCACATTTTTTCAAGTTATTTTTAGCCTGGATTATTTCAGTAAACTATTTCACTGCATGATACCATAAACCCTTAGGCTAGCACTGATGGGGTTGTGAAGCACAGCACAGAGAAGAGAGTTAATATCCACCTTTTTAATTGGCTCCAGAACAAATACTGGAACTACCTACAGATATATCTCATGACTGCAGTTTAGCAATAAGTTTAAATAGATACTAAGGCAGTAGATATAAGTCCAACTGCATTTTGAGGCAGTTTACTTTTTTAAAATTTATTTTTAAACCCTGAATCAAAAGCTATATTCACCTCTAAGCACCCATTAAATCAAATGCATGAATAAAAGCAAGTGTACACCTTTCATCGTGACTTTAAACAACAAATGTTTGTAGAAAGCAGCAACTCTGGTTTCATTAGACCAGCTAGCGCAGTTAGTACAAAACCAGAAAGCCTTTCTGGCAAGTCCTTCCTCATTTCACTCAAATTTACATTGCTGTTAAAAGCAACATTTTCTCTTCAGAGGTACAGGATGAGAATAAAGGAAGACAACAAATTTTGAAAAAAAAAAAAATCTGTCTTCTCTAACAAGAAACAAACTCAAAAATCACTTTTCCTGTAAAAATGTTGACAAGGAAAAAAAAACATCACAGAAAACATGGAATGATTCAATTAGTCCACTGATCATTATTGTAAGACTCCTACTATATGTATTGTACTGACAGTCAGATCACCTCCCACCACATCAAATCTATCTACATCAAGAATGTGAGCTTTCAATTTCATTTAGCATTTATGCTGGGAATTTCAGAAGCAAAAAACCCCATTTGTCAGGAACATAACATAAACCTAAACAAACAGTATACACTAACATGAGAGGAGACACAAGTGTGAATTAATACTAAGACAAGAATAGAGGCAAAAGAGATACCTAGGTGGATTAAAACCACATCAATATTATCTCTTCTTCAGTAGAATAAATTGGGTAGATTTATTCATCTTGATGGTTACTTCTACAAATCATTCAAATTCTCCAAGTGTCTGAAAAACATCAGCAATACTAAAATCAAATTAGTATAATGCCTGGCATCACTAAGATACCCTCTGGAGCAACAGGCATTTTAAAGCAGGCCAGAACTGCTGATGTGCGGTTTCAGGAAGTCCACTCACTTCACACAAGAAAATGAAATCTCAAAATAATAGCAGCATCAACAAGCACAATGAGAATAATTTTCAACTTTCAGGGTACTCTAAATGCTGGACATAATCCCATGATCCCCACTCAAGTGTTTCCACTTGCTCATGTTAACTTCTCTGTTCACTGAACCATGCACCAAGACATATCAGCATGCCAACCCTACAGAAAGTTACCCACTTGTTTTGTTGCATAGACCTTCTCCTGTGCTAATGCATATAATGGCTCAGCAGAAGACCAGACAAGCACTACTGCCAAGAGAGAAGATGAGAAAACTGTCCAAGGATTTATTGTTATCATTATTTGTTTTGTACAGTGAACAGAGAAACTAGAGTAATGAACATCAAAGGAGTAAAGCTCTGGGTAAAAGAACTAGTACATCGGTTCATTTTGCTCCATGAAACTGCAGCCTAAGTGCCGTCTGACTTCTTTTGAAATGTTTTTATCAAAAATAACAGAGAAGCAACTCAATGCTGCACATGCAGCAGTAGATAAGGAAAATTTGATTGTATACAAAAGTCAATTTGGAGTGCCTCAACTCAGACCCAAGTCTGGCCTCTGCTACAGTTCTCAAGGCAAAATACACAAAAAAGCATTCTTGTGTACTCAAAAGACCCAGACAGGTAGGACAGTCCACTTAAAAATAAATATTTTTAAAATCAGAAAGATTAAGCTTCACTCCCACACATTTACGTAAGTAACCTTCAACAGCTGTGAATTGCTCCTTTTTATTAGCTAGCAAGCAACAGAACATGAACGTTCTGCAAAACAGAAGTTATTAAAATAATTGAGAGCATTTGCACATTGAAAATTATGGCTTTCATGATCTTCTGTCAGGGAGTAGAATAGTTAAATAGCCAGGCTCCTCGTCTTGTGGTTATTTGCCCTGACATGTCACCACTGGGAAGGGGATATTCAAGTTAGCTTTTTGCAGGGCTCAGCACAGTTTACACAAAAAGCAGAGCAATTCACTCAGTCCTCCTTACCCTGCTGAGGACAAGAAGGTTATCAGTCTGGAAGACACGATTAGGGGTTTCTCAGGAGGCTCTTAGCAAGAAACACTACACGAAACCTGCTTATTATGTTTCCAACTGCTGTCATTACTGTGGAGCTCCACCCATCCCCGCTACATGTTTATACAGGTGAATTGCCAAGGGAAGAAAGAAAAAGAAACCCTTCCTCTGCACCTAAGCCTCACAGTTTATTCTTCACTTACTCAGATTCATAAACATCTGATAAAATGCCAAAAATAATTTCCTTAGAAGTGAGCAAACAAAGGACAATAAACGCATGACAGAGGTAGTGAATGAAGCTACAGGAGTTAATTATTGCCAAGTTTAAGTGTCTAATTTCTCTTTCACAATACAGGTCTGGCTGCCTGTGAACACACCCAGGTGAGCTTGAAGGACCACAAGTTGCTGAAAGGAAATGACATAGTGGGAAAGGAATCCATGAGGCATCCACAAAGTTTCAAACCTACCAAGCCCTTTGTCTTAGCCTAAGGCCAGCTCTACAAAAGGTATGTATGAACACGTGTAATTTTGCTCACCCTCTTTCCTTCTCAACCACCTTTTTGAAAGCATGTAACTAGGAGTAGGAAGGTTTGAGGTACAAAGTCAAGCCATCCTGCAAAGTACCAGGCATTCCCTAGAAGAGGCTGAGAAACAAGCAGCAGGGCAAGAGGGAGGAAAAAGCTTCTTGTATCACAGAATCACAGAATCACAGAATCACCGGGTTGGAAGAGACCCACTGGATCATCGAGTCCAACCATTCCTATCAAACACTAAACCATGTCCCTCAGGACCCCGTCCACCCGTAACTTAAACACCTCCAGGGAAGGCGAATCAACCACCTCCCTGGGCAGCATATTCCAGTGCCTAATGACCCTTTCCGTAAAAAACTTCCTCCTAA
>WAAB01006925.1:35629-79558 GCA_013389865.1 Piaya cayana
CATGTGCTTTAGCACAGCTTCTATAAGGATCCATTCCATTATCTTCTCAGGCACAGAGGTGAGGCTGACAAGTCAGTAATTCCCAGGGACATATTTCCTAACCTTTTTAAAAATGGACACAATGTTGCCCTTCTTCCAGTCACCAGGGACTTTTCCTGACTGCTGTGACTTTTCAGATGTCATCGAGAGTGGCTTGGCAACCAGATCAGCCAATTTCCTCAGGGCTCTGAGACGCATCCCATCAGGTCCCATAGACTTACATGTGTTCAGGTTTCTCAGGTGGTCATGAACCCGATCCTCCAGAACAGTGGCAGGGGCTTTACCCCTCTGGGCACCATCTTGTTGTCCATTGACCCAGGAGGAGCGAAGAGAGTGGTTACCAGTGAAGACTGAGGCAAAAAAAGTTGTTAAGTACCTCAGCCTTCTCATCTGTTGATACAAGGTCACCATTTTCACCCATCAGTGGGAGTATGTTCTCTTTAACCTTCCTTTTCTGACTGATGTACCTGAAGAAGCCCTTCATATTGGTCTTCACTTCCCTTGCCAAGTTCAGCTTCAGCGGTCTCAAAAAACCAATGTGTAGATGGTTGTTAGGCTGTTCAACCTTCTTCCCAGATTACTGTCTGCTTACATAGGAAATTAAAGCTTTATATTGGAAAGTCAAAGTGGTGGGGCTTTCTGCATTTTTATAGAGAGAGAAAAAAAAATGAAACCATACAAATGACGTAAAGGAATGAATGCCCCTTGGATGACAAACCTCTAAATAGTCTTGCAAGTCATAAGTAACCCTATGAAACCAAAACAATATGTACAGCTTGAAGCCGAGAAAGGGCTTTTGAAAACCTGCAAAAAACCTATCAAAAACTGAATTGTATCATTCTATACCTCTGCACAACTCTACAAGAAAAAAAAATCCCCTCACTCATGTAATTAGAGGGAAAATATACCCTGGAAAGAAACTGTGTTTTGCAAATCATGAAAATTACAGTGCTATTTCCCTTGTAACCAACATACTATCACTGATTTCTACTGTGAAAAACCATAAAGCTGTTAGGTGGTGGAAATAACAGTAAATTCTGGGTATATGAAGATTTACACAGAATTATTTCTGGGTTTATTAGGCATATCAAAATCATGGCTAAACCCCAGCAGCAGGCTGGTACTTTTAGGAAAACTGTAGTTAAATAAGTATAAGTTTATATTTCTTGGCACACAGGCACCAGCCTAAAAAGTCTCTTTAAAATCTCATATCTCAGTGGAGCTAACATTTACTGTTTGCTATACTTCGGGTTGTTAGGGATTACCACAAAGGTCCTGTTTTTCCATGACATCAACTGCATTCCAACAGAAATGTGTGCCCAGAAGTTTTAGTAATGACTGTAGTCTCCAAGTACTGAAACCTTGGCCAAAATCCTCTACACCTGCAGACCAGCTGAGTAAAACAAAAAACAAAGAAGAATTTAACTGGAATTTCAGACTTATTTCCTAGTAAATGAGAAATTACTATTTTTGTTCCTTAAACCTTTGTTGAAAGTTGTTTGGACCAAATTTTGAGTATCTGCTAATCGTGGCACCTCAATGAATTAACTGCAGAACTCAAGACCCCACGGTTCCACCTGTCAGAAGTGCAGAACACTCCACACCAAGTCAAATCAAACAGATCAAAGATGTTTCAAAACAAGGCACAAAAATTTTCCAAAATTAGTATGCCTTACCTGTCTTACATGTCTCTCATCTGTTTCTTTTTCTAAAATGCTAATCAAAATACCGCATTCCCACTGAGATACCATAAAAAAACAACTGTTGTGAAACACAGAGATCCTATTGCCTTCAGTAAAATCCCCTGAAGACATAAACAATCTTCTGAGCAGGCATTGCACTGTTTGCAGGAAATAAAGTACGGAGCTACATCTTAAAAACCACAGAAAAACCAGAACACTATAGTAGTAGTAGATGTTAACCCATATACAGACAGCATTGAAGTGTATAAATGGCACCGATGGAACCACTTAGCGAAGTGTACCTACCAACAGCAACATAAAGGTGTTTTGGACACTCTTTCAAGTTCCATGTATGCCATTAACTTGTTAATTATCTGTCTGACACATGGGTGGCTCCTGATCTCTACTCAGAGAGGCTACCCCTGCAGCCCACCCCTGCTACCAAAACCTTGCCACATAAACCAAACACCCCCAGGAAACTCTGTTACACAGCCAGCAGTGGCCAAGTGGGTTCATTGGTACCTGAGGCCTGAAATGAAAAACATTACAGTAATAACAGACTGAAAACTACAAAACCAGAAAGGGCTCTGACTCAATATACACAAGAATTTAAACAACTTCCCTTTTTTTCTATATTAATGCTATATATCCCGTTTTCATTAGCACCATGTTATCACACAACTAGGGCATGTAATTCCTAGTGCAAAGAAAAAAGACAGTATTAAATAAAAAGTGTGAGAATGTCTGTAAGATAATGCACACCACTTCCTGGCACTACTTCCTATAGGGCTACTTCAAGTCCTTATTAAGAAGCACTGCAAAGGAGAAAACTTTCTTAAATGGTAACTCAATTGAGATTACTGTTCTGTCATCAATGAGGGAATCATTTTAAATCAACCAGCTCAGCTCTTTATACACAAGAACAACCATATGGAGAGGATTGCTATGCCAAAAAATTAAACCATCTACCTTTACTGAGTTCTTTTCTTCACTGGTAGAAGCCTACTACAGCTAGTAACATGCAAAGCACAGAAAGAAAATATTGAAGACCTACACTGTATTCTCTGTAGAGCAAAAGGTTAATTTGGCAGGGGAAGCCTTTATTGACAAAATTATTTAACAGATACTCTTGGGTTAAAGAATTGTGCCAACAACTGCTATGTACTTATTCATGTAAATCATTATTCTCCAGTCAAAGAATTCTCTGGATGGTAACCTCTTGTTATGTTTCTCTGATTTTGGCTTCTAGTCAGCATATGCTGTAAACAGACTGTTCTGTCCATCTTTGTTTCCTTAACTCTTAAAATGGGTCAAGGACGGAGTAAGCACATAATTTGTAATGGTTATCAAACAGCTGAGTTTATGCATTCTCTTCCTGTGTGATCAGGACATGGTAGTTCTGTAACATTACAATTCTTAGAAGGCAAGCAAAAAGGGAGTACTTGGCCATAAGTACTGAGAACAGATACTGTTGTATGGAAAACTAGCAAATGTTTACATACAAGTCACTAATTTCCTCCCTGTTCCCGAATGTCTGTTGGATCTTTGTCAATGTCCTTCACTTTGCAGGGTTTTGGAGAATCATCAGCTTCCCTTTTGATGTGATTTCCTGTTTCCTTTTGGACTGTCTTCTTTTTAATGCCAAGTATCTTTACCTTAATAATGTTATGGTCCCTCATCCCTTAGGTAAGATAGCTCAGCACTAGCTTGGCCCAACTCAGCCAACAGAGCACCTAAGACACAGGTCCTACACCTGTATTATGGATTCTTCCAGTACCTGCCTGAAAGGACAGAGTATGGTGACAACCTTTGAACACTACTAAGATCCAGAAAGCAATATTACAGATAGATAACTGTCAGCAAGGAAAAGCTCAGACAGGGCTATAAACTGCGTCTCTGAGCAGTTTAGAGGAATGTAGTTAAGTGTGGGATAAATTCTGACTCACAGACATGGACCAGCAAATATCTCCAACAGAACTGGAAGGAATGCAAACCAGTTGTGCGAAGGAAGGGAGCAGGGTGCCAAGACAGTGCAGATTCCAGTTCGTGCTATGGAATAGTCAGAAACCTAGTGACAAATCCCAACCACATTATCTGCTTCCAATCCAGGGGCCTGGCTTCATGGTAATATGGAGAACTACTATGAAGATGGAGGAACAATATTTGCATCCATCACTACACTTTTTACAAAATGAAAATGCCAGAAATGTGCAAAGTACTAAATCAATATCTTCAGAGCAGGCTTGAAGAATTCCTCCCTTCTAATAAAGAATTTGACATAAACTGCAGTTATATAGTCCAAATACTTGGGGAAGATTTTAATCCTTAAATATTGAGGCACATACATTGCAATACATATCTTCTAAGTACTACCATCATTACTCTTACAATCATGCATCTGCCACATGATTGAAACCTCAACGATTTTGGTTTCTTAATACTCTCTTGCTATTAAAAAAAAGGCTTTTAAAGTCCATAAAGACTAAAAATCTTTAGCTGCATGTTGTATGTTCTTAATAGAACTTGCATTACAAAATCAGGTCGAGATACTTTTGTTGTTGCTGTTTTTAAAGTCCAGTCTTTATTACTAAAATTTGCCATTATCTTCATTTTATATTCTTGTATATAGTTGTGTCCCCAGAACCTTAGGTGGAGTAGCACTTATTTCCTAAAGAAGTCTGCTCATTCTAACCAAAACACTCTGAACGTGGAAATTGTAAATGGTTCCAATTTTGCCCGTTAGCACATCAGACTGAAGAACAATTACATTTAAGAGCTATCATTTTGCATTATGAGCTTAAGATGTGCCAGACTTGTGGTAACAGAAAACAAGTTGTACTCAAGCAGCTCAGAAAGGCATTTTTTACAAATCTTAGGGAGCCAGGTGGTTTTTTTCTTCACCTTAATTACTTTAATGACTAAGGGTAAGAGCTGCCTCACCTACACAAACCAGAGGGCTTAGAGGTGTCAGCAATCCATTACGTTCTTGACAGTTTCACTGTTGCACTCCCTTGTGCTGTTCAAACTAAATTTAATTGAACTTTGCAGGCCAGGTACCCCTACCTGAACTAAAGGTCATGAACCACCCTCCACAAAGGTAGGCTCCAGGTTCCCATAGCATTACGCAGAGAGCTTTGTATTGCAGCCACCAGTGATGATGAAAGCAGTCAGCGGCCACAAATTTCCAGCAAATTTAGGTTTGTGATGCTGAAGGAAATAGTGTATGGGAGACAAATTTTAAAAAGTGTATACTCTGCACAAAGACTTCCATGAAATTCTGGCACAAACAAAAGTGTTGTCACACACTGTCTGTGTTACATTCCAGGGATATTTGACAGCGGTTTATCTCAAACTCTTGTAAAGCTTTATCTGCACTGGGGATATTTGATGTTAGACATCCCACGGGCTTATGCAGTACTACTCTGCTCTCTCAAATGGCAGCTTTACTGCCTCCAGCAATGGGCTGCACAACAGCAGGAAACAAAACTGACTTTGCTGCTGCATTTGCCATGACAAGAACATTCCAGTCCTTTACACCATAATGCATATTTCTAACTATAAACCTGAGTAACATTAGTAAAGTCCAGAACATCTGTACAATTCCTTATAGAATGCAAGCCTAACAGGGCATTTACAAATACTAATCACTATCAAATCACTCATGTTAGACTTAAGATTCCTGGTCAATATTAAATTTGATACTTTTAGTGCTTTTTAATATTGTTTTATTGCATTGAATGGCACTTCAATAACAAAAAATGTAAATCCATTTAAAGTCCTGTTGAGTTACTATTATTTTTTCCACATACTGTAACTTATACACAAGTCAGTTTACACAGCCATCCAAATGAATTCACTAGAGCACTGACAGATAAAACTCTTGACACTGAAAAACAATAGGAAACTGAACTAGTCTTGTGACTATGCCTTTATGCTTTCAGTTTCCCCTATCCAGAATAAGTATTTGGCTGTACAACATGTAACTGAAGTCAGGGAATTGGTAGTACCTTATTTGTAAATGGATTTTTATTTATTTCAGTTTATAAAAGGTATCATCCCAAGGCACTGTTTACTTGTTTTAAAACACAATCACCATCACTGTCACCACATAAGCCTGCGGAAAAATCAGTACTTTCCATGCTAGGTACCTAAGCATATGCAATCTTGTTGAATATATTAGTCCTGGTACTTTACCACATTTACTCAAATATTTTCTCCCCTTCAGATCATGCTGGTGTTGCTCCTTGGCACTTTCTTTAAACACACACACACACACACAAAGATTTTTCTACAAACATAAGGATCAGGACATAAACTTCATCAACTCCGATTCATTCATCAAAATGTAACCCTACCCAAGAAACCCATCCTCTAAGGACCTAATGTACACATTATAACATGAAGGCATTCTTACTCTTCTGTTGTTCCTAATACTGCCAAATTATCTAGTTTGATAAAAGATGTACATTTATCAGAAGCACAAATCTTTAGGTCTGGAAAACAAACATGCCCATGATCACCTCATGAAAGCCTAGCAGCAATGAGATTCTCATACATTACCTTCTTCAGAAACATATCTCAATGCAGTACCCAAGACCATCTGCTAATGAGACACCTGCATTGCAACAGTTCTTTAAATAGAATATTGATAAGCTGGTCGCCCTCTCTGCCTTGTTTTCAGAAAGCAACAATTCCCATTGTATCTGCTTTATTTTGTTTACAGTGGGTATTTAGAGCATTACAAATTTATCCTTAACTGGAATTAGAACTAATTTGTGTATACTTCAGACCTTCTCCATCATTCCACTAGATGACTTATTCACCATATACAGTCACTAAAGAATCCTATCCCTTGTCTGAAATGAGAAAAGAGCAACAGTAAGCTAGAGGAAACATACAGGCTGAATGCCTAAGGCACTATCTACAGCATCATTTGTTATTGTGTTTGATGCCTCAGCTACCAGAGCACTCAAACCAAAAACACTTACTTAAAAAACAATTAACACTGTGTAACCTTTTAAACATTGTTGTACCCAATCAGACGTCTGTTGCATCGTCTAGATAATGGAAATGAAAAAATCATCTGTGTCTAAGCTTCAAGAAGGACACATAGATGACACAGGATAAAAGATCTATCACCTAATTGGAAATTTCCACAAAGGTGGTCCATTCCTTTACAAATAGCAATGCATACCCAGGAAAACAAAGACAATAATTCTTCTCCAGATTCCGTCCTAGCTGGCTCCAACCCAGCAACTTCTTTGACAACTGGGCTAAACAGTCAGAAATTCAGAAGAACTTTCTAGATCACAATAAATCATTTCTTTAACAGCCATGGAGAATAAATGTCAATTCATTTTATACATAACTTTATTACTTACAGACATGCTTCATCATACATTACAGTTCTGAAGATCAAAAAGAAAATAACCACACTAATGTGAGGGGAAAAAAGAGGAAGGTAGCCTAAGCAAAACTAAAGCTGAGCTAGCGCCTCTTAGCGCAGTTAAGAAAGAAGCCGTCGACTCCAGCTGAACAAACAACAGACAGGAATTCTGAATAGCAGCAGCAGTTAAAAAGCTTATTTTAAAATATAACTCATTCATCTCAATCCCTGTGGAAAAGGTAAGCACCAGCTGGCTTGGAATAGCACCAGGACTAGTTCAGGAGAACCATTTCCTTCAATAAACACATGGCTTGCTCTCAAGCAGAGAAGGACGGAATGGCACACAGTTCATTTTCTATTGCTCTGCTCCCACCACCCTGAAATATTTGTGGCCAGGTTTAGGCTGACCAGTGGGACTTATATTCCCGTGCCTCAATTCTGCTGAGGTCAAACTATATTCTTATCTTACTCTACTTCCCAAAAGAGAAATTAATTATACAGAGAGTGAAAGTAATAATAGCAACTTTCGTTTCAATCATGCATTTGATGTCCAGTGATCTGAGAACAGATGTAAGTACCTCTGGAGTTGAACATGAGAGCTCTTCTGCAGCTCACAGTAACAGCACAAGTTTGGGTAAAAAGTGAAAAGAACATAGCTGTGTGCAACTTACTGCTGCAATAATTCAAGGTTTAGCCTCTGGCTGTTTCTCCCCCGTATATTTCTGCGGTCCCTGACCAAAACCTTAGGAAAATCCAATTCTTAAATCCTGCCAGAATTCATAAACCTCAGGACTGGAGTAATACAAACTTTGCGGTGGTTTAGAATGATACTAAAGTAAGGAGAAATGGTTTACAAATAAAGAACAATTAAGCAAAATAAGGGGAAAAAAGTGGATTCAGAACAGTCCCAGGAAAACATGAATTTCTGATGTATGTACATAAAACATCTACTTGAAAGTATTTCTAAAGTGGACATGCATGGAAGTAGAAGAGGAACGTACAAAAGAGTAACAGAATCTCAGATATAAAATTACTGAGAACTAAGATCACACACTCAGCTACAATAAGGGCCAAAATTTCACCAAAACCTGTCATGTACATGTATTCCATACTGTAAACAACCATATCGCTTGACAGAGAAATACTGTTATAATGTTCTGCTATTAAAAGCCAAAACTATAATACTCCCAAGGGAAGGCTCCTGGAAAAAAGAGTACATGAGGCCTAGACATGGCCAGCAGGTAATTATTTACTATGTCAATTTTTCCCTGACTCTTGAAAGGAAAAAACAAAGAAAAGACTTTTTGAAGGTTCCCTGACAGAAAAAGCTCACAAATCACTTTCTGAAACAGAAGTGTTGCAGTCAAAACAAACAACACGGACCTTTTTAGGAGCACACATAATTGTAAGTATGGGTCTGAACTATACAGTAGCACATCTTTCAGAAAAATATGTTTATGGTTGCAAGTGAACCTGTAGGAGTGAAATATATGTTGGATCTTGTACAGGAAGTAGCAGCCAAATGCAACCAAGAGCAACATCATATTCAAGAGCAAGGGTTTCTCCAGATGTATTTGTTAGAGCAGCTCTGCAACCTTGGACGTCTAATAAAAAAAGACAAAGCTTAACTATTTTGTAGCTATTCATAACTGCTTTCCCAGATTCTTTCAGGTCTCCTTGAGATGTCACATCGGCACAGATGTAATACGGAGGAGGAGCCAGGTAAAGATTTTCAAAGATTTCAACACTGCACTAAGTCTGTGTTATGGTACAAGGTCAACGTAAAGTTTCAGATTCAAGATAAAACAGCAAGTAACAGATAAAAAAATCTGTCAGTCTTGAGACAGAAGTTGAATTCAAAGGTGAAGATATCATAGGATCACAAAATGGACAGTGCAGAGGGTAGAGCATTGAAGGTCAAGAGCACATAATACAAGAAGATAGAACTAAAGATAACACCACAAGGAAAAAGTACGAAAAATACAGAACGAGAATCCTTCAATCCCATTGCTACAAATCACAGCAATCTAAATGTGAAAGAACATTTTTAACAGGTACTACAGAGGGAGGATGGAGAAAATGTCTTTGAAGAGCTGTGCAGCAGCTCTCATGTGGATGCACTGTGTTGCCTGTAACAGTAACATTCGAAACAAGTGACTTTTCAATATATTGAAGCATTGAAGCATTTTTGCAAGTTAACACACAGATAAGACTGAGTGCTCAGAATTCCTAAAATTTTCCTCAAAGGAAAAAACTTGCCACCAAATTACACAGTAACATATAGACACATCATTAATTTGAGAAAACAAACTGTACCATACAATGTATGATCAAAGCAAGTGGCAACAGAAACCAAACCCACCTTTTATTTCTCTACAGGTTGTCAAATCAGCCTTTTAAATGGTATGGAAGACTGTGTGTGAATATTCCAAACAAAAACAGCAACAGCTCTGTGAAGAGCAATCACTGACATGACCTGGCACAGTAACACTTGTACCAAGTCACAGTCTGAGGTTATCCCTATCTCTTCTCACAAAATCCCTTGAAATCTTTGATTTGTACCCAAATCCTCCCCAGGGCAGATCAGCTGTATAAACAATAAGCTTTCTTCCAGATAACCTAAACCCCAATGAACTGTGCCTTTTAAATACTAGTGATCCATAAAAATACTGCCTGTAATTAAAAATACGTCATGGTTTTCATCACTCGGGATAAACTCCTACCTGGGAATTATTTCTATGATATTTTAACATATAAAAGTTGTCCAACAGCTCAGGGGAAAAAAAAATCTTCCCTTACACAAGATGAGTGCACTCCACCAGGATACAGAGAAATTAATGACAGATTTTACTGTGTTCCACACTGCTCACAAGTCAGAAAGCTGAGGAAGCATAGGTCAGTGTTAGATTAGGACAAAGGCAAATTCTCTCTTTTGGAAAAAAGGAAAGCAGTTTAACCTCTGTCAGTGGCTGTTACACATCTACAGCTGATTTAACAGATCAAGTGAGGTAAATGCTTTGCATCTGTTTCAGTACAAACTCACATGATTTAGACATTTAAGCCAACCCAGATGACTTTCTGATGGATGGTCAAAAGGCTATTTATGCAATCTGTTTACCAGCTGGGTGATAATAAACAATACTGGGGGTAATGTCTTGTGCTGCTCCAGCTAAATATGCATCAACAGTCTGTCCATGCCATCAGGATGTCACAGACACAAACAGAATATAAGGGAAACGCGGCAACTGAGGAAAGCCACAATGCTTCATAGAATGAGATCTGGGTAACAGCAGCTTACACCCGAATCTTTGAGACAGTACTTTCAAAAAGCACAAAACCAGGAAGACTAGAGTCCCTTCCAATTCAACGCCTCATCAAAGCAGGCAAGGGGAGAGCTATTCATGGACCACATAAAGGAGCAGCAGCAAAGGGGATTCTGCTGCTCTGAACCAGCTCAACAAAGCACTACTGGACCACTGCCCCAATCATGCAGAAATCCAATCTGCTTCTATGTGGTGATTTTGGTATTCAGTTCACCATACTTCATTATCTACTGTTTTACAGTGTCCTGAGAGACTTAAAGGAAAAATGTGACCTAAGATTTCTACTGCGAGCACTCTATTTTTCCTCCTCAGCACTTTCACTAGGGCAAAAAGTTGTGCTGATATTGTGCAATGTTTGCAACATGTGCAAACTGAATGCGACGTGATAAACCCACCTTTTTCCCCACTGGGAGGGCAAGTGGTGCATATCAGGTTCCTTTCCCACAAGTGCAGTATTATTAACAGATTAGGCTAAGCAACGCTCTCAGAAAGTTTAAGCTGCTCTTCCATAGTCATACTTCCACTGGTCTCATAATTTTTCAAGATTTAATAAAGTTTTATAGCAAATTTACAAAGCAACTCATTTTACTTTATCTGTTTCCCAAAGCACTCAAAACTCTAAATTCCTGTGATAATGGAGATGTTAAGAAAGCAAATAAAATGGAAGACATTACCTTGACTGAAATCTTCTTAATTCTCTGCTAGCTATTTGACTTACTGCAGCTTAAAGCAGGTTTTTTGAAAATAATCTTTCCTTTTAATTACAGAATCATAGAACAACCAGGTTGGAAGAGACCTACCGGATCTTCGAGGATTATGATGGTTCATTTGCACCTGAAGAAAAATCACTGCTGTCTTTAGCATACTATGACATCTAGCTTGTGAATATTGGAAGTAAAAAGTGCTCCTTGAACAATCAAGAGATGTCTTTGATGTTTTTAAACAGTAAAGGAAGAATGCTCACCACAGCCCTTGCCATCATCTACCACCAGTCCTGGCTGACTGGGGAAGTTCCATTTGACTGCAGATTTCACCCATTTACAAGAAGGACTAGAGGAAGCATCTGGAGAACTACAGGCCTGTCAGTCTGACTTCAATGCAGGGCAAGGTCATGGAGCAGGTCATCTTAAGTGCTATCACATAGCATACACAGGAAAACTGGGAGATCAGGCCCAGTCAACATGGGTTTAAGAAAGGCAGGTCCTGCCAAACCCACCCAATCACCTTCTATGACAAGGTCAGCCTCTCAATGGATGAGGGAAAGGCTGTGGATGTAGCGTACCTGGCCTTCAGTAAAGCCTTCCAGACCATTTCTCACAGAATTCTGCTTGAGAAACTGGCTGCTGCCAGCCTGGACATATACACCCTCTGCTGGGTTAAAACTGGTTGGATGGCCGGGCCCAGAGAGTGCTGGTAAATGGAGTTAACTCCAGCTGGAGGTCAGTCACAAGTGGGGTTCCCCAGGGCTCAGTGCTGGGTCCAGCCCTGTTCAGTGTCTTTATCAATGACTTGGATGACGGCATCAAGTGCACCCTTATTAAGTTTGCAAATGGCACTAAACTGGGAGGAAGTGTGGATCCACTGGAGGGTAGGGAGGCTCTACAGAGGGATCTGAACAGGCTGGATCGAGACTGAGGCCGGCAGGATGAGGTTTAACAAGACCAAGGGCCGAGTCCTGCACTTGGGACACAAAAGCCCTGTGCAGTGTGCCAGGCTTGGGAAAGAGTGGCTGGAAAGCTGCGTGGAAGAGAAGAACCTGGGAGTGTTGGTTCACAGCTGACTGAACATGAGCCAGCAGTGTGCCCAGGTGGCCAAGAAGACCAATGGCATCTAGGTTTGTATCAGAAACAGTGTGGCCAGCAGGTCCAGGGAAGTGATTCTGCCCTTGCACTCAGCATTCGTGAGGCTGCAACTCAAACACTGTGTTCAGTTCTAGGCCACTCATCACCAGGAGGATGTCGAGGCTCTGGAGCGAGTCCACAGAAGAGCAACAAAGCTGGTGAAGGGGCTGGAGAACAAGTCTTACCAGAGCAGCTGAGGGAATTGGGGTTGTTTAGCCTGGAAAAGAGGAGGCTGAGGGGAGACTTTATCACTGTCTACAACTATCTGAAAGGAGGTTGTAGCGAGGTGGGTGTTGGTCTCTTCTCCCAAGTGACAGGCAATAGGACGAGAGGAAATGGCCCCAAGTTGTGCCAGGAGAAATTCAGATCAGATATCAGGAAAAATTTCTTCACTGAAAGGGTTGTCAGGCACTGGAACAGGTTGCCCAAGGAGGTGGCTGAGTCACCATCCCTAGAGGTATTTAAAAGATGGGTAGATAAAGTGCTCAAGGATATGGTGTAGTGGTGGACAGGCATGGCTGGACTCAATGATCCCAAAGCTCTTTTCCAACTGAACAACTCTATGACTCTATGAATGGAATACATAAGGTATTAAAAAGACAGAAGAAGTATCTGTATGCATTTCTCTTCTGAACCTTTTTCTTTCTAGCTGTGTCAAACTGGATTCAAGAATCCCTTTTCCTAAATTAATGTCCTGAAAAAAAACCACTAGTGCTGATCTATATCCTAGCTTGTTCCTTAATACTTGGGCTTCAAACATTTGCTAAGCCCATCTCTGCTTTTAAACCATGTCATGGATCATCTCATACTGTTAGGCCCTATGCTCACATATGCTTCTGTTTCTACAGAACAGCGCCTGACATGCCAGTTCAGCACCAAAGGCTGAAGTATTCCTTAGTTCTCACAGCACTGTTGAAATCACTCCTGTTCACCACAAATCTCTTTGGCAACTTTGGAAGTTAGGTCGTATTGACTTGAAAAACTGCTTGACATTGCCAACACTAAATAATGTCCACTAGCTATCAATGTCCCCTTACCTACAGATAAATATTTTAATTTGCTTCTAAACTGAATCGGTAACTGAACCAAAGAATTAAGCTCTGCAAACAAACAGCTTAGGTGTCATCTTACTTCTTCAACAACAGCAGCAACATCAGCTATATCCTGGTAAAAAAACCAAAGTGACAAGGCTTTTTGTGAGCAAAAGTAGCTTCTTTAGTTATAATATATTAGGCTTTTTTTTTCACCCTTTCTATCTTGAACTGCACATTCTTTTTGAGGAGAGCGCTCATTCATTTCAAATGCAAAAATACTGCAAATCATCAGGTATGCATACACCTTCATAAGCAAACAGCAGCAGCAGCATGTAGTTACGTTAAGAAGGAACAATCTTTTAAGAACTAGCTTCCTGGCTGACCTTTTGACTTTTGAGGGTAGAACCTTACACTCCATCTGTTACACGTGCTGTTATCAAAGAACAGTTTCGGAGGCCTTGGTCTAAGTGCAGACACAACTGAAAAGTATTGGAACTTAGGTGATGGAAAAAACAGAACACAATGTCTGTATTGCACATGAATAAAAGAAGTCTACAAAGAACATCACCTTATGCTGTTATCTAAACATCTATATAAACAAGGAGTCATCCACGTTGAGTTTACAGCCTACAAGTTAAAGACAATAAATAAGCATAACAGACAACAAGCAGCGAGACAAAAAAAGTAGGATTAAGTGTGTTGACAAGACTATATGGTTAATTCCTTAGACTCTGCATCAAAGATTTTACCCACAGACAATCTGCGGTATGAAATAAGCAGAAAAAACCACTGTGAACACTTGTATTGACTAAGTTCATCACCACATGCTTTCCCCAAAGTTGCAGTGAAATCATGACATATTTCAAGAAAGTCCCAAAAAACTGTATCCTTCTACTTCACAAAAATTATCCTGTCACATCAGATCTAAACAAATTTAAGAGAATTTTTCACCTTCCAATTGCATATTTGTCATATTGCAACTGTTTCTATTAAGCTTCACACATAGGCTGTTTACTTTATCCTGCTTGGTATCAGGGCACTGTGGTTGGTGGTTTAGAAAATAATCCCATCTTCTGAACAGGCCCTGATAGTTCTCTCAAATGCAACAGCTGGACAATGTTCTGCAACACATTAATTAAAATCCCAACACAACGACATGTGTTGTTTCAGCCTAGACAGGCTGCTCCTGCTTCTCAGCTACCATGAAATATGCATAAGCCTTCAAAAGGAGAAAATGCCAGAGATGATGAAGGGCTCAAAGTAATATAGCATTCATCAACTCTGTGCTTCAGTCTGGAGTTTGAGCACTGTAGAGCTCAAACATAGTTTGTCACTAATGGACTGTCATAAGACTGGATACTATACTTGATAAACTTAGCCTAAGTTGCCAGGCTTTTTGGTACAGGCTTCCTTGAGGTTACCAGACACTGCTTTGCTCAACAACACAAGACCATAAATGGCTGAAGAATTCACCTCTCTTGAAAAGTGGTTGAGGTATTTATTTTGCAACATCTCACTGACTTAAAACATGCGGGGGTTTGGACCTAAAACATTTCTGAAAATTATATCTAGACCATGCCATCAAAAAAGAGAGCATCCAGTTACCTAAGAAATCTGCAGCTCTCCCTTTTTGTACTTTTCCACAGCATACAGGGAGTCTACCACCTAAGCATATGTTCTGCCTCCACCCAAAAGACAGTTTATAGAGAAGAACACTGCTCCCAGACACAATCCAATGCTGTTCTCTGGCAGTAAAACAACTGTTGCTAAAGTATATATAAAGCAAAAAATCCCCCAGTAAAATATTTGTCAACACAGAGCTAAACCTCAGGTTTTGCTGAAACAAATTAATCAGAATTCAGCATGCTGTTGCCTTTAATAAGTTAATTAGCCTTTTAGGCAGAAAATAATGAGCATAAGGAAGATTTGTGATTGACCTATTTTTCTAAATCAGAAGACAGGATCACCTCAATACTTCTCTTGCTTGAAACTAGAGATGCTGATTACAAAAATAGTTACAACCTATTAAATATGAAACACATATTACGGAAGAACCCATAGGAAAAAAAAGCCAATTGTGAGTCCCTTAAGATTGACTACAGCAATTCAAGTGACAAATTATGGAAAAAATTACAACAATTTATTGAAAAAAGATGCATCCATTCTCAAAAAAAGGAGCTTCATGTACTGTGGAACCAGTCACTTTAAATTCCATGAAAATTGCCTTTGGTTTAATAAATTCTTTTGTTATTAAGCCACACAAGTTTAAAAACTGTCATTTTTTTCTGCGTTAACAGGCATGAGCTAGGAGTGCTTAGCAAGGAAATGAAAGGGGTAACTTAAGGTATACTACCTTTTTTTTTCACCCACTAGCATCACTGCAGACACATCTTGCCACCTCCAGCAAAGAAAGATGCAGAGGCAGCCATTCAGCTGCCAAGAATCCCAGTCATGCTATTAACGTACAGGCTATGAGTGGTCATTATTCATCAATCTGACTCATAGTTCAAAGCTGCTCAAACACCAACCATATCTTTCTGTCAAAGTGGTTCACTTGTTGTGTAACCCCAAAGCACTCACCTATGCCATTACTCCTGGATTTCAACAGGCAGCATTTCTTTTAAAGTCCTGTGTGCAAATAATGCAGCAGTACATCAGTTGAAGGTGGTACTAGAAGATGTCTAAAAGAACTTGTATCTTTCATTGATTCAAGCCTCAATATTCTGCAGTTTTGATGATAAATTTCAGGGCATCAAGACTTAAAATGAGATGCATAATCACTCAATCCAGAGCTGAAACCTGATGTTATCTTCTTCTGGATTGCTTGCTCTCCCTGAGAGCAGCCCAGAGGAATACCATCTTTATTTTCTCTAGAAAACAGACTCTCTTGCTTTGGAGAGACTGGAGTGAAAACTGAAAAACAGCAGTTCTGTGGCACCAGTTCACAAGTACTCCAACTCATAACTCTGAAAACAAACATCTGATGCTTCTTCCTGAAAGACCCGATCCACAATCTCTTTGTCAAGTTATCAAAGGAACAGACATCCAACTGCACCATGTGCATGAATTCAGATTTGAGTGGTGGATTGAGAGGGCATTTTTTGATTTAGTTAAAACACAAATATATCTATTTCTCTCAAGACTATGCAGTAAGGGTATGTAAACAAGCATTTATGTGTCTCAAACGTTGAAGAACTTCCTCCATCCATGCCTATAGGAATGGGCTTTATGACTTAACCGATGCTGTCCTTTTAGAAATATCACAGCTAGTAAAAGTTTTAAATCTGTTTTTGATATACCACGGCTATGACAGTTTCTAACAAGACATGACAAGGAAGTCACTGCCTGTATCCTGAACTTGTTTAAGGGAACTGAACTCTCTAGTAACCTCTGATTCACCCTACTGAAAAGGTTAGCAGGAATTACGTATTCAGAAGAGCCAAATGCACATATATGTGTTTGCATGATCAGTCTACTACTTACAATTTTCCCATCTATTTACTGAATCTTCTCCTGTTTTATTTATTTAGGCTCCAGAGACGCATAACAAATATTTCATTGGGCAACCAGATAAGGCAGCTTCACAAAGCTCAGCAATGATGGAAAAAATTGCAAAACTGCTGCTGCTTCTCCAGTCCATTTATTTAAATGGAGTGCAGCTGAAATGCAGCTGGAATACAGCTGTCAGCTTTTATTTCCCAAATCTACACTAGAATAACAACTACAGCTTGATCATATGATAATTACCTCTGAATCAGACCCCTGGTTTTGAGACATTACACACAATTTGAAATTAGCCAAGAGTCTGAGCATGACAATAAACATAAGGCTGGAAAGCTTGGGGGGTTGGACATACTCCTCTTCAACTTTAGTTAGTTCAGTACATTCTTCCATGAGGTAAACATCTTGAGAACATTAATGCTTTGCTCTTCTTCAACGCTTTCCAAATACAGTCCTCATAAAAAACTTCGCAAATACCAGAACACTTCAATATGAAGTAGACGTGTACAGGAAAAGTGATCATCTGAAGCTGAAGGGAGCTTAATTTTGGAAGGCAGAGAAATTCAGTTTCCAGTCGCTAGTTCTACTTTCAGAAACTACAGGTTTTTCAAGTAACTGAAGAACAGAAAGCAGCTAGCACACACCCCCCCCTTTGCTACCTAATAAACACACTGCCTTAATGCAAAACACAGAAAATATGTTGAGATGGAGAAATATAAAGGTTTACTTTAAAATACTTTTTTTAAAAAAATGAATAGTTCATTAATTTTATGCCATCTTTCTGCTTAGAGATACGCATTTATCAACTAGGCTCAGAAGACCAAACTAGGTTTCTTATAACCTAAACTTGTTTTAGTGAACTTTTTCACATGAGATGAACTCGGTCAATACATACAAGCTGACGACTGCAAAAGTGTATCTGCACCCATCTCAAAAGGAAGAAGTGAGATCTGTAGCTCATTTTGTGATCTGTACATTTCTTCACATTCTTCATAATCTTTTCCTGGAACCATATCTCATCTAGTATTACCTACTACAACTCTACAACCTATAAACATGAATCTAACTCCAGGAATCAGAAGCAAGAAAAAAAAATTACACCCTCCCGCCCCTCTTTGCTGACCTACTCTCACTCTTACCAAGCAATACATTAAAGATACTCAGTAAGCAATTTTAAAACACAGCAGAAATGAGGTGACAATAACAAACTCTACATATGTTAATATAAATCACCACTTCATAGAAGAAAATCATTTAGAAAAAAATACTTTCAGATTAAACACATTTTTGGCAGATTTAAGATCTGCACACCACACTGATACACAAAAGAGCAAGAAAGTTTTGATGACTTCATAGCAAATGCACTAATGCATGACAGAGGATATTTAGCTAAAAGCTATTCAATAGCATAGTTTTTTAAAAGGGGTGACAAGATCCCATTTTACCACGACAAAAATGAGCCTCAGAACCACTGTTTCACTCTTGGTCCCTTAGCCCGCAAACAAAACTTAAGCTTAAAGATCTAAGGTACTATAATTTTCATTTTAAAGTCAGTCAGTAATCAAACAACTAATATGCTGAAATCCCTTTGTTAAGGATCAGAATATTTAGAAGTTCACTATACTAATACTGAATATTCATCCTTTTAAAATAAGTGGGGTTATAAAGCCAGAGAAGAAATCCTATTTAAGAGTTTGGGGAGAGTAGTGGGATATTTACAAAAAAGGTTACTTTTTCACAGAAGAAACTCAAATATAGTAGGATTCTTTTAGTTTCAACGTCTGTGATGTTAATTTTGAATTGCTATTGGAAAAAAAAACTTATTTCAAGACTTAATTTTGACAATTTCTCTTTTAAAATTTATATCCATTGATGTTATTCCACAGTGTCAAAAGAGACTTCTTGATTAAGCATCACAGTTGGTCCCAACCAGCACACCATATGAATCACTAATGCCAGTGCCCAGGCCAGCACGCTTCCAATAGCTGCACTGTGCTTCATTGTTATGTAACTCTCAAAATCACTTCAAGTTCTCCCTGTGAGAATGACTGCGAATAATTTTCCCTGGCTTTAGAGATATAGTCAAGATTTAATACATGCATGCCAAGCTTTATTCTGAAGCTGTTTGCTTTTTTCACACCAATCTCTCAAGTGAAAAATAAAAAAGCAAACACTAGTTTAAGACAGAGGTAATTTACAGTACCAGTGTGAACTGACAGTGAAGAACAGACAAAGGCCAGAGGAGAAATGCAAGAACACAAGGCAAAAGGATTTTCTTTCCACAATGCAGAAAGTGCCTAGAAGCAATCAGTACAATAATAAACAAAATTATTAACCTAACGCCTTTTGTATATTTTCCAAGGAATACTGAAGCAGAGCCCCTTAATAAACATGCACCTGGACTGCAATGCCCTGACAGAAGAAAAACAGGATTCTGTGCAGGGTTTCTCCATGCAGATATGTGACAAAGCTCTTCAGTGAAACGTATTTTTTACTTGGAAATTTCGTAATCGAGTATCTCCAGCAAAATTCTGAAACACACTGAAAAAGTAGCATGAGTAAAAGTACACTGAAATCCAAATAAGATTATAAGAGTCCTTGAATTTGTCTCCTGAGCTTAAACATAATTGAACTCCAAGATGCAAAACCACTCTATTAAAAGAAGCACAGTATAAGAGGAAGTTTAACGTGTGCCTGAGTTGATGAAGAATCCAGCAATTCAGATGATCAAACAAATAGTGTATCTTACGCAGAATATTAAAAAACCCTCCACACATTTATACAGTTTGTTAATAGCTTGAAAGACTGGAAAATGTCAGAAACTGAGCTACTGACCCAACATTCTCCAAGGTGTCTGCTTCTGCGCCCCCTTTGGTACCAGCTCTTCCATGTCAGATAAACATCATGGGACTCTGTTTCTTATCATCATAAAAATGGCAGTTCCCCACATTTACACAGCTGTTCAATTCATAGTGGAGATCTTGAAATTCTTTTGAACACTACCCTGAAGTTCCCTTACCTTCTCTGTTCCAATTAAATATTTTTTTCTGTAGGCATCAAAAACCACAGCTAAAATTCCCAGCAATTTTCTTAGCAAACATGCTCAAGAGCTATTGCTCCCTGTTGCACAAGGCCAAGGGCCAAACATGAGGTTCCATTACAAGCACCCTACAAAAACATATAAAAACACTCATAAAAATGCATTTCTTTATATGGTAGAGATATGAATGAATTAATAATCTACACAGAAACTACCACAATATTATTACAGTTTATTCAACCTGCAAGAATTTTATCGAATCTTAAATCAAGTCCCCTTCCTTCTTTCCTCCCCACACGCATCAATGGACTCCTGTGTTTTGGTTTGCAGATATTTAAAGTGGTGTGTCAAGTCATGCTGCAGAAGCCTGATGGTCATGCCATGCTATGAATAACAGACTGAAAGCAGAGAAAACAGTTCCTAAATCAAATTATGACTCTTGGGGATAAACACATTTCCAAATGATGTAATTATAACAATATGTCACACTCTGCTGAAGACCTCATATAACTTTAAAATAAAGAATGAGTGGGTAGGAAATATAAGCAAAGGATGACATAATATTGTTCTGTGCCAGTTTCTGCCTGTTTTCAATCAGGCCAGATGTCAGAAAAGTGACTTGGGAGGAAAAAAAAAATCTCACTAACAATCAAGGGAATTTCTGTTTAAGTCAGAGGCCTGTGCACCAAGATCACATTTGACCTTGTAATATAAATAAAGTAATCCTAATGAAGCGTGTACAGAGCCTGGGAAAGACAAGACTCCCTGCCTGCCCCCTCATACTGAATCCCAAATAAACACAGCAATATGACTTAAGACAGACTTACAGAAAAGTTTATTATTTTATATATTTCATGCCAGCAAAAACTGCTGCATCACAAGCTCTTAATTTAGTCCCTTTTGGACACAAGAGTACCTTGGGTGGCTGATCATTCTAAACATGCCTGTTTAGTCACTAAAGGACTCCTAAATGAGCTGACAAAAAGCACCTATCTCAAACTCAGTCAAATGTTTTGTATGCACAAGTGAAATAGGTTCTATCTGGTTCAGACCTGAATCCTTGGTATGGTAGTAAATTGCATTATGAGCCTACAAAGTGAAGTCACTTGATTCTATCAAAACTGAATAAACTCCATTGTGGCTTTGCTGCAATCCCTTTATGAGAACTGTGTGCATCATTATTTACCCAACTTTTACGTGGGTGGAAACAGGAGACGTTCACCCCTGGCAAATGTGTGTGCAACTTCTCTCAAGTCAAGACAGTTGCACCTGCTTATACCAGCAACAAGGTTTGCCTCTAATGTCAACAGTGAGATTATCTAGAAATAAAACAGATCCTGTTTTGTCTGAAAAATATAATACTTCAAACTATGTCAAGTCACTTGCAAATGCTGCCCATGAAGGAAAGATTAAAAGCTTTAGAAGAATTACTCCCATAAACAAGTAGCTTCTGGAGCCAGAAATCTTGAAGGTACTCACACACACCCTGTACTCCCCCTCCTGCTAGGAATCTTCTATGACAGCTCTGGAGCCTGTCAAGCCCTGGTTCTTGCTTGGACAACAACAGTGCCCTTATTGGGAGTCCAGGAAAGGCTAAAAGACAACTGCCAGGCAAAAAAAGACAACTGCCAGGCAAAAAGCAGGCAGCTTTCTGCACTATTTACTGGCATCTTTCCAGGTGCTGTGAGTGATCAACAAGGCTGAAGGGAAATCAGTGCTGACTAGAAAAGGAAGAGGAAAAGAGGAAAGTGATGTCAAACAAACCAAGGACATTACCTCTGCCAGTCCTCCTTAGAGGACAGCCAGTCACACAGTCCTCTTCCCTCAAACTCCCTTCTTCATCTCTATCACTCATTTAAAACTCCTTTTTCTGTCATCAGCATGCCTGAAGTTTTTGCTCAACCTGTTTATATTTCCTCTGAGTTATTTTTCATAGTTAGGACTTCAAAACACTTAGTACATTTTGGGTACCACAACTATATAACTACCCGTTTTAAAGATGACTACAGTTAAGATTATGAAGGCATCATAAAACCAAATTTCCCTTGGATTAAATACCCTCCTTCTGACCAGTTTACCAAAGGAACACAGTTTGTGCAGTTCTCCCACTGCCTGCTACTAAAGACAGCCGATCTACTAGAACTTCCATTCATACAGAAATAGAAGCTGCCCTTTAAAAGGAGACCTGGCAAGAAATACTGGAACTTCTACACTTCTTGACCTTAAATACCAACTAAAACTTGTGTGGACTCACTTAACAAACGTCATTGACTTGTGCTTCTGGGATTTGTCTCAGTTTTAATGGAACACTTGTGCCAGTTTTAATGAACTGGTTGTCTAATGAGTGTATGAACCAGCTAGACTGGAAACTTTGCTCTGCCCATTCTGATTTGAGACAGGCTGGGTGAGGAATCTGTTCTGTACTGCTGGCAGCAAAGAAAGGGCACACAGTAAAACCTGCAGTTAATATTTCTGGAAATAGATAGTGATTTTTTTCGTATTATTTTTATGTGATAAATTACATTAGTCACAAGCAGGAACCACCTTCCTTATGTGAGACACACAGCACTGGCAGAGAAAAACAGCCATACCATAACATGCAATTCATGGCTACTATAGTTGAAAGGTATGCAGCAGAATTTGTTTAATTGGTTGCGGATATCACAGCACACATACGTGAAGATAATCACTGACATTACTGAAACCTTGCCAAGATTTTGTTCATCCTTCCTCCCTCTACGCAGAATACAAATTTACTGAATCCTATGAAATTAAGCATAAGCACTGAAACCAACTCCCTGAAGATCAGTACTGACTAAGAGGAGCCAATTAACTCCATCTGGTCCTTAATCCTCAGGAAATTTGCTGCAGTCAAGTGAATGCTGTTACAAAATAAATAATCAATTTAGATTGTAAAATGTACGCTTGTTTTGTTGCACTATGCCTAGTCAGCATGCATGAAAAGTAGTGAAACTTACTTTTAGCTGTATTCAACATCAGTCAAGCACTTGTTTCTTAACAGTCTAAACCAAAGAATGTTACCTCTAATTCCATAATATTTTTCATGCCAATGCATCCCAAAGCCCTTTGTTTACAAAAAGTTCTACCCCATACTTTAGGATACAGAGTTTCATATTACACCTAATTAAGCTGAACAAGAAATCTGAAGAGCAGAAACCTGTAAAAAGTATTAAGATTTTAAACACTGCTGGTTTTACATAAATACTCCCAGGTTCCTCATTTACATTGAAATGGTAAATATCTCACACCTGCCATAAAATGGAACAGTGACACATCTAAAAATTGTGCTAGTATGACTTAAACAGAAGGTATCTAAAGTTTCCCAACTGCAGTGAATATTCAAAATCTATAGACTGTTCTATGTGAACTGATACCTTCTCTATTTAAGTGCCGAATCCCTCTCCCAGTTTTCACTGACACCATTTCCCTTTTTGTTTTGCTTTAAATCCCTGGCCCAAAAATTAAAATCACTTAAAGTAACTGAATGACACAAGTAAAGATAAGAGTTCTAAGAAACCCAAATTTTAAAAAGCAGTTCAACACCAAGGTATTTTGTCATTGAAGTCATCTGAAGTTGACAATTCTTCTGATTTTGTGAGTGAATTAAGCCGAATACTACCTACCCATCATATGTGTGAGTAAAAGACCAGGTAAAAGGAACAGCAAGAAGTTCCTGAACCAGAATAAAATTTGTTTTGAATTCCATGAAATGTAGTTGATCTAAACTAACCGCTCTTCCTCTCTCTTAATACTCCAATTAAACTTTGTATTGCCTCATTCTACATTAATATAATCATCTTTGAAAAGATACAAGCTTTTGTCCATGTACATAACATCTACCAGTTCAAAACCAGTGCTTCTCATTTACGATTTGCATTCCAGAAACCTCCCCTGCAAAGGACAATTCATTTACATTTCACTCCTTCAGATCTTTGTTGAGTAACCTGTCATTTTTGGATTAAATCTGTTCTTATTCCTTTGGCAGCTAGCGATTCAAGAAACCAAAACCTCTTCCAGCTGATTGAGTTCACTCAATAGGAGGGCTGGAATTTCCTCACACAACTCCATTTAAGTGGAACAATAACAATATCAGGTTCCCCTCTAACAATACCTCCAGTGTTATTTGGCGTTGTTGTCAAATGTCTCAAGATAAAGACAAACTTGAGAAAGAATTCATGGAGATCTCCCAAGAATGTTTTCTTATTCAGAAAAAGAAAAAATCCAAGAATAATAACAACAACGTGCTTTTTAAAAATTATTTGTATTCCTAAGAAACAAAGGATCCTTACAAACACTCCTATGTTTAGCATTATTACATTTCAAATACCACACACTTAAGAATTCAGTCAGTGTTATCAACATTATAACTTCATAGTGGAGGATGCTGAAACTAATATTTCAGTCAAGTATGAAAAATTACCAAACTACAAGCAGAACACTGAATTTAAGAATCTTAGTTTCCAAATCCCTGCTACTGCATAGACTATACTAAAAGTTAATCCCAGCTTAATCCAAGAACTTGGTCTGGTTTCAACCACTGGACTGAAAAGACAACAGTGTGTGAGCAATGCCTGAATCTTTATTGACCACAGTATGTATTCATGCACCTGTTAAAGGAGAAATGAAATTTAAAAAAGCAGCCTCATGGTCAGTATCAGCACACAGTTGTACTGGGTCCAGCTGGGATGGAGCTTGTTTTCTTCATAGCAGCCTATATCGTGCTGCATTTTAAACTGGTGACCAAAACATTGTTTCCACACACCAGTGTTTCAGATATTCCTGAGCACTGCTTACGCAGCATCAAGACTTTCTTTGTCTCCTGCTCTGCCACCCTTGTTAGGCTGGGAGGGAACACAAGTGGGACAGCTGATTTGTATCAACCAAAGAGCTATTCCACATCACCTAAGGTCATGTTCAGCCATCAAATGGGGCGTGGGTCAGTGGGGAGGGCAGGGGGCGAGATTTTCCAAAAGAGCCATTGCTCAGATACTACCTGAGCATCTGCCTGCTGGTGGTGACCACCATCATTTTGGGAGGCAGGAAGTGAGGGGCATATGTTGTGGTGTCCCCCTCTTCACTTAACTGTCGTTATCTTGACCCACAACTTTTTCCTTGCTTTTGCCCTTCCAATACCCTCCCCCCAATTCCTCTGCAGAGGAAGTGAGTGAGCTGCCTGCTGCGGTCAATCCAGCATAACAGCAGACCTGTACAATTAGCCTTCAAATGTATTTTCTCTCTTGAAAAGAATACACTAAGGCTACTACTATATCTCGAATGTATGGCGCACAAGTATCTTTATGATTAACAAAGCACAACTGCAGCTTTCGAAGTTCCACTTTCGACCAAGACAGCACTATGCACAATCCTAACTCACAGCTGAGCCTACACACCCTCTCTGCAAGAAGCTTCAATCCCAATACATTCATAGAATCATAGAATAACCAGGTTGGAAGAGACACACCAGATCATCAAGCCCAACCATTCCTATCAAACACTAAACCGTGCCCCTTAGCACCTCATCCACCCATCCCTTAAACATGTGCAGGGAAGGTGAATCAACCATCTCCCTGGGCAGCCTGTTCCAGTGCCCAATGACCCTTTCTGTGAAAATTTTTTTCCTAATGTCCAGCCTAAATCTACCCTGGCACAGCTTGAGGCCATTCCCTCTTGTCCTGTCCCCTGTCACAACGGAGAAGAGGCCGGCTCCCTCCTCTCTACAACCTTTCAGGTAGTTATAGACAGTAATGAGGTCTCCCCTCAGCCTCCTCTTCTCCAGGCTAGACAACCCCAGCTCTCTCAGCTGTTCCTCATAAGGCCTGTTCTCCAGCCCCTTCACCAGCTTCATTGCTCTTCTCTGGACTCGCTCCCAGCCTCCCACTGGACAGTCCAACCAGAGACCTCCTCTAGGCTTGTCAGTAAGTAACAGAGTGGCTACTAAGGGAACAACCTTACCGGGAAGGAAAGGAAAACTAGAATACTGAGCACAGAAGTTGATAAGATGACAGACAGTGCTGCTAGCGCAGGTTACATCTTGGCAGCTTTACACTGCACACAAACTGGCAGAAGGAAATAGTGCTGCCTACATGATTTGGTAAGTGGCACTACTATTTACATTATCTATCACATAATACTGAGGAGGATAGAAGAGTCCAAATGTAGCAAAATTAAATCAGCTAGTTTTGCTAAAAATACTCCTCTATCACTGAACATGTTGTTACACACAGCAAGTACAAATGAGATTATCTCAAAAATACACACTTCCGGGTTATACACAGTACTATACATCAAAGCAGTGCAAGAGATGTACAATACAGGGCTTCTGATAGCAAGTTTGTAAAGCATAACTTGATAGAGTTGCAGTGGACCAAGCATTTCTCTTTTTACCAGTTCCTCTGGTGAGCCCAAACACATTTGGGTTTATGCAAGACAAAGAATCCCTACAAACTGAAGCTTCTTAACAGCCAGGGAAAAAGATTCTCAGGGCTCTGTGGGAAAATCTTGGGGGACGAAAAAGTTCTTGCCAAGCTTACTAGACCTGTTACTCTCATGCACTTTGTTCTCAATGAAAATCAAAATATTTCTCCAAGGACAGTTGACAGCAAACATTGCCACAGGCCTTTCAAAGTTACAGATTCTGCCACTCTACCAGCTAAGGAGCTTAGTGGCCAATTGAGAGGCAAATATTCCAAGTGCCAAAGTAAGCATTATATGTTGTAGACAAAACAGAGAGGTGACATCCTATGAAAATGAACCTGCGTTAACAGTCCTGTAGATTAATCTATTAATATTTACCGTTATTAGAATTAGCCAGTTAATGAAAGTAACGCCAGTGCCTCCACAGATGTCAGGACAATGGCTGAATGTTCATATATACAGAACGACAGAATTCATTTCAGTCCCTCGTTCTTCCCTCTCAGACACAAAGTAGATGAGAAGAAACAGAAGGCACAGGCTCAAGGGACAAGGGTGAATTGTGTGCAGTTCTGGGCCCCTCAGCACAAGAAGGATGTTGACGCTCTGGAGAGTGTCCAGAGAAGAGCAATGAAACTGGTGAAGGGGCTCGAGAACAGGCCTTATGAGGAGCGGCTGAGAGAGCTGGGGTTGTTTAGCCTGGAGAAGAGGAGGCTGAGGGGAGACCTCATTGCTCTCTACAAATACCTGAAGGGAGGTTGTAGAGAGGAGGGAGCTGGCCTCTTCTCCCAGGTGTCAGGGGACAGGACAAGGGGGAATGGCCTCAAGCTCCGCCAGGGGAGGTTTAGGTTAGAGATTAGGAGGAAGTTTTTTACGGAAAGGGTCATTAGGCACTGGAATATGCTGCCCAGGGAGGTGGTTGATTCGCCTTCCCTGGAGGTGTTTAAGTTACAGGTGGACGAGGTCCTGAGGGACATGGTTTAGTGTTTTGTGGGAGTGGTTGGACTCGATGATCCAGTGGGTCTCTTCCAACCCGGTGATTCTGTGATTCTGTGATAACTGGCAAATTCACCAAAGCACCAATTACCTAGAAAGATCTGGTTGTACAGAAAAATAGTGGCAATCTGGCTGCAATATACTTCATCATCATGGTGCTACTGCCTTCTGTTCCTCAAGGGGAAGATGAAGAGAGATGAAGTGTATTGTCAGTGAAGCCAAAAGATGATCTCTGAGCATCACAATCATTTTTTGGGCAGAGGACATAGATTGCTGCAACATCATACACCAAGAAAACAAAAATGCCCAGCCCCTGCCAACAAAAAGGCAGCTGAAAAACATCCTCCCCATGAATCTCTCTCCTCCTCTGAATTCAGCTCATTCAGACTGTAGGATCTGAACTTAGATAAAAAACTGAGATATTGCTTTTTGTTAAACTGTGATGAATACTTACATTTCTGTGGTTCTTCGAAACTACTTAAAGAGGCAAACAAAAGATTGTACTATTCCATTTTAATCCATTGATACATACAAAGATCCTCACAATAAAAACCACTTATATTTGTCTCTTCACAACTAAAACCTTTGTGAAAATGTGTTAGACAGACTTTTCACTCCATAACAGTTCAATTAGTAAACTGAAAAAACTACATAAACTGGAATCTCAACAGAGTACAGCTCACCACTTGCTACATCAGGCTTCTAAATGCTGGATCTACTGTTGAGGTCGTCTATCACAGTAAGACAAAAAAGACTGTTTCTGTTTCTATACGTTGTTATTCCTTTCCTTTTAAAGGCTAAACTAGATGTTTAAATATTACTTCTATTCCACAATGAAATCTTTTGTTGTCTAAAACAAACGCATTAGAATATTAGAAGAACAACAAGGTCCCAAACCTTAGCAGTTGTTACTCAGGATTGTTCAATTTCTTTCAAGTTATAGAGATTTGTACTAATACACCAACAGAAACTGTATTAAAAAAGAAGCATTAGCAAAGGTGTTAGAAACTAAATCAAAATCAGTATTTAACTCGTGCTGACCCCCAATTCTAAAGGCAGCAAGAGCCAAGATCCACAAATGTTTTGTAAGATCAATAGCAACAAGCTTATCTCAAAAATGACTGAACACAACATGCTGCTTATGCCAGTTTGTTGCTCTTCACATACCTATATGCTTCACAAATGCTGAATAAAATATCTCCTTTAGCCAAATTACACGATTTGACGTTGAGGAACATCAGCCATAATCCTAGTTTTTAAACAAGGATTATCATCATAGCTTGTTGTAAAGAAAATTAAAACACACTGGCACAGATACAACTATTAGAAGTCACATGTCTGGAGAAAGTATGTTATCCACGCACTGCTAGACAGCAGATGTTTCAGTTGCCATTTGAACCAAGAAAACAACATTGATGGATGCCTACCAGACACCCCAAGCTACAAAAAAAGAAGTGCCGTGGTATTCTTCATATTTGTGTAATTCGTTAATCTGTCTGTTACTCCAGAAACAGGTAACTTGCCAAGACAGTCCACAGAAAGCAGAAAAATAAAGCATAAAAAGCAAACTTCCCGCAACAGACATCCTTTACACTGTAAAGATGCCCAAACAGATTTGTTCCATGAAGAGGCTATTTGAACTTGCTAATTGCTTTATTTCTTAATCTCAGAATGTTAAGTTTTAAGTCTTCAATGCACGGAAGAACACTTGGTAAAAACAGGTAGTGGCACCCACAGGAAGGTGTAAGTCTTTAAGTCAGGCCATTATAAATACAGAGGACTAAAACAAAACACATGCAAAGGCTAAAGAGGGATCCTGTTCTACCCTCCCCTTAGTCTAGCAGGAGCAACCTTTTCCAAAAAGTTACTAATGAGTCGTTAAGAGATGACCTGGAACAGCATGATATGGTACATGTTCCAACAGGCATCAGACATAAACCAAACACTTCTATGTTGGGTAGTGGATCAAGCGCTTCCTCAGTAAGTTTGTAGATGACACCAAACTGGGCAGGAGTGTTATTCCGACTGAGGGAATGAAAGCACTACAGTGGGATCTGGGTAGGGTTGTGCTCAGTTGTATGGGGTTGAACAAGTGCCAGGTCCTACACTTTGGTCACAACAATCCCATGCAATGCTACAGGCTTGGAGAGGAGTGGCTGTAAAGCTGCCTGACAGAAAAGGACCTCAGAGTGTTGACTGGTAGCTGGCTGAACATGAGCCAGCAGTGTGTCCAGGTGGCCAAGATGGCCAATAGCATCCTGGCTTGTATCAGAAATAGTGTGGGTAGCAGTACTAGGAAAGTGATCATTCTCCTGTGCTCAGCACTGGGGAGGACACACCTCAAATGCTGTGCTCAGTTTTGGGCCCCTCACTACAAGAAAGATCTTAAGGTGCAGCCTGACAAACTTAATTTCCTTCTATGACAAGGTCACCCACCTAGCTGACCAAGGGAAACCAGCTGACGATATACTTCTGGATTTTCAGCAAGGCCTTTGACACAGTCTCTCACAGCACCCTCCTAAACAAAACGTTGAACATTCAGCTGGATATTCACAGAACGCAGTGGGTGAGCAACTGGCTGATGAGCCAGGCTTAAGGGGTCATAGTGAATGGGGTTACATTGGGCTCATGACCAGTCACTAGCAGGGTTCTACAGGGATTCATCTTAGGGCCAGTACTCTTTAATAAAATCTTCATGAATGACCTTGATGCAGAACTCAAAGTTTTACTAACCAAGTTGGCTGATGACACAAAACTAGAAGAGAGGCTGTTGACACTCTTGAGGGCAGGGAAGCCTTGCAGAGGGAACTTGACAAATTAGAGAGCTGGACAACTGCCAGTACCATGAAGTTTAAGAATAGCAAGTGTCAGGTTTTGCACCTGGGACTTGGCAACCCCAGACATACATACAGACTGGGAAGGCTGGAGAGTAGCCCTGTGGAAAGGAAGCATAGAATCGTAGAATCACAGAATGGTTTGAGTTGGAAGAGACTTTAAAGATTATCCAGTCCCAACCCCCTGCCATAGGCAGGGAAACATCTCACCAGCCCAGGCTGGCCAAGGCCCCATCCAACCCAGCCTTGAACATCTCCAGAGACGGGGCAGCTACAACTTCCCTGAACAAACTGTGCCAGTGCCTCACCACCCTCATCAGGAAAAATTTCCTCCTTATGTCTAGTCTAAATCTGCCCTTCTCCAATTTATAGCCATTCCCCCTCATCCTATCACTGAATGCCTTTGTAAAAAGATCTCGGAGTTCTGATCAACAGCAAGTTGAACATGAGCCAACAGCGTGCCCTGGCAGCCACGAAGACCAATCATGACCTGGGGTGCATCAAGCACAGCCTTGCTAGCCAGTAAGGAGGACACGATTGTCCTGCTCTACTCGAGACCGGGTGGGGTCTCAGCAGAGTATTGTGTGCAGTTTTGGGTGCTGCAGTATAAAAAGGATATCAAGCTACTGAAGAGTGTCCAGAGGAAGACCGCAAAATTTGTGAAGGGTTTAGAGTGGAAGTCACCTGAGGAGTGGTTGATGTCATTTGGTTTGTTTAGCCTTGAGGAAACTGAGGAGGGACCTCATACTGCTTCCTCACAAGGGGAGAAGGAGCTGATTTCATCTCTCTGGTGCCCAATGATAAGGCCAGAGGGAATGGTAGGAAGATGTGCCAGGAGAGGTTTAGGTTGAATATCAGGAAAAGGTTTTTCCACGCAGATTGTGGCAGAGCACTGGAATAAACTCCCCGGGGAAGCAGTTATGGAGTCAAACCTGACAATATTCAAGAAGCACTGGGACAATGCATTCAGATACATGGGGTAAATTTTTGAGTTGTCCTACATAGGGATAGGAGTTGGACTCAATGATCCTTGTGGGTCCCTTCCAACTCCAGTCATTCTGTGACTCTGCAATTCTACGTGCTGGACTATGTCCAGAGAAGGACAATAAAGCTGGTGAAGGGTCTGGAGCGCAAGTCTTATGAGGAGTGGCTCAGGGAACTAGGGCTGTTAGGTCTGGGGAAGAGGAGTCTGAGGAGAGACCTTATTGCTTTTTACAACTACTTGCAACAATGTTGTAGTGAAATACACACTCGCCCAGAGAGGTGGTTTGAGTCATCATCCCTGGAGGTATTTAAAATATATGTAGATGTGGTACATGGTTTAGTGGTGGACTGGGTAGTGTTAGGGTAAGGAACAGACTCAATGATCTTAAAGGTCTTTTCCAATCTTAACAATTCTATATTTTGAACAATATTTTACTTGTCTTCATCTCCTAATTGAAACAAAATGAAAATCACGGCAGCACTGAAGCACTGAATAAAACAGAGGTTGGGTGGGAAAGTTTGTAAAAGCCAAACTAATAAATATTTCAATAAAAAAATAATACCTGCTTCAAAATCTCTACACCAATATACAAAATGTTGTAAAGGAACAAAAACCATTTCAATCTGTAGAGTCAAAGGTAACCATTGAGTACAAATACAATAAGAAAACTGACACTAACGTGCCATTAATTAGTCACATTGTTCATGGTTTTAGTTGACTCCCTGGCTTCTGCTGCCAAGGCTCAGCCCTGAAGAAATTAAATCCTATCAGAAATCAAAAGAAATTTCTATCAGAGAAAAATTCAAAAGTGCCATCAAGCAAACAGTTTATTGGCATAACTGACAGGCACAGCAACATGAGAACGCTCAAACATGTGAGGAAGAAAAGAAACTGTAAACNTGTGCCAGTGCCTCACCACCCTCATCAGGAAAAATTTCCTCCTTATGTCTAGTCTAAATCTGCCCTTCTCCAATTTATAGCCATTCCCCCTCATCCTATCACTGAATGCCTTTGTAAAAAGATCTCGGAGTTCTGATCAACAGCAAGTTGAACATGAGCCAACAGCGTGCCCTGGCAGCCACGAAGACCAATCATGACCTGGGGTGCATCAAGCACAGCCTTGCTAGCCAGTAAGGAGGACACGATTGTCCTGCTCTACTCGAGACCGGGTGGGGTCTCAGCAGAGTATTGTGTGCAGTTTTGGGTGCTGCAGTATAAAAAGGATATCAAGCTACTGAAGAGTGTCCAGAGGAAGACCGCAAAATTTGTGAAGGGTTTAGAGTGGAAGTCACCTGAGGAGTGGTTGATGTCATTTGGTTTGTTTAGCCTTGAGGAAACTGAGGAGGGACCTCATACTGCTTCCTCACAAGGGGAGAAGGAGCTGATTTCATCTCTCTGGTGCCCAATGATAAGGCCAGAGGGAATGGTAGGAAGATGTGCCAGGAGAGGTTTAGGTTGAATATCAGGAAAAGGTTTTTCCACGCAGATTGTGGCAGAGCACTGGAATAAACTCCCCGGGGAAGCAGTTATGGAGTCAAACCTGACAATATTCAAGAAGCACTGGGACAATGCATTCAGATACATGGGGTAAATTTTTGAGTTGTCCTACATAGGGATAGGAGTTGGACTCAATGATCCTTGTGGGTCCCTTCCAACTCCAGTCATTCTGTGACTCTGCAATTCTACGTGCTGGACTATGTCCAGAGAAGGACAATAAAGCTGGTGAAGGGTCTGGAGCGCAAGTCTTATGAGGAGTGGCTCAGGGAACTAGGGCTGTTAGGTCTGGGGAAGAGGAGTCTGAGGAGAGACCTTATTGCTTTTTACAACTACTTGCAACAATGTTGTAGTGAAATACACACTCGCCCAGAGAGGTGGTTTGAGTCATCATCCCTGGAGGTATTTAAAATATATGTAGATGTGGTACATGGTTTAGTGGTGGACTGGGTAGTGTTAGGGTAAGGAACAGACTCAATGATCTTAAAGGTCTTTTCCAATCTTAACAATTCTATATTTTGAACAATATTTTACTTGTCTTCATCTCCTAATTGAAACAAAATGAAAATCACGGCAGCACTGAAGCACTGAATAAAACAGAGGTTGGGTGGGAAAGTTTGTAAAAGCCAAACTAATAAATATTTCAATAAAAAAATAATACCTGCTTCAAAATCTCTACACCAATATACAAAATGTTGTAAAGGAACAAAAACCATTTCAATCTGTAGAGTCAAAGGTAACCATTGAGTACAAATACAATAAGAAAACTGACACTAACGTGCCATTAATTAGTCACATTGTTCATGGTTTTAGTTGACTCCCTGGCTTCTGCTGCCAAGGCTCAGCCCTGAAGAAATTAAATCCTATCAGAAATCAAAAGAAATTTCTATCAGAGAAAAATTCAAAAGTGCCATCAAGCAAACAGTTTATTGGCATAACTGACAGGCACAGCAACATGAGAACGCTCAAACATGTGAGGAAGAAAAGAAACTGTAAACTTTGAGTGAGAAAAAAGTCTTTTTCCAGCTGCAGTACTCTGGATCCAAAGGGGTCTGATACAATAAAACAAATACTCATTTCCCTTCACTCTGGAAATCCAGAGTTCAAATGAAATGCAAACAGAGTTGAAAGGGCACTTTGCATTTCTTTTACAAACACTCTTTCTTTAGAGAGGGTAGCAAACTTATGCTGTTGTTAAATAGGCAGGCCTAATCCCTATTGCACAGCAGAGACATGTTGTGACTTGTCTATGTAAAGAACAAAGTCTAAGACAAAAAGGCAGGAACAGATTTTGGACCTTGTGATTTCTACTCTTCAGACTGTCATCACAGGGATAGTTCTATTGCCTGTAAATATAGCTATTACTTGTGGAATCCCCCAAAAGTTTGTGGATGACACTAAGCTGGGAGGTAGTGTCGATCTGCTGGAGGGTAGGAAGGCTCTGTAAAGGGATCTGAACAGAGTAGACCGCTGGGCTGAGACCAAAGGGATGAGATTTAACAAGGTCAAATGCCAGGTGGTGCACTTGGGGCACAACAACCCTGTGCAGAGCTACAGACTGGGAGAAGTCTGTCTGGAAAGCTTGCTGGAGAAGGACCTGGGGGTGTTGGTTGACAGCTGACTGAACATGAGCCAGCAGTGTGCCCAGGTGGCCAAGAAAGCCAGTGGCATCTTGGCTTGTATCAGGAACGGTGTGATCACCATGTCCAGGGAGGTTATTCTCCCTCTGTACTCTGCACTGGTGAGACCGCACCTGTGTTCAGTTCTGAGCCCCCCACCACAAGAAGGATGTTGAGGCTCTGGAGTATGTCCAGAGAAGAGTGACAAAGCTGGTGAAGGGGCTGGAGAACAGGCCTTATGAGGAACAGTTGAGGGAACTGGCGTTGTTGAACCTAGAGAAGAGGAGGCTGAGGGGAGACCTTACTGCTCTCTACAACCACCTGAAAGGAAGTTGTGGAGAGGAAGGAGCTGGCCTCTTCTCCCAAGTGACAGGGGACAGGACAAGAGGGAATGGCCTCAAGCTGTGACAGGGGAGATTTAGGCTGGACATCAGGAAAACATTTTTCACAGAAAGGGTCATTATACACTGGAGGAGACTGCCCAGGGAGGTGGTTGAGTCATCATCCCTGAAGGTATTTAAAAGATGGGTGGATGGGGTGCTCAAGGACATGGTTTAGTGTTTGATAGGAATGGTTGGACTCAATGATCCTGGAGGTCTTTTCCACTGGTGATTCTGTGAAAACTTGTTGTTCCGAGACAATACCTAGATATGATTAGTCAAAGATTCAACAAACTGAGAGAGACTTCAGAGGGTGTTTGTTTGCAGGACATGTGTAGACAGGAAATACGAATAGTCTTACAGAAAAGCTTTAGCAAACTACAATCCACAGTTTCTGCAACAAAAAGCAGGGAAGAACCATCAACAAGACAGCCACCGCAGGAAGAGGTACCACTGCACTGCTGACATGCACAACTAACACTACATGGTTCATTCTTGATCGTGTTCTATGGTACTTTAACAAGCCTGGGACTGTTTAGGCCTCTTCAATGAATTCTTTTACATAAGTCATACATAAAGGCTAATTTTCATATGCTTACATTTGTAATTACACCCATGTACCTGTTCAAGTTCAAATACTCACCCAAAAATTATTTATCATGCTTTCTCACTTGTGTAAATCCTTACTGAGAAGTACATAACTGGAGTACAGAAGTCCTCTGTTCTTGGACATACAAGAAAACCAGTAACATGGTAATGAAAAGAAACAGTACCAAGGCTACAACGCAGCATAACCTAGGCATGGTGCTGGAACTGTAAAAACAGAAGAGTATGTTAAAATCCTGGCTTAAGATAGACAACAAAGCCATTTTTACAACCTTCAATGGGAAATATGCAACTTCTTGCCTGCCCACAGACAAGAAAGGCAGACATTCCTGATCCTTTTTTATGCTACCTTGTAATAAAAGAAAAAACTAAGCCTGGCAGCATGGACTCAGATGCTCTTCTGGCACGCTGCAAAGGTGATCAACTGAGAACACCTGTTATTCAAATGCACTGAAGAACAACAAACTTCTGAAGCTCTCTGCACTTTTTACTTCAAGCCCAAGAGTTTTAGAATAAGTACAACAGTATATTTTAAATTATTTTAAGCATGTGTATTTTCCCTGAAAGCATAAAACGGCTGTGCCTGTAGATGGTAACAGAATTCTGGATCACCTAAGGAGACCCACATTGCCTGTTTCTTTGGTACAGTTACAGCACATGTAGCAGAACTTTGCTGTTTAGCCCCATCCAGGAAGCACTGCAGCAAGAATGATGCTGCCAGGGCCAGCAACTCAGCACATGCATTGGTTTTGTGCTGCAACATGATATCCACAATACCACTGACTGAAACAACTGAATTAATGTTACAGAATGGCAGAATACCAGCAAATGAGAAATATAAGATTTTGGAAGTAATAGGTTTCTCCTTACAAACAAGACTTCTTTCAAAATGTCAAATTCAACCACCATACCAGCAGAAGGTTCATTACTCCCAGTTGATAGAGTAATTCATTGTTGGTAGGACTTACTTTCAAGTCCTTACTTTTCTCCGTTAGCCCCACCCCTCTGAATATACTGAGTATTTTACAGATTGACATTTCGAAAATGAGACGAATTTAAAGGAGTCAGATGCTAAGGTACAACAAAACAACATGGCTGCGCTAGTGTAAGAGATCAATCACTGCCAAAACCAAGCCCCGCACATCCTCATCCTCTCAGCATTCCCTCTTCCAGACACACATCCCAGATGCTTTCCTTCTGTCAGCTCTGATAGTCATGTGATCCTTTCATGAATCAATTCACTGGCAGAAAGCTCATCTATCTCGAACCAGCCTTCTGCAAGTTGGTAACTTCAATCACCCTACCAAGGGATCAGATCAACATCAGAACAAGCAAGGGAGGAAAAAGAAGCTGGACTACTCCCATCAGCAACATAACGCTAATTTGGCTTGTCTGTCTCTTCAAATTTGATCTCCAATCTCTCATGAACATCAGAGAGCAGAATGTAACTTTCATAATGAGTTAAGTTATTAATGTATTTTGTTACCTAAAAGGTTTCCATCCTCTATCTGAACTCAGCTAGAGAGCTTTACAAAGTCTTAGTTTTTCTGCAGCTCTATTCATTCTGTCAACGTAAGAACACCACCATATACTCACTGTCTGCAATCCCTACTTTTTTCCTGTAAGTAGCATCAGTGAACGTGATATCATTTTATAGAAAGGCAGTAGAACCTGGTCTCACTATAAAATTCAGATTCAACTATCACTTCTCTCTAACACAGCTGCTATTTAATCTTTACAGAAGTCACAGAATCATAGAATCATCATGTGTCCATACAGAGAATGCATAAAAGGCAGAGCTGCTTGGTAATCTGCAGCTGCTTTGAGCGCTGCTTTGAGCGCCACTTTTCTCACACTGTAACTTAATTATGATTTTGTCTTCAGGATAAACTAATTTATCACTGTTCATCATGGTTCACGTTGCTGTGTCACTCAGTTTGGTTAACAATACATTTAAATTAATACCCTGATTTGCTGCATACTTTTATCAAAATCACTTTTCCCATAAGAAATTCTTTTACCTTTCCACTTGTACATTAAGAACAATGTGGTAAGAAGCAATTCTTGCCAAGTAACATTTATGCTTATATATGAAAACAACTCCTGTTAACTAAAAAGGTATCAATGCTGCAGTGTGATTTGAAAAATCTTTTTCGTGCCATTATTTAATTTCAGGAAAAGGAAACAATAATACATGAAAAATGCTTATTGTTATTCAGAATCTGTGTAGTTATTCTTTGTATAATGACATCAGACTATGCCAAAATATTATCCTCACAAACATCAACATAATGAAATTATTACTTTTATTATATTAAAAATGCCCTTTTTTTTGTGATCCCTGTAACATGAAAACATGAAATTCTGTCCTTTCATAATGACCTGAACTCCCTGACTGCTTAACAGAAGTGGACTCAATTTCCTGAACCTTTCCCCTAAACCTTCAAAGAAACTGGATAGAATTTCACAAGCTGGAGGTCTCCTGAACTCCAAACACCTCCGGTTTCCAGGGGGTCTCAGTGTCAGCCCTGCTCACTCTATGTCAGTACCACCAGAGGGTCCCACAAGCACATGCATCAAAGTTGCACAAAATACTTCCATTTCACGCCTTTTAGATGTTCATTTCAAATATAAGTAAAGATACTCATGGTCATACCTACACACTCTGGAATACAAACCTCACTAGTATAGTCAGTAGCACACTTTTCATATTAGAAATTCTGAGGAAAATGCTGCTGGCATCCTAATTCGCAACACATTATTCTCTCCCTAGTTCACAAATTACATGCATACAGTTCCAGGTACATCATTCATCTCTAGAGAAAGCATAAACAGAAGGCTATCAATATCATCAGCAAGCCAAGCATAATAGTTTAGACTTGAGTTCATAAGAGGACATTTAGAGCAACCAAAAGGGTCTAATCTACTGACAAAATACTAGTCCGTTCTTTTACCAAGATAAAGAAATCATGTTCCAAACACTGGCAGGGAAAAGAAATACTAAAATTTCAGGCTTAAAATGATCTTCAGTTTTAGCAAAAAAACAACAACCAACTAACAAGTTAACAAAAAACACTCAAGAACATGCAGTGCCTCAAAGAAAGCAATTGTTTGTGCTAAGGGAGCATCAAAATATTGTTTATTTAACCTACTGACTGTTCCCAAAGCAGGACGTAATTTAACAAAGCCAAAGCTTCCACCGTGTCACAGGACACACTGGATTCCCCGCACTTTCACCATAGCCTGTCTTTTTAAATAAACATTACTTCATTCAGCAAAGAAGAAGTTCTTCTCTCCTTCTGCAACCACCCTGTAAAATACTGTTCAATGAAGTACAAGCTGCAGCAGATAGCTGAGAATTCAAGCCCACAGCTTTTCATGGTCTTGTGCAAATACCTCTTACTGAGATGCAACATTGGGAGCTACGAACTTACTGTGTGCTGATGGCAGGAAATTTGGAGCCAGGTCTCCCAGGGTTCATTTCAGGCTGCTTTTGATTTGTTACATGATACTACGCCAGTCACTTCACATAATCTATTTATAATTTACATCTAATTATCTAGAAGGCCTAATCAGCTCATCTGTAAAGTGATTTGAAATGCACAGAAGAAAGATAGCATTTATTTCCCAACTCTTGTCATCTGTGCCATAAAAAAATATTTCACAATAATTAGATCTAATTGTATTTTTGAAAGCTGCTGCCTCATCCCCAGAAATCACAGCTCTGGAAGTCACATATTGAAACATTCATTGGGATGCAATGTTAATGAAGTATGTGAAATATCTACAGATAAGGTTAATATCGTAAAGGCCTTTTTGTAGTCACTCCGCGTGTAGTGAAACTCTTTTCACAGTTGTGTTTCCACTCAAATGGAAACTTAGAAGATTTATTTTTAAACTGTCTCCTATCCCTATCACAGAATAAGCATTTCTAGAACTGGTTTAGGTTTGTCTAAAAAAAGTATTGGCCTAAGAAATCTAAATATAATCTTGACTAAAATATTCCAGAAAGCTTTAGCAATTCTGTGTTACTACTTCACATAGAAGCTTTACATTCACTTTCTGAATATTTGTAAAACATTAATAGGCCCCTCGGACCAGACAGAAAGCTTGACTTTGGGACAGAGACTGGGCGAGATGGGCTGAAGTGACACAGACACTTGGAGTTGGCAGTCTGAAGCACTATTGGGGTTACACATCCCATGTTATAAGTCATAAGCCATTCAGAGGAGGGACTCCGACAGACCACCAACAGATCAACTACTCTGTCCAACCGAGTTGTGTCCTGTCTTAACAATGACTGGTACAGAATGTTTCATCCAAAACCATAAAAAATTATGCAGGAAATATCTATGGAGGAATCAATTCAACATGTGAATCTCTTTTAAGGAGATTAAAGTTAAGAGCCCAGGTCCTGAAACAACCACCCACCCACACTCTGTTAAGGTTTTCTACATTCTAATCCTGGCTATTTTTAATCATGTATTTTTAACTTATCTGTATATGAACTAGGATTTCAAACAAGCCCAAATTTCAATGTTTAATTTGACTGTAAGCATTCTACAGCCCAAACCATGTGCATACATACTGCATACATGTTAAGCCTAATGGGCTCCCAGTCTTAGTCACATTTTACCATCCTACGTACTCCTGGAGTAAAAAGCTTAAATATAAAACTAAGTACAGTCAGCCTACTTGGCATGATTTGTTTTTGTAAAGCCACATTATTTTCAAACTAACACGTAATTCTAAATAACGCAAAGCACTCTTTTAAATAAGAAAACAGCACAACTTTCAAAACAGCAAGAGCAAGACAAAGTCATATGGTTTACAATTTCTTCTAGTGAGGAACACTTCATTCACTTCATCTCAACACTTCATTCACTCAGACAAGTGAAGGGGGAAAAAAATTGTGATTCCATTTACTCTGTCCCCCAGTTGCTGCTGGTAAACAGCTCTGCTGTCAGCTGCCTCGAAGATGATCTCCTACGGAATGAGGGAAGTGCTGCTGCTGAACAGGGAGGTGGCTGTTGCTGCTGCAAACATAACTCTCTAAGCAGCAGAGAAATCTTTCCCCCATCAGCAAGTGATGACTGGAACAAAGGAGGGGTGAGGGAGGGGAACCCATGACTGACGTGATTGCACAAATGACTGCAGACACAGTCAAAGCAGCTAACCGTCTTTGTACCTTCCTTCTCTTGTCCATATGCCTTTTGCTTATGTTTCGCATCATGTTACCCCAGAGGAAAAAAAGGAAATTAGATTTTTGGTGGTGGTGGTTATGGTCCAAGTGAAAAACACATGATTTTTTGCTTCCCCCGCTAGACTCCACGGTCTCTCAGTCTCTCATTTAAGCTACATCCATGTTTTCTTACCCAAGTCACATGGTTGGGTGAATGCTGCTGCTGCTGCTATTCAAATTGTTAGCCCTATTATAGCCAAGTAAAGTCAATTTTGTCTCAGAACACAGGTTTGGCAAGATAGCCTTTTTTTTTTTTTACAAAAAACACTGCATGCATACCTGCCCTCTACAACATAACTATGTGTAATATTTCTCATTAGCAATGACTGATCGATATTTCTTTCAAACACAGGTATTAGGAAGACATTCCTTTATTCTTTGAATATCTCAGATATAGCTGGAACAAGTGACATCCAAATAAAATTAAAATAAAGCGTGGGAATCTGCATGAAATCTTCTGTACAGAAGGGACACAGAGTAGGGACAGGGGTGTTAAAGTGAATTTGAAAAGTTCGGTGCACTTCTTGGGCCCTACATGGTATGCCTGCACTCTACTCCATCAGCTACACTCTGGCTGTCTTGTCAAACCTCAAGATTCAATTTCTGTCCCCAGATCATCACATATATCAGAACTACATCCCCAGATTGACTGAAGTGACAAAAATTATATAGCCTATCACTTTTAAACTGACAATATAACAAATACAAGAGAGAAGGAGTTGAAAATACAGCTGGCACTGACCAGTGACTATACCCAAGTATTTGAAGTTATATGCATGAATAAATGGTGCATAACTCATAGAGCAGAAGAGACAAAAGGAGAAGGAAGTGCCTTCAAAACATTTGGTGCCTCTTAGCTGCAGGACCCAGGAACACTGTCTGTAACACAGAGCACATGCTTATGTCTTCACTGTTTAATGCTAACATGACACTCGGCCACCAAACCAGCCAGGGAAATAACGAGGCAATCAGACCATTAAACAATATTTCACTGTTTATAAAGTGATTACCTGCATTAAAGGAGAACTGAAGTTTTGTCAAAAATATACTTTTTTTTACCTTACATCTCACTGAATAACAGGGTGATAGATTTCTATGTTTTTAAAAATTTTCTCATATCAGGAGAATAATGTAAAACAGAAGCTTCTTGCCTGCTCCTTGACCACATTTCTACACAGCAACACAGAATGGCAAAGTCAGCTGCTAAAAATAAACCCACAGAGCAAATAGAAGCTTGTTCAAATAGCCCTCCTGTGGCTCTGAAACACACTAGGCAGAAGCTCAGGGAGGATCGAAGAAGCACAGGAATAGACAACAGCCACTTTTGCTGCTAAAAACCATGCTGCTAGGGCTTCTCGGGTATCTGAAAACATATGTTAAGGCTACTGAGAGAAGGTGAACACATGGCAGAAATTAAATAGACTGAAGAAGCAGTATTTCAATTAAAAAGCAGCGATGTTGTACCAGAACTTAACTCTATGGTGCTAAATTGTTCCCAGATTTTCTTGAGTATTTATGGAAAATTCATATTGTATTTATAAAATTAATACACAAGAAGGAGGCTTCTCAAGACATCAAGTCCAGTCTCCTGCTATCAGAGCTGCAAAAAACATAGTAATTTCCTCAACCTGACCAGAGCCCATTTATAAGTCACTAATATGTGAATTTTCATCTTAGCTGGTATTATTTTGTACCATCATAGGAGTTCAGCTTATACTTCACCTCACCTCCACAGGGAAAATGCCTGTGTTTCTATCCCTTTGTATCTCTGCCTTGTTACAGTAACCAAGCAAGGGTCTTTCAGTCTTCTCTCAGAAGAGAGGCCTGGTGCTCCTGGCAATAGTTGCAGCTCTTCTTTAAACTTATTTCTTCTTTCTGTCTTTTAAAATCACTGCTGATTTCCCACCAAATTCTACTCCAAGTTTCAAGACTGACTTGTGAGATGGCATTCAGTCTTCCCTTTACCTGGAAGATGCACCTCTTCTAAAACCACATTTACTTTTTACCCATGGATATCTGAGTCCTCTCCAAGAGGCTGACCTTGCACAATGTACAACACTGGTCAACGACATTTTTCCATTAAGCCAATCTTCCAGAGCATGCAATTAAATTACTGCACTTCGCTCCTCTTTTGTATGGATGTCTAACCATTCAAAAGGAACAACTTTCACACTGTAGAATCCTTAAGCCACTCCAAGTCCAACCTGTATAGAACTGCGTTTTTATGATATATTTAACATTTCTGCATTTTAGTTTGCAGGAGGTAAAAAACTGACTATTTTGAAAATATTAAACAATAATCTATCTAGCATTAGGAAAAAAATTTTCACAGAAAGGGTCACTGGGCACTAGAACAGGGTGCCCAGAGAGGTGGTTGAGTCACCAGCCCTGGAGGCATTTAAGGGACAGGTGGATGAGGTGCTGAGAGGCATGGTTTAGTGTTTGATAGGAATGGTTGGACTTGATTCGGTGGATCTCTTCCAATCTGATTATTCTATGGTTCTATGCTTCTATAATGTCCCACAGAATTATGTATTTTATTTTAGAATACAAATCCCAAGACCACCTTGAAATACACTTGGCACTTTAATTTCTCAGATTGAAAAGGCAAGATTCCCAATTGTTATGTCCCCATTCCTACAAATATTTATTCAGGTATTTAACTTTAAGCATGCAAACAGTGCAGGGATTAAAACACTTGCACAGGTCTTCACTGGATCTAAGCCTAAAGCAGAAAACCGTGATTTAAGATTCCTGGGGTTTTATTCCTGTTTCTTATTAAGAGCTCCCTCTGCAATGTTTTGTATTGCACTTTGATTATATTCCTTGTTTACAGATGGGAGAAAGATAACAATCTGTATCAGAGGGACATTTTAAAGCTTAATTAAATGGCATTAAAGTCCCGTGAAGTTTTTAGATGAAAGGTGAGAGTGAAATACAGGACTGAAATAGCATTACTGCTATTTTCATTCTCCAGCAGATTTTAGTAGTAAATATTTCTTTCACCCTCATGCCCAGTACATAGCAGAGATCTGTCTCAGCAAGAACCATATATAGCTAAAGGCTGGGCTCAGGAGATGCTAGAATACTTAGCCAGTGCAGACAGACTTGACTGGTCTTGTTCTCCAGTCCCTTCACCAGCTTTGTCACTCTTCTCTGGACTTGCTCCAGAGCCTTAACATCCTACTTGTGGTGAGGGGCTCAGAACTGAACACAGTATTCAAGGAGTGGTCTCACCAGTGCCAAGTACAGAGGGAAAATTGATGGGTGGTTACAGACCAGAGGCCATTTTGTGAGCATCTCCAAGCACTGAACAACTTATGCTAAATGAAATATAGACATAAGGCTTTGCAGCTGCGTGTGCATACTTTCGCACGTATACACCATGAATACAAAGGTTTACACAGGCTCCAAGTTTCTCTTACAACACTAAGCAATTGTTCTGCTGTAATGCTCTTCTTGTTTTTCAGTGATAACTTTTCTTGGGTAGACCTT